>OX454415.1:95402033-95824587 GCA_949715475.1 Microchrysa polita
CTCGCTTAAGTCTGTGAGGGTGAAAATTTCACCGTTTATTGCATATATCTTACCCGTTATTGTGCCGATCGAAGATTTTTTTGGAAACGCACTAGAACAGGATATGGGGAATATTTTGGTAAAAAAATTCTTGGGGGATGTTGCCTGGAAGGCCGCAGCCCTGTCAAACAAAAAAGCAAGTTGTCTCCGGTAATCATAGACTTGTTCGCTTTCGTTTTTTTTCCTTTGGCGGGCGATACGCTCTCGCGTCTCTTGACCTTGGAACTTTTCAATTTAAAATTTAATATTAGCTAGTCATTGGAAAACGTACTAGAAAACAATTGGGATCGCATACATTTAGGCGAGTTTTAGAAAGCTTATTAAAACTGGATAGCAATATAATTTCTAACCTGAATAAAGTCACAGGTTAGCGTTTGTATGAAAATTACCCCGTATAGTGTAGGCTGGCTGATTAAAAAACACGGCCAGAGTTGTTTTTGTGAGATTTAAAAAATACGCATCGAAAGATTTGTAGTAGCTACAAATTTTTGTTTTCTTAATGTAATTTGTATTTTTATTCAGCAAAATTTATTCAAATTTTTCGATAATTTTAAGGGTGCTGGCTAGTGGTCAAAGCATCAATAAAGAAAAAATAGTGGATCTTCTAAATCACACCAAAGGGTTATATTTAGAATTATACCCGTGGTTGTACATGACCAATACTTTGCACAAGGTTCTAGTGCACGGAGTTGAGGTAATTAATTCATTCCTTCCATTTGCCAATTGGAAATTTATCTGAGGATGACTTAGAGGCAAAGCATAGGGAAGTTAGAAGGAATCGATTGTCTCACATTTGTAAGTTTTCCAGAACCAGTTCCAATAAGGATTTAATGCGAATGCTTTTTTCGTTTCTAAAAGGGGAGTTGAATTTTAGCTGGCGCCGAGCGCGGACGTGCGAATAGTCACTTCCTTGTAGTTTAAGTTGACATTAATAGTCGAAGAAAATTGGACCAAAATATGGCCATCGAACGGCAAAAATCCTAAATCGGAATTTTTTTTTGATTATGGTTCGGGATGGTCCCCAGATGATGGCATAAAAAGTCCAACCGATTGGGGGTCCGCAACCTTAGAATTAGAATAGAAAGGGGGGAAGGGGGGCAATTTTTCGTTTTTTTGCGATTATTTCAAAAACGGCAAGAGATACACAAAAATAGTCTGAGGACGAAAGCGAAAACTAAATAAAATTACCTTTCCAATGATATAAAACACATTAGAGTTTAATTAAATATTTCGGCGCTAGCCTAACAAAATAAATTAGAATATTTTCATTTTAGACCTTTGTTAGAAGCCCCATAACTTTTGAAAGAATGCTAGTTCAGCCGTAAAATTTTATATAAGTATTTACAATAAGTTCAAGATAATTTTAAGGTAAACATTGAGTAGCTCCGGTCAAGGACCCCCATTATCCCCCCATTTAAATTTTTCAAAACGGCATGTCCATAACTCCCCCCAAAATTGGAGCAGAGTACTAAATTTTGGTTTGTTGCGATTGGAGGTCATAGTTACCCCACCCACCAAAAATCAGCTCATTCGGATAAAAACTAAGGGTACCTCCCATACAAAGTGACCCAAGACAACTTTGTTCTACAGTTTATCAAATGAGTAGTACGTAGAAAAAACTCCTGATGGGTCACTTTGTATGAGAGATACCCTTAGTTTTTATCCGAATGAGCTGATTTTTTGTGGGTGGGTTCACTATTACCTACAATCCCAACAAACCAAAATTTAGTACTCTGCTCCAATTTTGGGGGGAGTTATGGATATGCCGTTTTGTAAAATTTAAATGGGGGGCTAATCAATGTTTACTTTAAATTGATCTTGAACTTATTGTGAATACTTATACAAAATTTTACGGTTTAACTAGCATTCTTTCAAAAGTTATGGGGCTTTTAAAAAAGGTCTAAAATGAAAATATTCTAATTTATGTTCTAGTCTAACGCCAAAATATTAAATTAAACTCTAATGTGTTATATATCATTGCAAAGATAATTTTATGTAGTTTTTTTCGTCCTCAGACCAATTTTATCTCTTACCGTTTTTTAAATAATCGGAAAAAAAACGAAAAAATGTCCCCCTTTCCCCCCCTTTTTTAAGGTTGCGGACCCCCGATCGGTTGGGACTTTTAATGCCATAAACTGGGGACCATTCTAAACCATAATCCAAAAAAATTCTGTTGTAGGATTTTTGCCGACCAAATATGCCATTCTTCTTAGACTAGAAATTAGAAAAGAAATTGTCCCAAGAGTGTAGATTATACGTATCGTGTAGTGCTGAAATGGTGAAACCCCTACAATCCGATGGTGAATCTTTGCGATACCAAGGAGTGTGCATCTGATCTATACCACATTAATCACTTTATGCGGCAATCTAGAAATTTTCCGTTGTACTGCTTCGTTTGAATCACGTGAAGTGATGATCTTGTGCGCGAAGTTAAGCGTATCGCCAATTACCCTATAATCTACATTATTTTAACATTTCCTGCGATCCCATCGCGCAAGGAGCAGTGATATTTTGTGCGAATCGATTGTTCAACAAGTAAATTGGCGTATACCGTAATCGAGCCGTAGAATTGCGCATATTGTGCCTAAGTCCATTTTTGAAGTCAATTGTGGTGTGATCGATTATTCAGCGATCGTGGAAGCGTGCATAACATACCACTAACCGTGCTAAGTTGCGTTTTTTTTGGAGCCATGTCGGTGCATATCGTTCGTCCAGCGGTATTTAAATTGTGCATGCAGCTATTTGCACTATAAAAGTCATTTCGATCGATTTTTCTTGTCGTTTCACAACAAGCCTTTTGAGGCCGTGCATATTTCGGAGCGACCGACGGCGTGGAATTTTGCTCGATCTGTTTCGTATTTTTTTTTATTTAAAAAAAACGAATAAATTGAAATATGTTCATACGTTTTGTTCGCTTACCGTAATTTTTTTTTTTTGTACCATTTTGGGCTTTATTATTTCTATATTCCTGGTTTTAACCCTACGCTATTTTCTCGTCATTTTTTTTTGTGTGAAAATTGTTCATTCTTCTTCTTCTTGGAGCGGTGCAGAAAGGTGTGAAACCTCTGTGCATCTATGTGGGTACGATTTATGGTTCGTCAATGTTTGTGTCCGTGAGGTCTAAGGACAAAAACATAGCTGCTGGGATAGGGTTTCCCCACAGCGATATAGGGGTAAGATCAGTGGGCGCAGACGTCCTCATGTTCTCTAGGTGAAGCCCGAGAATTTTGGGGTTTTTAACAGTAGGAACAGAATTTTTGCCAATACGTATATCCATCTCCCATCTGATGTCCTCCCACCAAGTGGTTAGAAAAGTCGCAGAGGATTTGGACGCAGAGATGGTGAGGTTTCGGCTTTGGAAAAATGCCTGTAATCGTCCTAGATAGCGATTAATTCGGAGGTGCATTTCATCCTTATCATTCCCTGTGGCGAGTACGGTGCAATCGTCAGCATAGGAAATCACCTCGATTCCTCCAGGTGGTGTGGGAAGGCCGGAAATGTAGATGTTGAACAGAGTGGGGGAGAGTACCCCTCCCTGTGGAACACCTAATTTGATTTTCCTAAGCTTAGAACGTTTGCCTCGAAACTCGGTGAAGGAGTGCCGACCAGCTAGATAATTGGCAATCCAACGGATCTCTTGTGCAGGAAGATGCATATTTAACAGGTTTGCTAAGAGCATTGAATGATTGACCTTATCGAATGCACTTGATAGGTCTATTGCCACCAGAATAGTTCTGTGACAACGACTGCGTTGATTTAGCCCATCACGAATGCGTGTAGTGATCGCATCGAGGGCAGTGGTGGTACTATGCATCTTCCTGAAGCCATGCTGGTGAGGTTCTAGCTTCGCATGTGCAACAAGAGTGGGGTGAATAAGGGCCTCCAGCGTCTTTGCGACAGGAGAAAGTATCGTAATGGGGCGGTAGGATTCCCCGAGATTTGCGCTCTTCCCTGGCTTGAGACAGGGAACAATTCGACCTGTTTTCCAGATTTCAGGGATGGCAAGCGTGGACATCGACAAGTTAAAGGTGGCCGTGAGATACTCAATGGCTGGAAGGTCGAGATGTTTCAACATGGTCATCGAAATGCCATCTTGTCCGAGCGCCTTGGAGTTTTTAGCATTCTCGATGACTTTTTTAACCTGGTCCGCTGTAAAAGATGGTATAGTGTCAACATTCCGGCTGCGAATCCGTCTTCTAATTTTGCGCTTGAGGCCGTCAGACTTGGGATGTTCAATAAATTGTTTATTGAACAGGCTAGCGCACTTAAGAGGATCGCAGGTTTTTGTGTTGCCAAATTCAATGGCGTTGTTGCCTTTTTCTCATCTAGGGGTAGTTTTTAGGGGTGTAGAGGGGCGCAGCAATTTTTTTTAAAGTTCAGGTGTTATAAGTTACCCCTGCGGCAGATTCAGGGGCACTTTTGGTTTTATGTAAATTCTTAGTTTCGGCGTTACAAGGGTGGTAGTGCTAACGTGACAGGGGTTGTTTTAGGGGGAAGGAGGGACGCGGCAAATTTTTTGAAGGGGTAGATATCTTCAGTTAGACCTAAAAGATTCAACTAATTGCAGTTTGTTTGATGACGATGTTTAAAACTCGAGTTTTTGCGCTATAACGATAAAAGCATTTAGGGTAGTTTTTAGGGGTGTAGAGGGGCGCGGCATTTTTTTTTTAAAGTTCAGGTGTTATAAGTGAATCCTGCGGCAAATTCAGGGACACTTTTGGTTTTATGTAAGTTCATAGTTTCGGCGGTACAAGGGTGGTAGTGCTAACTTGACAGGGGTTGTTTTAGGGGGAAGGAGGGGCGCGGCAAATTTTTTGAAGGGGTACATATCTTCAGTTACACCTAAAGGATGTAACTAATTACACTTTGTTTGATGACGATGTTTAAAACTTGAGTTTTTGCGCTATAACCATAAAAGCAATTAGGGGTAGTTTTTAGGGGTGTAGAGGGGCGCGACAATTTTTTTTTAAATTCAGGTGTTATAAGTGACCCCTGCGGCAAATTCAGGGACACTTTTGGTTTTATGTAAATCCTTAGTTTCGGCGTTACAAGGGTGGTAGTGCTAACTTGACAGGGGTTGTTTTAGGGGGAAGGAGGGGCGCGGCAAATATTTTAAGGGTGCAGATATCATCATTAGCCTGTATAGCATTTGACTGAATAAATTTTGTTTTATATATATTTAAATAAATATCCGATATCTGAATAAATTTTGTTTTATATATGTATATATACGTATAACTTGAGTTTTTACGCCATAAACTTTGTATGGGGCTAAACCGGACTTAGGGGTAGTTTTTGAAGATGTAGAGGGGTGCGGAAAACTTTGTATGAGTGCAGATATTATAAGTAAGCTCTTTACCATGCTTGTGCGTACAATCTGTTGTATTGCGATGTCTTAAACTTGCGTTTCAAGGCTTCATACACTCTATGGGGCTTGAAAAACACTTAGGGGTTGTTTTTAGGGGAAGGAGGGGCGCGGCAAATTTTTTGAATTTGCCATTGAATCACGGCGAATTCGCGACATTTAATGCACTATAGCGTTCATCGAAATTTAAAAGTGGTAGTGCTAACTTGACAGACATACTCGAACGAAACACAAAAGCCTATCCAAACACAAATCATATCCCTCATGTCGCTGGTAGACGATTTCATCGGTGGCAATACGCATTCCATCTGTAGTGCAGTCATATTAGCATTTCAAATAGAAAAAATAGAGTAAGGCTAATTTTTGTTGTTTTTGAATCAGTGCGCTCCCCAGGAATCTACAACTGATTTTGAACGAAAATTTGGCCAAACTTCGGAAAAATTAAGGGAAAGCTGGATTTTTGCATGAGCCTTCATTTCAAGGTCCTAAACAACAATAACGGTAGTATACACAAAAAAGTCGTGTATGGCAAATTTGAAGCTCTTGTGCTTTTTCAATAAACGATGGAAATACCGAATACGTTCGGGTACTCCTAACCGTTCCAGGAGGTCTAACGGTATTTTTAACAATTTTTCAAGAAAATCTCTATAACGGTAACTCGTACTAAAAGCTTTTGTGTGGGAAATTTGTAGCCTATAGAGTTTTGAGGAAAGCAGTCAAATTTCATATCAATACGTGCAGCCATAAGGGCGCTATGGGGGTTCCAACCTTAAAAAAATGTGTTTTTTGGGGTTTTTCGTGAATGGCGCTAAGACGGGGGAGTGTGCTCTCTGGTCTTCTGGGAGAAGTTTGCAGCTTATGTGGCTGTTAGTAAGACGCCAAAAGTCCCCAAAGATGGGGGCGCCCCTAACGAAGTTATGAGTCCAAAGATTCAATTAAGCAGTTTTTGGGGAATATCTCCATAACGGTAACGTCCACGGAAAACTGTTATATGGTAAATTTGTAGCTTATACAACGCTCAACTAAATATCCGAATTTCAGATCGATGCGTGCAATGCTTAGGGCGCTATGAGGGTCTGAACCGTACAATAACGGTATTTTTCGGTTTTTCGTGAATTCCTTCAAAACGGAAACGCATTCGGGAGGCAGGCTTATACCAATTTTTTGCTTCTGTAACCTCAACTGAAAATGCCAAAACAACTCATCTATGCGTTGTTGTTAAACAAAAAACCGCTTCTCGGATTTTTTTTAATAACGGTAACCTCTTGAGAGAACCAATCTTAGATAAACTTGTAGCGCATGTGGCTGTTAGTAATTGGCCAAAAGTCCTCAACGATGGAAACCCCCGTAGGGAAGTTATGAGGGTCCAAACATCCAAAAATGCAGTTTTTTGGGAATATCTCTACAACGGTAATGTGCACCGAAAACTGTTATATGGCGAATTTGTAGCTTATACAACGCTTAATTAGATATTCTAATTTCAGATTGATGCACGCAATGCTAAGGGCGCTATGAGGGTCCGAGCCGAACCATACAATTTTGTATTTTTGAATTTTTGGTTATTTTCCTGAAATTCTCTGTAACGGTAAAGTATAACAGAGGAAGTCTGTAAAAATTTGTTGTTTGTATGGTTCCAAATAAAATGCTCCACCGATTTGAATGCGCCTGAGGCAACCATACGTGCATTACAACGTTTAAACTAACTAATTTTTGTGGAAGGTATGTGTAGTATGTAGTATGTAGTGTATATGTGCACGTATGGTTGCCTCAGGTGCATTCATATCGCTTGAGCATTTTATTTGGAACCATACAAACAACAAATTTTTACAGACTGCCTCCGGTATACGTTACCGTTAAGGAGATTTTCACGAAAATACTGAAATTTAAGGTTTGGAACCTCATAGCGCCCTTAGTACTGCACGTATTGATCTCAAATTTGAACATTTACTTAAGAGTCGTAAAAACTTCTAATTCGCCATATAACAGTTTAGGGTGCACATTACCGTTATAGATATATTTCCAAAAAACTGCTTATTTGGATGTTTGGCCCCTCATAACTTTGCTAGGGGTGCTCCCATCGTTGGGGACTTTTGACGTCATACTAACAGCCACACGAGCTACAAATTTGCCTCAGACGGTTTCCCTCTAGAGGTTACCGTTATTAAAAATTTCCCGAGAATCGACTTTTTGTTTAACTTTGACCCCTCATAACTTCCTTGGCGGTTTACAGGTAAATGAGTTGTTTTGGCATATTAATTTGAAGTTACAGAAGCAACAAATTATTACAGGCTTCCATCCCGAATGCGTTCCCGTTATAAAGCAATTCACGAAAATAACGAAAAATACCGTTATTGTGCGTTTCGGACCGCCATAGCGCCTTTAGTATTGCAGACATCAATCTGGAATTCGGATATTTAAATAAGCGTTGTATAAGCTACAAACTCGCCATATAACAGTTTTCGGTGCACATGACCGTTATAGAGATATTCCCAAAAAACTGCATTTTTGGATGTTTGGACCCTCATAACTTCCCTAGGGGGGCTTCAATCGTTGGGGACTTTTGGCCCGTTACTAACAGCCACATGAGCTACAAATTAATTTCAGATTGGTTCTTTTAAGAGGTTACCGTTATTAAAAAAATTCCCAGAAGCGGTTTCTTGTTATCTCTTTGACCCCTCATAGCTTCGTTGGGGGTGCCCGCATAGATGAGTTGTTTTGGCATTTTAAGCTGAGGTTACAGAAGCAACAAATTGATACAGGCCTCCTTCCCGAACGCGGTCCCGTTATTAGGATATTCACGAAAAACCGAGAAGTACCGTTATCGTACGGTTTAGACCGTTATAGCGCCCTTAGCATTCCACGCATCGATCTGAAATTCGGATATTTAGTTGAGCGTTGCATAAGCTACAAATTTGCCATAAAACAGTTTTCCGTGGACGTTACCGTTATAGAGATAATCCCCAAAAACTACTTGATTGAATCTTTGGACCCTCATCACTTCGTTAGGGGGGCTCCCATCTTTGGGGACTTTTGGCGTCTTACTAACAGCCACAGAAGCTACAAATTTCTTCGAGAAGACCATAGAGTACACTCCCCCGTCTTAGCGCCATTCACGAAAAACCCCAAAAACACCTTTTTTTAAGGTTTGAACCCCCAGAGCGCCCTTAAGGCTGCACGTATTGATATGAAATTTGACCGCTTTATTCAAAACTACATAGACTACAAATTTTCCATACAAAAGCTCTTAGTACGAGTTACCGTTATAGAGATTTTTGTGAAACATTGTTAAAAATACCGTTAGACCTCCTAGCACCGTTAGGAGTACCCTTACGTATTCGGTATTTCCATTGTTTATTGGAAAAGCACAAGAGCTTCAAATTTGCCATACACGACTTTTCTATATATGCTACCGTTATCGAGTTATTCAGAAAAACCTGTTTTCGACGGTCTTTGACCCTCTGTAGCACCGCTAGCGGCACTCGTAGAGACGGGGACTTTTAGGGTCTTGTTTAGGACCTCGAAAGGAAGGCTCATGCAAAAATCCAGCTTTCCCTTAATTTTTCCGGAGTGAAATGCCAATTTTCCTGGGGTATTAATCCTTGACCGTAGGTCGGCATGCGGGGTATCATATCAAAGGGGACGTCGATTACATTACATATCCGGTATTTGTTTCTTGTTTCAAGGACCCTAAACGGAATAAATCGAGCTGAAATGGAAAATTTTCGCGTTACCCGCGTATCTTTCCAAAGCCATAACTACGAGAATAATTCAAGTTGTCACTACTTTTATCACATTCCATATCCCGCATTTGTTACTTGTTCCAAGGACCCTCAAAGGAGAAAATTGGGCTCAACTTAAAAATTTTTGTGTTTCCCGTATCTGTATCTTTCTAAAGCCGTAATTTTCCATTTAGGCCGACTTAATCCATTTAGTGTCCTTGAAACAGGAAACAAGCACCGGATATGCAACGCACTCGACGTCCTCTTTGATATGACACCCCGCATGCCCACGTTCGATCAAGGTGTGAACTTAGTGTCCTTTTTCAGAGCTTTCCGATAAACTTTTTTCTTAGCAAATTTAATGGTAGAATCTCCAGCTATTGTAGATTCTGAAAAGTGATAAAAGTGGTGACAACTTGAATTATTCTCGTAGTTATGGCTTTCGCGGGAAACGCGAAAATTTTCCATTTAAGCTCTATTTATTCCGTTGAGGGTCCTTGAAACAGGAAACAAACACCGGATATGTAATGTACTCGACGCACAGTGCGTCGAATGTATAGAGAGGGTGGTCAAAAATCAATATCTTAAGAACGCCTTTACCGATTTTTATAAAATTTGGTGGATGTGTTCAGCTAGTTAGCTTCTCAATTCTGTATAAAATTCAAAATGAATAAATGATGGATTTTCGAGATATTGATAAAAATGTGAGGAAGATAAATGGTATAAAGATAGGCTATAATATAAAAAATCGTAACTTGGTAACCGAATAACCAATTTTCTTGAAACTTGGCTATTATCTATAGCAAAGAATAAAAATTAGTTGGCGAAAAAATTATTATCCGGAAACAACTGAGTTCTGAGATATTTAAGAGAGAAATCTATGAATTTTACCAATTTTTTCAAATGCTTAATATCTTTCAAGAGCCCAAATTTAAACTTAATATTTTTTCACTCTGACATTGCTCAAGTGTCACTATTTAAAATACATAAATTTCAAAGAAACAGAGTTTTGCGATTTGGAGATATAGTGGTTCAAAAAATTAAATAATTCAGTGATATACATTCTCCGAAGTCGTGTTTCGAAAAAACATTTTTTTTTGGTTTTTATTTTTTTTGTATTTTATAGAATAACAATACTAATTAGCAAAATACATGCTTATCATTTATTCTGACTCATCGTCGCTTTCCAAATCCAGCATACTTACATCAAAATTGGCAATGGGAAATGTTTCAGTAGAATCAAATTGGTTTATATATAAATTGACTTCTGCGCCTTTATGATGCTGTTTCTTAATTTTTGGAGTCCGCAGGGACGCTAGGAAAGGGCCCGAGTTTTCGCATTCGCATTAAATCCTTATTGGAACTGGTTCTGGAAGACTTACAAGTGTGAGACAATTGATTCTTTCTAACTTCCTTATGCTTTGTCGTGCTTTGTGGCCGTGGTCGTTCGGTCGCCACTCTGTGAAATAGACACTCACAGAGAAACGAGTTTCCAAACTCGGCACGACTCGTCGCAAGTTTATTATTCAGAAGAAGATGATAAGAAATATTCTTATCGTAGAATAATAAACTAATAATGCGACTAGGAAGTGGTATGGCTGACAACCATATCACACTCGGGATTCAGTTGTCTTTGTAACGTTGATGACTACACACGGTAGTCATCAACGCACCATGCTCCACTAGGAGTTACGGTAATCAAGAGAGAGAGAGAGAACTTCCTTATGCAGTGCCTCCAAGGCATCCTCAGATAAATTTCCAATTGGCCAAATAGAAGGAATCAATTACCTCAACTCCGTGCACTAGAACCTTGTGCAAAGTTTTGGGCATGTACATAGTACCACGAGTTTAATTCTAAATATAACCCTTTGGTGTGATTTAGATGGTCCCAATTTTTTTTCTTTATTGATGCTTTGACCGCCAGCACCCTTAAAATTATCGAACAATTTGAATAAATTTGGCTGAATAAAAATACAAATTACATTAAAAAAGAAAAAGTAATTGTAGCTACTCTAAAACCTTCGATGCGTACTTTTTAAATCCTACTTTGAAAGTCTTTTCGTATTTTATAGATTTTTATTGATTTTTTCAATTAATAACAATTTATTATTATGTTATTATAAATATTTTTTTCATGATATGGCTTAAACTGAACTTCAGAAATAAAAATCCATTAAAAACCATATGCATTATGTAATTATATTTATATTTTTTATGTATTTTTGAATTAATCGAATTTTTAATATTAAAAATTAATTAAAATTATTTATAATATTTTTTTTGTTCGTGCTTGAATTTTATTATCTCCTCTATCGTAAAAAATTGTAAAAGCTTAATACAGTCTTGACTCGGTAATCCGGATCTCCTTTAATCCGGATATTACGCTAATCCGGACCACTAAATGTTTCCACTATGTATTCTATAGTCCGGATTTCGGCAGCGATTTTGACTCTATAATCCGGATATTTGAGATTTTCAGGGTGAAATAGTAGATTTGGTCTCAAACTTTTTTACGGGACCTTTTGGCAAATGATATGATGTTGACTAATTTCAAAGAAATAATACGATTATCGGCTTTTGTTCCTGTTTTTTATTTATTTGGACTGTTTTTCCTGAGAAAAAAAATGATTTCGGTAATCCGGATGTTCCGATGGTCCGGATTACCCCTTGCAATAATTGATCCGGATTATCGAGTCAAGACTGTATTATGTTAAAACTATCACTTTTAATGACTTTAGAAATATCCCAGTTGCCATTTTCCAAGGAACTACATAATTCAGTAAAAATGCCAATTGCGTAAAAAAAGGCAAAAAAAGGCAAACCAATACTAGTTTAAATTAAAGTAGTGTATCTTTCAGAAAATATCAACCACCCAAAACGTTTTGTGACGTTTTTTTTAAATCTCAATTTAAAGTTTTTTGTTCATATTTTAATGATTTTTTTAAATTTTTTTTTCAGTTAAAAGATTTTTAGAAAAAAAAATTATCTGAAGAGCTTTAGTGGAACATACTTACTTTAACAAATATCCTTATGGTTGCCAAAAACTTGCGAAAAGATCGGAAATCGAAGTTAAAGTACAACCTATTTTTTTGAATTTTTTATATTTTTCAACTTTAGTCCATAGAATTACTAAAAAAACGAAACAATAAAAAATTGTTTCTTACATATTCGGATACTCCAACATGTTCTCTTTGATATTGACTAACTTTGATTCCGGGGAAAAATAGTAATTTTTTTTATTTTTGCCTATGGAACGACGCACTGTGCGACGTCCCCTTTGATATGATACCCCGCATGCCGACCTCCGGTCAAGGATTAAAGAGTATCTTTTTTGTCCTTTGTGGGACCTTTCCGATCAACATTTTTTTTTAGCAAAACCAGTTGTAGATTCCTGGGAGCCCACTGATTCAAAAACAACAAAAATTAGCCTTACTCTATTTTTTTCTATTTGGAGGCTAGTCCAATAATATCGTATTTTCGTCAGGAAAAAAATACAGAAGTTTATTTCTCAATTTTGTTATATGTATTTTGGGGCGCTGATTCCGAATATCAACTTTGCACCCTAAAAAACGTGCCGCAACCTTTAAAAAAGGGGGAAAAGGGGGGCATTTTTTCGTTTTTTTGCGATTATTTCCAAAACGGTAAAAGATACAGAAAAATGGTCTGAGAACGGAAAAAACTACATAAAATTATCTTTGCAATGATATATAACACATTAGAGTTTTATTGGATATTTCGGCGTTAGAATAGCACATAGATTAGAATATTTTCATTTTAGACCTTTTTTAAAAGCTCCATAACTTTTCAAAGAATGTTAGTTCAGCCGTAAAGTTTTGTATAAGTATTCACAACAAATTTAAGATAATTTTAACGTAAACATTGAGTCGCTCCGGTCAAGGACCCCCAGTAGCCCCCCATTTAAAGTTTTCAAAACGGCATATCCATAACTCCCCCCAAAATTGGAGCAGAGTGCTAAATTTTGGTTTGTTGAAATTGGAGCTCATAGTGACCCCACCCACCAAAAATCAGCTCATTCGGATAAAAACTAAGGGTACCTCCCATACAAAGTGACCCATCAGGAATTTGTTCTACGTACGAGTAGGTACTACTCAATTTATAAACTGTAGAACAAAGTTGTCTTGGGTCACTTTGTATGGGAGGTACCGTTAGTTTTCATCCGAATGAGCTGATTTTTAGTGGGTGGGGTGACTATGACCTCCAATCGCAGCAAACCAAAATTTACCACTCTGCTCCAATTTTGGGGGGAGTTATGGACAAGCCGTTTTGAAAAATTTAAATGGGGGGATAATGGGGGTCCTTGACCGGAGCGACTCAATGTTTACCTTAAAATGATTTTGAACTTATTATGAGTACTTATACAAAATTTAACGGCTGAACTAACATTCTTTCAAAAGTTATGGAGCTTTTAAAAAAGGTCTAAAATGAAAATATTCTAATTTATGTTCTATTCTAACGCCGAAATATTCAATTAAACTCTAATGTGTTATATATCATTGCAAAGATAATTTTATGTAGTTTTTTTCGTCCTCAGACCATTTTTCTGTATCTCTTACCGTTTTTGAAAAAATCGCAAAAAACCGAAAAAATGCCTCCCTTTCCCCCCTTTTTTAAAGGTTGCGGCACTTTTTTTAGGGTGCAAAGTTCATATTCGGAATCAGCGCCCCATAATACATAAAGAAACAGTGAGAAAAAAACTTCTGTATTTTTTTCACGGAATGGTACTAAATCGACACGATATTACTGAACTAGGCCTGAATGGGGATATTTTGACTGCACTACTGATGAAAAATCACTTTTTTCCGTCAAGGAAATGTTCCTCATCGCACAACCCGACGACGCGACGTCGCATCGCAAGTAGTCTGAATGGTACAAGCAGGATCGTGATGGCTCCTATTTAAAGCCTAGTACTGACATAGAGAGTGCAATTTTTCTCCGCTGCCATTTTTTCAATGAAAATGTATTCTTACTGTCGTGGAATATGTGGGGAATGCTGGGGAATAACATAAGCTACAATCCGAAAACAATTCCATAATTTTTCTCTGCCATTTTATGTATTTTTTTCCGATTCCACGGTTATTTAATCGTGAACTGTCAAATAACCGGGGAATCGAAAAATAATACATAAAATGGCCGAGGAGAGTTATGGAACCGGTCTCGGATTGTAGCTTATGGAATTCCCCACCGTTTGTGACATTTTCCACGACAGTGAGTATGCATTTTTATTGATAAAATCGCAGCGGGAAGAATTTCACTCTTGATCTTAATTCAGTCCTTAAATGTAAAGAAATTTTGTTTCTTGCGATGGGAAGCTTTTTCCTTCTTATCACATCGCATCGCTTCCAATGTGAACGGGGTGTTATCACAAAAGACTCAAGACTTCACTTCAATATTCATCTAATGAGTTAATATATAAACACGAAACGCAATACGTGATTTGTGTTTGTCTGGACAGCTTGTGGTGAATTAATTAGAATATTCTGTTAGATGCGTCATTGTTATTTGCCAGCCCAACTCATTGCTATTTGCTAACTCCTTTAAAATATAAAGCTAGGATCCTTTTATTATATGTATACAAAAAAGCGAACTTTCGACTCCTTCAGAACTGAAAAATAAATATTCATGATTTAGGGCTCCAGTACACAGTCATATTTGATCATATTTCTATTATAATATACTTAAGCCTACTTGATTTCGGTTACTGCACGTCTAAAGATTTATACTGAATGAATCGAGTAGGCTTAGGCATATGACATATATATTATAATAGAAATATGACTGTGTAATGGAGGCCTTAGGCAGTAATACGAGAGTAATAAAACAAAACACTTGATGATAAAATTGAGATATTCAAATAATATATTTACTTTGGGTTAAACTGTCTGCTTGCGAGGGTGTTGTCATCAGAAATTTATTGCATGTTTGCTTTTAATCGATTTGCGTAATTTTTGCACAGCACATCATCAGCACTACATATTTCTTCTATTCCATTTAACGTACCACTTTAAACAGAAATATTCACGAAACAGTTAAAAGGACTCATGATATTCTGCTATCTTTCTGGTCACTTTAAAAGTCGAACTTTGATTTTGACATTAGAAAACATAAAAGCTCCAGACAGTCGACAACTACCACCGGCGGGTTGATGCCTTCCCCGGAAAAAAGCGGAACGTTGACGACTACCGCGCAGAAGCTTCAGAAAGGAACATACCTTCATATGTAAATTGTGCACAGAAATAAAGCCGCACACACACGGAATCCAAGGAAACTTCATATAAAAAAAACTTACGCAGCTGTCATTTTTTTATATGGAGTTTCGTGGGATTCAGGGAATACATGGATTCCGTGTGTGTGCGGCCTAAGGTCGCCACACATAGAGAAGCCATAGATTCTTCGTTCTGTTAAACTCCACATAAATAAATGACCAACTGGCCAAGTTGTCTTTTTTTTTATATGGAGTTTGACAAAACAAAGAATCTATGGATTCTCCATGTGTTGGCGACTTAGGATTGTTCGTTCTGTCAAAATCCATATAAAAAAATGACAAATGTTGTTTTTTTATATGGAGTTTTGTTGGATTCCGGGAACCCATGTATGTGGGTCTTCAGACTGCACACACATGGTCAATCCATGGAGTTTCGTTGGATTCGGGGAATATATGGATTCCGTGTGTGTGCGGCCTAAGGTCGCCACACACAGAGAAGCCATAGATTCTTCGTTCTGTTAAAATCCACATAAATAAATGACCAACTGGGCAAGTTGTCATTTTTTATATGGAGTTTGACAGAACGAAGAATCTGGCCACACACAAAGCGTCCGAAACTTAGGATTCTTCGTTCTGTCAAAACCCATATAAAAAATGACAACTGTCGTTTTATTTTTATATGGAGTTTCGTTGGATTCCGGGAACCCATGTATGTGGGTCTTAAGACTGCACACACATGGTTAATCCATGGATTCGAATCCATAAAAAGGATTTTCGTTCTGGCAAATGAGCCCATCTTGACTTGCCCTAACTCCTAGTGGAGCATGGTGCTTGACGACTACCGTGTATAGTCGTCGATCACGGCCACAAAGCACGAATGAGTCCATACACAGGCGGACTTGGATTTTAATCCAATAAAATCCATGTGAAATACAGACAGTGTGTGGGCGGCCTAAGAGTTCCGAAAGAGAATTCATTCGATGTATTCGTAAAAAAATGTTAGAAAGCAATAATAATAATAATATAATAATTATATTTTTTATAATTTTATTAATGTTAGAAATCGAATTTTAATTAAATTCATTTGGAAATGTGGGTTTCGAATTCGGAATAGACTTTCGCTTTGCGCAGAATCACAATTTGATGGAATGGGTATGTTTTGACTAGAGCAAACATTTTTTTCGTTTAGTATAATTCGCTACCGAGTCCAAAGGACTTCATATCAAAAATTACAACTTGCCCAACTGTAATTTTTTATACAGGGTGTCCGGAAACTGCCGCATAAATGCACCGGATTATGATTCCTCAATTGATTTCCAGCAAAAAAGTTGTACGGAACATACCCCCTCAGCTTAACCCTTTAGCTGCCACAGGCATTTAAAGATTTTTGAAAAAATCATTTTCATGCACGACTTAAAGCCTAATATCTCCAAAGCTAGACCAGCTAGAATAGTGAAATAAAATGATTATTACAGCCAACAAATTTACCTATAAAATAAAACTAACCACACTAAAATCGAATAAGAGGTTTGGTTTTTACAGAGCTTCAAAGTCAAATTTGCGTGATTTGACCCAAAAACAATCTTTTTTTCCATCTCAATTTTCTCCAAGTTCTGCCAAGGTGAGGTGCTTGTACGATTCTTTTAAAAATTGGCGCATAGTCTAACGATCATATCTTTCTTACATCATTTTATTCTAGCTCCATTATTTCTAACAGTTTTAGTACCTTAAGTGCAGAAAACTAGGGTTAATTTTGGCTCGATTTCGACATATTTTGAATGGGTTAGATACGATATCCCCAGTCACAAAATCCCCAAACCAAAATCCCCAAATCAAAATCCCCATAATCAAAATCCCCGAAATCAAAATCCCCGAAATCAAAATACCTAAAACCAAAATCCCCAAACGAAATTCCCCATTCCCCATTTGAGGTGTGATCTAAGAACCCGCGCGCGTTCTAAGATCACACCTCAAATGGGGAATGGAGACTTTCTTTAGGCTATTGTAGATGGTAAATGAAGGTTGTTAAATGGCAGATGATAAATGGTAGATGGTAAATGGTAGGTGGTTAATGGTAGACGGATGGTAGGTTGTAAATGGTTGATGACAGATGGTAAATGGTAGATTGTAAATTGCAAATGGTGGGTGGTAAATAGCAAATAGTAGATGGTAAATGGTAGATAATAAATGGTAGGTGCTTTAGACTATTGTAATTGAATAGTCCTAATATGCAATAAAAAAATCACCGTCGTGAACTGATATATATGCTAATCAACGGCAAACTCTTTGAAGTAACACAAAACAACAACAGATAATGTGCAGGCGATTAAATATGCAATCGGTTCCAACAATAAGCCAACCAAATTTTCCGCAAATATTCGTTCGGATGAGGACTTGTCTCGACGATGTTAAAGAAAACCTATTATGTTTAGAACGATATATGCAATGGACTCGAATATTTTGTTTGTGCTAATCAAAAAATAAGTTGGTATCGATTTACGTCCCTCCTAGTGCCATTTACCATCATCTACCATTTAACACCTTCCATCTACCATCAACCATCAACAAGTTACAGTCTTTCATCCATCAACCCTTTACCATCTACCAGCCATATACCATTTTTTACTACCATCCATCTACCATTTACCATCATATTTTGGGTATTTGGGGATTTTATGATTGGGGATTTTGTATATGGGTATTATGATTATGGGGATTTTGAATACGGGGATTTTCATTTTGGGGATTTTTCTACGTTTGGGGATTTCGTATGGTTCCCATTTTGAATAGATTTTTCCAATTGCAGATCTTTAGGGGCAGTGTGAATTGAATTGTATTGAATTCGAGCTGAAATTAACCCTAGTTTTCTACACTTGACGTATAAAAACTGTTAGAAGTAATGGAGCTAGATTAAAATGATGTAAGAAAGATATGATTGTAAGACTATGCGCCAATTTTTAAAAGAATCGTACAAGCACCTCACCTTGGTAGAAGTTGGAGAAAATTGAGATGGAAAAAAGATTGTTTTTGGGTCAAATCACGCAAATTTGACTTTGAAGCTCTGTAAAAACCAAACCTCTTATTCGATTTTAGTGTGGTTAGTTTTATTTTATAGGTAAATTTGTTGGCTGTAATAATCATTTTACTTCACTATTCTAGCTGGTCTAGCTTTGGAGATATTAGGCTTTAAGTCGTGCATGAAAATGATTTTTTCAAAAATCTTTAAATGCCTGTGGCAGCTAAAGGGTTAAGCTGAGGGGGTATGTTCCGTACAACTTTTTTGCTGGAAACCACATGAGGAATCACAATCCGGTGCGTTTATGCGGCAGTTTCCGGACACCCTGTATAGAGTTTCGTTAGATCCATGGATTTCGTGTTTGTACGGCACAGCGTAAGGTCGCAAACACTTGAAGAATAAATGGATTCTCCATGTGTGGGCGACCTAAGAGTTCCGACATTGGATGTACATATTCGTAACAGAATGCTAGAAAGCAATAATTTATTTTCTTCAATGTGAAATCGGATTTTAATTAAATTCATTTGTAAATGTGAATAAACTTTCGCTTTACACAGAATCACCATTTGATGGAATGGGTATGTTTTGACTAAAGGAAACATTTTTCGTTTGGTGTAATTCGCTATCGAGTGCAAAGGAGTAGTCTTAAGCGGTCTAAAAAACAATAAAGGAGAAAATGTATTTATTCTCACCATGCGGAATCTGATTTACAGGTCTTATCAATTTATCACGCTCGGTGCCCTAACAAGTGGATGGCAAACTACGGCCTCAGAGCCGCATACTCCTTTAGTGCGGCTCTTCAATGAATCAAAGCACATTTAAACTATGATTCAATTTTTACGAGTCAGTAATTTTAGGAATTAAAAAAATTGTCTTTCAACGAGTCCGGTAGAATAAATAACCCTTTTATTATTTGTAGAAACTTGCAGTCCCATGGTCTTAAGTTTTATTATTTATTTTATGTTACCTAGAAAAATATGAATTTTTGTGAAATCGTGAACGGTTTTTGACTTTTTTAAACTGTGGAAAAGTTGATCGATCTCGTTTCAGATGATGAGCTGAATATGCGAGGTTTTCGAAATACGCCGACCGGCGCGCGTGTTACACTGTAGAATCATCAATAAAATCCATAGTTCCACTTGAAAAATGACTATATGTCCGAAAGTGATAACAACGGTATTTTCTTTAAACTTCGTAACAATATTTTCAGTAGCCTGCTTGATTGTTTAACACAAATGATATTTTGGTAATATTCGATCGAACTTAGCTGCCGAACGGTCGACCGAATATTACCAAATTGTCATTTGTATCGCCGGCGGTCATTTGAAAGCTTTCTGCATATGCCACATGGCCGCCGGCTACCATTTGGAGGGTTTATTTTACACACAGGCTAAGAAAATAGAAGGACATAGACCAAAAATGTGGGACTATTTGCTATCTCATTCATTCATTCAACCAATATACTGGGATGACAACCAGACTAAGAATACATATGGTAGGATAGAAAGAGAAGGAGAACACCGAAAATGGTCCCTTTTTCGATCCATTTGTACGGTAGTGTTCTACCCTGGTATATTTTCTTAATCTTAGATTTTGCAAGACAACGGTCGGTTCATTTTAGAGGCAAAATCCTTAAGCGACAGAATGTTCGGTGTGAGAGGAATACGTAGTCGTCGTGGTTCTGAACATGAGCAATGGTAACCTTACAACCAATGATTTTTTTTTTGTATCATCGCCGGAGTATAATTGATAATAATCATTGACATACTTCTGGCTGTTGTTGAATAGTGGATTTGACCACCGGCCAGGCGGCAGCTAAAGTGTTCTTCTTCTTCTAGCAGTGCAGAAAGGTGTGAAACCGCTGTGCATCTATGTGGGTACGAGTTATGGTTTGTCAATGTTTGTGTCCGTGAGGTCTAGGGACAGAAACATAGCTGCTGCGATAGGGTTTTCCCACAGTGTTATAGGGGTAAGGTCAGTGGGCGCAACGGGTCCTTCAAACAAATGGCTGAGATTGTAGCTTCGCATGCGCAACAAGAGTAGGGTGAATAAGGGCCTCCAGCGTCTTTGCGACAGGAGACAGTATCGTAATGAGGCGGTAGGATACCCCGAGATTTGCGCTCTTCCTGGCTCGAGATAGGGAACAATCCGACCTGTTTTCCAGATTTATAATTTTCCGCTTAAGGCCGTCAGACTTGGGATGTGCAATAAATTTGTTTATTGAACAGGCTCGCACACTGAAGAGGATCGTACAAACTAATGAGATGCCTCTTGTACTAGATTAGTGGTTATACATGATTAATAAATGTAATAGTTAGTTATAACAGCCCTGTACCAAACATACTTTGAAGATGTATACTAGAGGAACTGATCAAACTTATAGAAGAGTGAATCCCATCAGCACCGGGCGGCATTGTATCTTAATTCCCTAATAAGCTGAACGATTTCATTATTACTGGTTGGGATAAGACAAAAGGAGTCACAAAAACTATTACTGGTGTCAACTGTTGACATCCAACATTCATTTCTCTTAATGGGTCAATTGATTCTTCTTACAATTTTATGCCTCTGTAGTTCATTTCAACTTATCCCCTTTTTTGTGGATTGGGCACATGATACTTTTACGCAAATCTTCCGGGATTATTTCGTCGTTCCATACTTTAACGATAAGTGTGTGTATACCCTTAACAAGGCTCTCCCAACCATGCTTCAGCAGTTCAGCTGGAATCTCGTCAGTGCCCGGGGCTTTATTATATTTTAGTGCTTGCATGGCGAGATCAACTTCTTCTACTGTTGGGGGTTGGCCTGTTTCAGCCATCAGCTCCGGAGCTTCTTGTGTGGGGTTGTTCGGTTGAACATTGAGGAGCTCTTCAAAATGTGAGGCCCAGCGTTTATCACCGCTATCGGTGTCGCTAATGATATTGCCATCCCTATCCTTACAGAGACTGGTCCTGGGTTGGTATCCACTTTTAATTGAATTAATTAGCTTGTACGCTTGTCTACTTTTCCTACTAGCTAGTCTTTGGTTTATTTGCATCAAGATGCTTACGTTTCTTACGCCTAATTGAACTATTCGAAAATAGTCGAAGCTCGTCATATTTGGTTTTTTTAGCTCTAGTTGCGCGTTCGGTCCATTGGCGATATGCTTCGTTTTTCGCATCTACCGAATTTTGACATTTCTCGTCAAATCAATCATTTCGGGCTCTCCGGGCTTTGTAGCCCACAACCTCCTCTGCGACCCCTTTGATGGTGCCTTTGAGTGTATCACAGATCTCAAGGGCACCTTCGTTGCTGATGTTATTTAGCGAGGGCGTCAGCTTCTCTTCAAGGGCAGTCGTATAAGCAACCACAGTGGCATCATCCGACAGTTTGTCAACCGCTAAAATTTTTGCCGGGTTGAATCTCGAATGATGCACCGAAGAAATTCTGCACCTATAAGACGCCTTCACCATATAGTGGTCAGAATCAATATTTGCTCCACGATAGGATCGAACATCCATGATGCTCGATTCCCATCTTTTACAGACGAGGACGTGGTCAATTTGGTTGACGGTATGTTGATCTGGAGATCTCCAGGTCATCGTTTGATTGAAGTGAATGGAAGAGATTTTCTAAGCGGCGATAGAACTCGTCTTTAACCGCGTCTCCACTGACTTCGATGGGGGCATGCGCGTTTATGAGCCAGAGATTGAAGAACCGGGTTTTAATGCGAATCGCACACACCCGCTCGTTTATGGGTTTGAAGTCGATAACATGCGGCTTAAGTTGATTGTTAACAATGAACACCACTCCAAACTCCCAGTGGCCCGAAGGTTTTCCACTTGTGCAAATTGTGTACGAATTTCGGTCATCAATCTCGCTACTAAACCCCTGGCCTATTCAGGGAGCGTACATTCCAGGTTCCGAAAGAGTAATCAGTTGTTCGTTTGCGAAGTCGTCGTTGGGTTGTATCCGTCCAATCCGAGGCTTTCATTTCAGGTTTCTTGACGTAGAATTTTTTCCAAGAATGGATTGTCGGCCCATCGCTTAACCATAATAGTATTCGTAAAACGAAAGAGGTCAATCATGGAGAGGCCTCGGAGGTGCTGCTTCGGTGATTGACTATTTGTTTTTTGTCACCCTATTACAATTAGTAACCTAAGACGCTAAGTTGTTAATACAGCACTCAGGCGCAGCGGTTACTCGGATAATGCGGGAAAGTAACGCCCCGTAGAGTAACACAAAGGAATTGGCCGGAGCCGCTTACCCTATGAAGCTCCTCTTGCATAGCTAAGGGTCCGCAGTTATGCCACAACTGAAAAGGATATAGCAATCGACCGGAGCCTTTCAACCTTTATCCTCCCCCTTACGGGAATTGTGTAGGTTAGCTGATCAAAAAACACGGCCAATGTAGTCGAGCTCAATGGGTTTAACATCTTTAAACCATTTTGTTCGTCGCGTGATCGATGGCAGATACTCTTAAATCCACCTTGAATTAAATTTCTTGGCCACATAAAATCGAGAGATTTTTTAATGCTTCTGATCAGGCGCTCCCAGGCTACCCCATCCATGGGGAGTAAGCAGGTATGCATTTCCATTCAATGTCGAGTTCATCTGCAAAGGCCTTCCCGAACATGTCCTTGGTTTCCTTAGAGTCCTTGCAGAGTTGGTTCTTCTTCTTCTTCTTTATGGCACGATAGCCCGACGTCGGGCCTTGGCCGCCTGGATTGAAGACCTCAAATTGTCGCGGTCACGCGACCTTGTCCTCCAGTTCCGAAAGCCTAGTATCTGGTGGGCGTCCTCACATACAGAATGCTCCCATCGGGCTCTCGGTCGTCCACGCAATCTGGCTCCGTCCACTCGTTGCGCGTTCATCATCTTTCTGGGCATGCGATCGTCGTTCATCCTTTGTACATGTCCCGCCCATTGCAGTCGCTGCAATTGCACGATTTTCGACACCTGTAGCTCATCATACAGTTGATAAAACTCAAGGTTGTACCGGATGCGCCATTCACCTCGTTCACGAACGGCCCGAAGATTCTTCGGAAAACTTTTCGCTCGAATGTGTCCAACAGGTATTCAGAGTTTTAGGTTAGGGTCCATGCCTCGAAGCCATAGCATAGCACAGGTCGGATGATGGTTTTATACACGTGGAGCTGGTTTTATACACGTGCACCAGCTTCAAATTCATAATTGGGAAGACCGCAAAATAACACTTATTAGCTAGTTATATCCGTCGTTTTATCTCATCTGTTTCGTTGGCGTCCTTTGACAAATAGCAACCCAGGTAAGTGAAGTTGTCTACATACCCTATATTGAGGTCGCCCTACTGTGATGCTTCAATTTACTGGCGTTCTCGTTTTTGATTGCACTATGACCTTGGTTTTAGATTCGTTGATATGTAGCCCAGCTTCTTTGGCGGCGTTATTGAGATTATGCAGAAGGCTTTCTGCATCACCCAATCTTCAAGACGTGACGTTGATGTCGTCGGCGTACGCTACTAATTGAGTCGACTTGATGAGTAGCGTTCCGCCAGCCCGTCGCCTTGGTTGAGTCCAGTGCGAGTTTCAAATAGGTCAGTGAGTCTGTTCTGAACTCTGACCTGCGAGACGGTATTAGTCATCGTCATCCTTATGAGTCGGACTAGCTCAGCCGGTATTCCAAAATGCAGCAAAATGTTGTACATTACGCTTCGATCGATACTGTCGTATGCCTGCTTGAAGTCGACAAATATTGGGTATACGTCGATGTTGTATTCCCAGAACTTCTCGAGTAAAAGCTTCACTGTAAACAGCTGATCTGTCGTCGAACGAACAGGTCTAAAGCCGCCTTGGTACTCGCCAATGATTTCCTCTGCGTACGGATTAATTATATTTTCTAGAATTTTTGATAAAATCTTATAAGTCGTACAAACTAATGAGATCCATCTGTAGTTCTCACATTTTAACTTATCCCCTTTTTTGTGGATTGGACAAATGATACTTTTGCGCCAATCGTCCGGGATTATTTCGTCGTTCCATACTTTAACGACAAGTGTGTGTATAGTCTTAACAAGGCTCTCCCCACCATGCTTCAGCAGTTCAGCTGGAATCTCGTCAGCGCCCGGGGCTTTATTACGTTTTAATGATTGGATGGCGAGATCAACTTCTTCTACTGTTGGGGGTTGAACGGGAGGGCCTGTTTCAGCCATCAGCTCCGGAGCTTCTTGTGTGGGGGTTGTTCGGTTGAACATTGAGGAGCTCTTCAAAATGTGAGGCCCAGCGTTTATCAACGCTATCGGTGTCGCTAGTGATATTGCCATCCTTATCCTTACAGAGGCTGGTCCTGGGTTGGTATCCACTTTTAATTGAATTAATTAGCTTGTACGCTTGTCTACTGTTCCTACTAGCTAGTCTTTGGGTTTATTTGCATCAACTGCTCGTCAAGATGCTTACGTTTCTTACGCCTAATTAACCTATTCGAAAATCGTCGAAGCTCGTCATATTTTTTTTTTTTTGCTTTAGTTGTGCGTTCGGTCCATTGGCGATATGCCTTCTTCTTCTTCTTGTAGCGGTGCAGAAAGGTGTGTAACCTCTGTGCATCTATGTGGGTACGATTTATGGTTCGTCAATGTTTGTGTCCGTGAGGTCTAAGGACAAAAACATAGCTGCTGCGATAGGGTTTTCCCACAGCGATATAGGGGTAAGATCAGTGGCCGCAGCGGGGCATTGAAACAAGTGACCCACATCATGAGGAGTACCATTGCAGTTTGGACAGATGTTTTGGATGTCCGGGTTTATGCGAGAAAGGTACGAATTAAGGCGTGGACAAAAGCCCGACCGAAGTTGAGCTAGTGTTACTCTAGTGGCTCTCGGGAGCCTAATCTCCTCAGGCGAAATTGGTGGTGGGCGCTCTGAGAGGACTCTATTCGCACCTAAACTCGCGATAGACCAATTCACTTCTTCAGTGTGGATCGCTGCAATGGCGGCTCGGTATGTAACTTCATCGTAAGGGTCCCGTTTGTATCCCTGAACCTCTCTCTCAAGGTCTCCTACACCACGCCTGAAATGTCGTGGTGGAGGAATTCGGTCCATGAGATGATTATTGGGATGATCCTCACGGTAGCAACCAACAAGATACTGTTTTGAGAGTAGGAGATTGTGATCACGTATTGGCATCAATTTTGTCTCCTGATGTAAGTGATCCTGGGCAGACATCAGAAGGCAACCTGTCGCGATGCGTAGAGCGGCATTTTGGCAGACCTGAACTTTGGACCAGTTTGTGTCACATAGACTATGTGTCCAAAATGGGGCTGCATAATCAGTGGCCGCTCGACCCACCGCTTTATAAGTAGCTAGCATGGTTTCTTTATCTTTGCCCCAGGTGCTACCAGCTAGAGCTTTTAGGATGTTGTTCCTACTGCGCATTTTTTCACAGACTGAAGCTGCATGATTCGCAGACGTCATCATGTTCTCTAGGTGAAGCCCGAGAATTTTGGGGTTTTTAACAGTAGGAACAGAATTGTTGCCAATACGTATATCCATCTCCCATCTGATGTCCTCCCACCAAGTGGTTAGAAAAGTCGCAGAGGATTTGGACGCAGAGATGGTGAGGTTTCGGCTTTGGAAAAATGCCTGTAATCGTGCTAGATATCGATTAATTCGGAGGCGCATTTCATCCTTATCATTCCCTGTGGCGAGTACGGTGCAATCGTCAGCATAGGAAATCACCTCGATTCCTTCAAGTGGTGTGGGAAGGCCGGACATGTAGATGTTGAACAGAGTGGGGGAGAGTACCCCTCACTGTGGAACACCTAATTTGATTTTCCTAAGCTTAGAACGTTTGCCTCGAAACTCGGTGAAGGAGTGCCGACCAGCTAGATAATTGGCAATCCAACGGATCTCTTGTGCAGGAAGATGCATATTTAACAGGTTTGCTAAGAGCATTGAATGATTGACCTTATCGAATGCACTTGATAGGTCTATTGCCACCAGAATAGTTCTGTGACAACGACTGCGTTGATTTAGCCCATCACGAATGCGTGTAGTGATCGCATCGAGGGCAGTGGTGGTACTATGCATCTTCCTGAAGCCATGCTGGTGAGGTTCTAGCTTCGCATGTGCAACAAGAGTGGGGTGAATAAGGGCCTCCAGCGTCTTTGCGACAGGAGAAAGTATCGTAATGGGGCGGTAGGATTCCCCGAGATTTGCGCTCTTCCCTGGCTTGAGACAGGGAACAATTCGACCTGTTTTCCAGATTTCAGGGATGGGAAGCGTGGACATCGACAAGGTAAAGGCGGCCGTGAGATACTCAATGGCTGGAAGGTCGAGATGTTTCAACATGGTCATCGAAATGCCATCTGGTCCGAGGGCCTTGGAGTTTTTAGCATTCTCGATGACTTTTTTAACCTGGTCCGCTGTAAAAGATGGTATGGTGTCAACATTCCGGCTGCGAATCCGTCTTCTAATTTTGCGCTTGAGGCCGTCAGACTTGGGATGTTCAATAAATTGTTTATTGAACAGGCTAGCACACTGAAGAGGATCGCAGGTTTTTGTGTTGCCAAATTCAATGGCGTTGTTGCCCTTTTCTTTCCGAGGATTGGAAAGGGCGCGGACGGTAGACCATAATTTGCTGACACCTTCGTTG
This sequence comes from Microchrysa polita, assembly GCA_949715475.1. Lineage (NCBI taxonomy): Eukaryota > Metazoa > Arthropoda > Insecta > Diptera > Stratiomyidae > Microchrysa > Microchrysa polita. Next base: position 95,429,000 of record OX454415.1, read on the forward strand.
AGGTTACATTCATCGAGGTGCTGATTCCATTTCGCCCTCCTATAGTCTTTAACTTGTCGGTCAATTTCGGAGTTAAGCTCCTGAATTCTGGGATCATCAGGGTGAGCGCTTCTGATCTGATCACGTTCATCGGCTAATCTGGCGGCACTAGTGAGGAAGTTAGGCCGAACTTTCGGGATACGTCCTGCCGGAATAAAACATGCCGCGGCTGTGGTAATGACGTTCCTAATATTTTTCTCGGCCTCATGAATGGTGATAGGTGATGTTAGCTCGATGAACTTCGCCGACGAGTAAGCTTTGAAACCATCCCAATCGGCTTTCTTGTGATTGACAAACGTTCGCTTCTCAGACTTAGTCATGTTCGCTGGTTTGTCAATTTTTATAATGATTGGGAGGTGATCTGATCTAAGGGTGGTACGTACTTCCCATCGGGAAGCAGCAATTAGGCTGGCACTGACAATAGTTATGTCAGGAGAACTACTGCAAGTGCCCACGACTCAAGTCGGCGAGTCTTCATTAAGTGAACAGAATTCTGAGGCGTCAAGTGATTCGGCGATAGTTATACCCCTGGCATTGCTGTTGAGGTCCGAATGCCAGAGCTCATGGTGCGCATTAAAGTCGCCAAGGATGACCCTGTGCTCTCCGGAAAGGAGAGAACCAATATCGAAACGATAGCCAGAAGGGCAACTAGAATGAGGTGGTACATACATATATATTAAAAATTTCGATATTAGTACTCCCTGATGGAACTGAGATGGCTTGAATTTCCGCCGTACCGTCAGCAACTACATCTAATACACAGTAATGTACGGACTTGTGTATTAGGAAGGCAAGTCCACCTCCAGGGTGAGAATCATCCGTGGCGGCCGGTCGATCTTTCCGCAGTATAACATATTCGCTATGGACGCTTAGAGACGAGTTTGCGTGAAGCAACGTCTCTTGGATGGCGGCGATGAGAATTCTGTTGGAACTCAAGAAGTGTGTGATCTCAGCGATTTTTCGGTGAATGCCATTACAGTTAAACTGTAATATAGATAGTGCAGTGAAAACTGCTGGAGGAGGAGGGCCAGGCGTAAGACTGGGTCTGGCATTCCTTATCATATTGTTTGGCGGTGTAGGGGGCAGTGGTGGAGAAGGTGGGCTGGGAGCAGCCCTGGGTTGCCCGGAATTCATACAACCTGGCGCAACATATGCTAAGGAGTGTTGACCTTGTCTTCGTAACCCTGAACACCTAAAGTGAACCCATTCCCTGCAGCAATTACACTGCACTGATCTGGCATTCGAACCGATACGTTGGTTGCAGACACTACAAATCCATACCTCTGGGCCTGGATTTGTTTCAACACCGGCGCGAATTAGTAAAATTGAGAGCAGCCGCGCCGAGATGTGATGCTCCCAATATGACGAAACACATATATCGTACCCACACATATACACAGACAAACACAACCTTCCTGCATCGAACCTTCAGGGCTCCTGCCGGGGCTCTTGCCAGGAAGGCATATTGGCAGCTTTTGGCCGTTTTGTAATACAAAACGGTGCCCATCAGCACCGGGCGGCATTGTATCTTAATTCCCTAATAAGCTGAACGATTTCATTATTACTGGCTGGGATAAGATAAAAGGAGTCACAAAAACTATTACTGGTGTCAATTGTTGACATCCAACATTCATTTCACTTAATGGGTGAATTGATTCTTCTTGCAATTTAATGGCCAATGTTGACAAAATGCTTATTGAATTCATGGACGATATCTTCTTTTCGATCACTAGTTATCGTTTCTCCACAAAAAGATGTAATATAGCTAATAAAATCTCCCTGTCTAAAACTTGTGTTAGTAGCTTCATTAATAATTCTCCAGATACGTTTTGTATCACCCATACTCTTTTGAAGCATCGATTTGTAATAATTTTCTTTCGTATTTCTTAGTAGAGTCGACAATTTGTTTCTATATGCTTTGTAACGAGCTTTAAGTGAAGTGTTAAATGATTGTTTATGAAGGTTTGTTTATGAAGTTTATTAGCTAATTTATCCGTATTTCTAATGGATACCATGAATGCCCTACTCATCCAAGGATTGATTTGCCTAAAGTTACTACTCACTCTAGTTTCAGATTTCATACAACTATTGTATACATCCAAAAGCTTGTCATTAAACAAGTTAAATGACTTTTCAGCATCATTTTCATTGAGAATTGACTTCCAGGTTTTAAGATTTAACTTAAATGTTCACTCGCGTTCTGATTGATTGTCGATAACATCTTTTCACTGTGAAATAAAATGCAACTGCATTATTTTCGCTGGCGAAATGTCAAAAACCGGTGTGGAGACTTTCATTTGAAGTGAGTACCACCAAGCGAATTCGATTTCACGATCATCAAAATTTTGACAGTATTTGCATGGATTTCACGTGAACTGAAGATGTTAGTACCTACTCTAACCCAGAAACTGTCATACATCGAAGTTGACGGTTATCGCTGACCATCCTGTGCAGTGTTCGGTCCGATAACCCTTTAGGCAATTTTGTGGCGAGTCCGGCGTCACCTCAATCGTGTCACTCCGCCAAAGGATTGCGGAGATATCGACGGGTTTCCGAAGTAGTAAGTTGATTGTGAAATTGCTGTGACAACATCCAGGATGTATGTACGTAAAAACGTAGTCACCTTGAATGTAATTTATCGGAGATATCGACGGACTTCCGACCACCCTGAGCTCTAATTGGGGAAGAGGTTCCAATGACCCTTTAGGCAATTTTGTGGCGAGTCCGGCGACACCTCAACCGTGTCACGCAGCCAAAGGATTGCGGAGACATCCACGGATTTATTATGGCTCCACTACACTACGTCATATCATCATATTTCTATCATATCCTTAAGCCCGGTTCAATTTCATTTAGTACACGTATAAAAAATTAAAGTGAATGAATCGAGTAGGCTTAATCACTTACTGTAAAAAATACTAAATTAAAGATAAAAAGAAGAGGGGGGCACTTCGGGACATGAAATATAGTTTACGACCGATTCCCATACCTAGCAAGGCTATATACAAAATTTCATACAAATCGGTCCAGCCGTTTCGAAGGAGTTTTGAAACAAACTTTTTGAGGAGAATTTTATTAGAAGATCATATCCTTAAGCCATTTCGATTTCATTTAGTACACGTTTAAAAATTTATAGCGTATGAATCGAGTAGGTTTAATCACTTACTGTACAAAATAGTAAAATAACGATAAAAAGAAGAGGAGGGCACTTCGGGGCATGAAATATAGTTTACGACCGATTACCATACCTAGCAAGGATATATGTATACAAAATTTCATAAAAATCGGTCCAGCCGTTTCGAAAAGATCATATCCTTAAGCCGGTTCGATTTCATTTAGTACACGTATAAAAATTTAAAGCGTATGAATCGAGTAGGTTTAATCACTTACTGTACAAAATAGTAAAATAACGATAAAAAGAAGAGGAGGGCACTTCCGGGCATGAAATATAGTTTGCGACCGATTAACCATACCTAGCAAGGATATATACAAAATTTCATAAAAATCGGCCCAGCCGTTTCGAAAATATCATATCCTTAAGCCGGTTCGATTTCATTTAGTACACGTTTAAAAATTTAAAGCGTATGAATCGAGTAGGTTTAATCACTTACTATACAAAATAGTAAAATAACAATAAAAAGAAGAGGAGGGCACTTCGGGGCATGAAATATAGTTTACGACCGATTACCATACCTAGCAAGGATATATACAAAATTTCATAAAAATCGGACAAGCCGTTTCCAAAAGATCATATCCTTAAGCCGGTTCGATTTCATTTAATACACGTATAAAAATTTAAAGCGTATGAATCGAGTAGGTTTAATCACTTACTCTCACACAAAATGGAATTTCGATATTTACCACCACTTCCATTGATATTTTCAAAAAATTTTTGATCCATAAACCTTCTCCAATGTATTGAACTTATTGTGAATAAAAAATAAATAACAGGCGCGACAATCCAACATTGGACTAAGGCCGCAGGACGTGTTAGTGACATCCTATTTCCAAAATCTTATCTGCATTTTGTTGAGGTAATGAGATCAGTATCACGCTCAGCAGTGTTATTTGTCCCCATAAATGGGTACTCGTTTAACATCTGAGTGAGATCATAGTCCGTCACAAGCTCATGAGTTCGAAAAACACCATGGTTCACGGTGAGATTCCAACTCATGACCCTGTGCACCGAAGGTGCGCGCACTAACGGCTAGACAAGCCACTACTATTATGAATACTTACACAAAATTTCACGGCTAAACTAGCATTTTCCAGGAGTTATCGTAGTATAGTGATTTTAGCTGAAAAAATGATGAAACCCAAACATCCAAAAAAAGAGCTGACTTTTGATGCCAAATCGTTCTATGGCCTGACCGCATTACGCAGTAAAAAGTTAGACTATTTTGCGCGTCACATTTGGGGGGGAGGGGTGGCAAAGGGGTGAAATTATGATTTTTCGCCAATATTTTGTTATCTGTAATATTTACAACAAAATGAACTGAGGACGATTTAAACTACACCAAATTTCCTCTCTAATGATATATTATATCATATACCTTCTCTTGGCAGATTATATACTAGACCTTAAAACATTTGGTGTAATTTAGATTTTTTGATAGTTACATTTGGCGCTCTAGCTCCTGAAGTAATTTAATTGGAGCCATGGTAATTGGGATAACTATTCCTAACAATATATAGCTGTCCCACACGGAGACTCAGGCTGCCCCGACAAAGCATTCCCCAATACAGGGAGTATAACATTAAAAAAAAGACTTGCCTGTAACTTTTCGCTGAATCACAGCAGGCGGGAAAAATTTTGGTAAACGTTAAGGCTAAGTCGCATTAGACCCTCCACCAAATATTACTTCGATCGGATTAAAACAAAGGGTACCTCCCATACAAATTATTCAAATTAAATGCCACTAATTTATTAAGAAATAAGGGAACAAGTCAACCAAAATTAAAGTTTTGCTCGTAGGCAATTTTCCGGTCATTTTGTTTGGATGGTACCCTTTGTTTTAATCCGATCGAAGTAATATTTGGTGGAGGGTCTAATGGGATTTAGCCTTAACGTTTACCAAAATTTTTCCCGCCTGCTGTGATTCGGCGAAAAGTTACAGGCAAGTCTTTTTTTAAATGTTAATAGGGAGTATAGGGGAATGCTTTGTCGGGGCAGCCTGAGTCTCCGTGTGGGACAGCTATATATTGTTAGGAATCTCTCTCTCTCTCTAGTTCCTGTCAACCCCTTGTGGGGCATAGGGCATTAACCACGCCTACTCTCTACCTCGTTCTGTTTTGCGCCAACGGCGCTAGCTGCGACCATGTAAGATTTAGCGTTTTCGCTTCGCTAGGTACCGATCTTCTCCATGTGTTCCTTGGCCGCCCAACACGGCGTCTTGCTCCGGAGTCCTGTGGATTCCAGTTTAGAGCCTTTTTTGCGACGTTTTTGGGCCCTCTTCGGAAGGTGTGACCTATCCATTGCCACTTAAGTCTTTTGATCGAAGTGCCTATCCTTTCCTGGCCAGTTATAGTAAGGAAATCCTCGTTCGAAATGATCTCCGGCCAACGAATATTTAGGATGCGCCGTAGACACTGATTAACAAAAGTTTGCAACTTATCAGTGATCTCTTTAGTCACCTTCCAGGTTGAACAGCCATATAGCAGAATGGATTTCACATTAGTATTGAAGACACGTATTTTGGTGCGTCTGGAAATATTGTTGTTTAGCCAGAAAGGAGTCAAATTGAAGAAAGCCGCCCTAGCCTTGTTTACCCGTGATTTTACATCAGCATCCGCTCCACCATCTGCTGTAACTACACTTCCGAGATAGCAAAATTCATCAACTTTTTCAACTGCCTGTCCTGAAATACAAATTTCGCTTTGCCCATCTGGATATGTGCTCAAGAACTTAGTCTTGGCAGCATTGATTTTCAGCCCCGCATTACGACTCGCGCAATTTAGAGCTTCTGTCATTTGAGCGACATCATCCGTGTTTGTTGATAGAAGGCAAACGTCGTCAGCGTAGTCAAGATGTTGAAGGTGATCGAACACTTTCCATCTGATACCTTTGTTACGATGTAATTGGAGTGCGGAGCCGAGTACATCACTAATGCCAACAAGGAAGAGAATAGGTGACAAAATGCAGCCTTGCCTCACTCCACTGTGCACCTCAAAAGGATCTGAAAGCTTGCCCTGATGGAGGACGTGACATTGGGCTCCATTGTAGGATTCCTTGATGATGGAGATTATCTTATCTGGGATATTTCGTCTCCGTAAGGCATTCCAGATGTAGAGACGATCAACGCTATCGAAGGCTTTCTCAAAATCGATGAACATGAGATGTAATGGGGATCTCCATTCCGCGGATTGCTCGATGATAATACGGAGGGTGTTAATGTGGTCGCTACAGGAAAACCCTTCGCGAAAGCCAGCTTGTTCATCATTCAATGTGTCATCGATTTTGTCCTTGATTCGTCCTAAAACAATCTTAGCCATCAGCTTGGAAACAGCAGGAAGTAGGCAGATCCCACGCCAATTATTGCAATTCTTCAGGTCACCTTTCTTCGGAATCTTAATAATTACGCCCTTTTTCCACTCACTGGGAAGAGTTTCGGTTTCCCAACACTCTTGGATTAAGGGAAGGAGAATATCCGCTGAAGCGATAATATCCGCTTTCAAGTATTCAGACGGAATTCCATCAATCCCAGGGGCTTTACCGGCGTCCATTGATTTAATAGCGTCTATTAGTTCCTTTTTGGATGGTGGACCAGAACTAATGCCGTCTATTCGAGGGACGTCTTCTGCTGGCAATGAAGATGCACTTGCAGGCCCGAAGGTGTTATTAAGGACCTCTAAAAAGTGTTCTCTCCATCTTTGCAGCTGTTGTTCTTCGGTAACGAGCAGAACACCTTCCTTATCTTTCACAGGATGTTCCGTTAGTAAAGATCTGCCAGTTAATGGCTTGATAAGCTTGAAGAGTGTTCCACTGTCACCGCGGATAGCCGCATCCTCTGCCTACTACGCAAGCGCGTTGATATTATTGCGCTTTTCACGCCTAACACTCCTTTGAACGCCTTTTTGGAGCGAACGGTATTCAGCTCTGTATCGTTCCTTAGCTGAATCGTCAGCAGCTGAGTTGATCTGCTCTTTAACTCTCTTGCGTGCTGAGATAAGAGACCAAGTGGAGTTGCTAATAAATGGTCTCCTACCGCGATCCAATCGTCCTAAAATTTCTTCGCCACACGAAATAAATGAGTCCTTAGCGACTTTCCATCTATCGTCAATTGTCGGATTCTCATTTAGTGGTGGTGCATTAGCTTTTTCGCGCAAAGCGGTGGAGAATGCACGCTTGGTTGATGGAAGTTTGAGCTTCTGCACATTATATCTAGGGCAAATATTTGCACGGTTAGGACGCTGGATTGCTGCCGTTCGTAAGCGCATTTTGGCGATGACAAGATGGTGGTCACTGCCAATATCAGCACCACGTTTCGCCCTAACGTCTAAGACACAGTTTCTCCACGTTTTGGAAACAGCAATATGTTCAATCTGGTTCTCAGTTCTGCCATTCGGAGAGGTCCAAGTTGATAAGTGGCAATCTTTGTGTTTAAACAGAGTTCCACCAATGACGAGCTGACGAGAGTTACAAAACTCTATAAACATCTCGCCATTCTGGTTTCTGTCGCCTAACCCATGATTTCCCAGAAGGTGTTCCAATCCTTGATTATCTGACCCGACTTTAGCATTGAGATCCCCCATTATGATTTTAATGTCACCTCTGGGAGCCCTATCAAAGGTGTCGCCAAGTCTTTGGTAGAAAACGTCTTTGTCAGCTTGATCAGCTGGTTCGGTCGGTGCGTAACACTGAATTATCGTGATATTTCGTACTCTGGATTTGAATCGGGCGGTGATAATACGGTCGGAAACTGGTTTCCAATCGATAAGGGATCGACGTGCATCCCTAGTCAAGAGGATTCCGACTCCTGCCTGCCGATGAGCATTTTGGTCATCATTTCCAGAGTACAATAAAACAGTATTAGAGCTTGGTGATAGAGTCGCTCCTGATCCGAGCCATCTTGTTTCGCTCAGTCCTAATATAGCGATGTTATACGCGGTCATTTCCCGTTCGACTTCAGTAAGCCTCATGTTGTTACACTCGCCCCACATCGTTTGAACGTTCCAAAACCCAATCGTGGTCCGTTGTTTATAGCCAAAAGTCGTTGCCGGTGAGTCAGTCCGAGGTGTCCGAGGCTCGATTAATGTTTCGAGTGTAAAGAAAGTTTCAAGTACGCAGGTTACAAGCCTACGTACCCTATCCCTCAAGTCGCCTTTTACGACAAGCCGGGAACGCTGTGGCATAATTCTTACCCCAATGTCCACAGGGGTCAATTTTTTGTTAAGTTTCGTACATATCTGAACCCTTGAGCGCACACAATAGAGTCGCTGCGCGCACAATTGTAGAGATATGTTCGAAACTCAGGAGAGTTTTATTCTCTCCTGTCCCTTTAGTCGCCTCTTACGACACGTCGGGAAAGACGGAGGCACTATTCTTGACCCGCGCCACAGGGCTGGCGTTGTTAGGAATAGTTATCCCAATTACCATGGCTCCAATTAAATTACTTCAGGAGCTAGAGCGCCAAATGTAACTATCAAAAAATCTAAATTACACCAAATGTTTTAAGGTCTAGTATATAATCTGCCAAGAGAAGGTATATGATATAATATATCATTAGAAAGGAAATTTTGTGTAGTTTAAATCGTCCTCAGATCATTTTGTTGTAAATATTACAGTTAATAAAATATTGGCGAAAAATCATAATTTCACCACTTTGCAACCCCCTCCCCCCCAAATGTGACGCGCAAAAAAGTCTAACTTTTTACTGCGTAATGCGGTCAGGCCATAGAACAATTTGGCATCAAAAGTCAGCTCTTTTTTTTGGATGTATGGGTCTAGAGCTAAAGTCACTATACTATAGAGCCTTTAAAAAAGGTCTATAAAATATTCAAATTTATTTTTTAATCTAGCGCCGAATTTTACAATAAAATTCTAATGTGTTATATATCATTGCAAATGAAATTTTACGTAGTTTTTTTTTTCGTTCTCCGACCATTTTTCTGTATCTTTTGTCGTTTTTGAAATAATGGCAAAAAAAAATAACAAAAAATTTGCGATGTAGAATTTTTGCCGTTCGATGGCCCTATTTTGGCTTAATTTCAGACATAATAGACCCAATATATGCGTAGTGATCTGTAATATTAAGGTAATAAATCGCCGTGACTCACAAAAACTGATTAGAAGCAATTTTGGAAAATATGTGATCAATGCAGTTACCTTTGGTTACACCTTGACGGGTACAACCATAAAGTGACTGATAAAGCCATATTCATAAAGTATATTTAAATACGTATGGCCGATGCAATCGATGTTTTGATGCAAGATGTCTATATTCATATCTCCAATTAAGATCTGATATTCGTAATGTTTATTACTGTGCAAGAATGTTCCCAAGCAATTTAAAAAGTTAAGTGCATGGAGCATACTAAAAATGTTTTTTTGACTAGTTGTAGAATTATCTAGACCATTATTTAAGTCATAAAAATCAATAAGTTTTATGACCGTTCGAAAATCACACTCAGATAAATGTGAAGGTCTCGAGTTATTGTATCTTGTTGCACAGATAATGCAACCTAAGATTTTTGTTCATAGTGATAAACACCACATACAAAGGACGTATATTGGATCTTTGCATTGGTGTAAAATGCATGTACAAGGGTCTTAGCCCATAATCTATTAATAGATAAGTTTTGTAAAATATTTGTTAGGTTTAAGTATATATAGTCCAATAAACGCGCTGCGGAGACAGTGTTCGTTGGTCTATTGAAGAATCCGTGTTTGTATTTTATATCGCCCCTACTCCCTTTAGTATTTGAGTCTGAAGTTAAAGATAAGCGTCAGACACCAGGAACTATTTCCAAAGGCGATAAAGAAGGTGATGCCACAAGAGTTCATGCAAGATTAGAACATGAAACTCAAAGTGCTCACTTCGAGAATAAAGGGGAAGAAAATACGGCATCAGCTAATCAAGCCTCCCTGGTATATAAAAAGTTCTTGTGTGCAATACAAGACTTAAACAGATACCATGAGCGTGTAAGTTCAGAATATACTGGTATTGATTCCGATCGGACTTCAGAGATTAGAAGATCGAGCGTGTAATCTAAGGTTGGATTTCGTCGAATATTTCGATGAGCAAGACCAGTTGTGCCAAATGCTTGAGTCCCTTTTGGATAAAGGATCTCAAATGGTACAACCAAAGAGCATAAAAGTAGGAACGAATTTGACTGAGAATATTTGTTCATATAATATTCCTCAGATAAATGTACCCATTTTCGGCGGTGACTATTCGAAATAGGTAGCTTTCAAAGATATATTTTATGAAGCATTTATATCGGAGATACTCATAAGATGGTAGCTTTGAAATCGTATCTATGAGGCGAATCGTTGAGTCATATTGACCATCTAAGTATCAGTGGATGCGATTTCGAGGGAGCTTGGAAGATTTTGGAAGAGAGGTATGAGGACAAACGGTTAATAACGTCCCAATACTTCATGAAATTGATAGATGCTTCTGAAATTCAAAATCATGCTGCTGGAGAAATTAAAGAATTGTATGATACGGTGGCAACAAGTTTAAAGGCTCTTGAGGCGTTGAAACTTTCAGATAAGGAGTTTCATAATGCATTAATTCATTTTTTGGTTATAAGGAAGTTGGACACTCTAACCAAAATGAGATATGAAGAGTCTCTGGAAATTTCTACGGAAATTCCAGATTTCAAAAATCTGGTAAAGTTCCTTCAGCGACAATTTAAGTCACTAGAAGGTGCCGAAACGAATATCGAAAATGATGAGTTTTCGGGGGAAACAAATTTTTAAAGAGAAAACACATGATGCTTGTATTTTGAAATGTACACAAAATCACAAGTTAAGTGATTGTGATGAATTTCAGAAATTAAGTGTTTCGGAGAAAATTAAAATTGTGTGTGCAAACAAGTTTTGCTCTAAGTGTTTAAGGAAGGGCCATTTGAAAAGAACTTGTTATGCTGAAAATTGTACGAATTGTAATAAGTTACATCATACTCTATTATACGATGATATTTTTTCTATGCTTAAACCAGTTATCTCGCTCAAAGCTAGTTTTTCAAATAAGAAAGATGTACTGGTGGCGACAGCTATAGTACACTTAAACACTTAATGAGAAATATGTTAAAGCCAGGGCATTACTGGACAATTGTTCCCAAAGTAATTTTATTACTAAATCATTTGGGGAGAAGTTAGGTCTAAAATTGAATAATGTGAATAGAGTTGTTAAAGGTGTAGCAGGGAAAGCTACAAGAGTAAATGGTAAAGTGCGATTAAATATTGGTTAAATAATTTCAGTGAATCAATTGGAGCTTTGGTTTTAAATTAAATTGCTCCAAATACACCAGGAGGGCATACCGATAAGTCCATTTTTCCGGCAGTGACCCCATTAGCAGATCCTACATTCTACTTGCCAAGTAAATATGTTATTAGGAGCAAACATAATGGGTTCAGTTCTCACTGATAACAGCAAAATATACATACAACCGAACTTGTATTTGGAAAATACAGTTTTTGGTTTGACTGTAATTGGTGCAGCAGAAAAGTATACTCCAAATAAAGGATATGCTAAAGCCTCAAAGAATGTGCAAGGAAAATGGATGGAGAATAAGGAAATAAAACCGCATCCGAAACCAAAGCAATCAAACTAAAACAAAACCAATTTGAGAAGAAAAACTACCGGTGGTGATGGGAAACTCATGTATACAAATAATTTGGAAAAATATAGCTGGAAACCAAAGGATAATAGTAACCACGAAACAAAAAAGAAGAGGCATCATTTTTCGAAAACAGAAAAAGAAAATTGCACGCATATGAATATTAAAAAGCAAAAAATGGTTATAGTTAAAACCACGCAAGCACGTCATCATCAAACAGGAAAGATGAAATGTGAAGTTAACAACAAGGGGGGCAAGGACCAATAACGCTTTTAGTGATATCCAACAGAAATTTAAACACTCAAAAGCTTATATTGGTTCAAAAAATGTGAGAACTGAATGTTATAAAAGATGAAACAAAACTAGTTGTATAGCTTCTAAAAAAGAAAAAGTATGTTGTAGCTCAAATAGTTTTGACTTTAACAGAAAAGTTAGAAATAATAAGTAGGTATGAATATTGAATTGCATCTTGGTATATGTAAATATTGAGATAATCCTACTAACACTAACCTAAACTAAAATTACAATTAATACGGACTGTGCCGTAAAAAGAATTTTGAAATGAAATAAAAGCAAATAAACGAATCAGATATGGTAAAGTTAAACTAACCAAATTGATAGCAAAGTATGAAAATAAATTCTAAACTTTTGTCAAAGAAAAACAATTTTACGAAAATGAATATTGTAAAATAAATATGACCAAATGTAGTAACAAAAAAATGCTTTTAAATAAATTTATATAACAAAGCGCTTTGTATATTTAATGCTGTGTGTTAACCCTTTAAAGTCCGAACTCTTAATCGCTTCAATTTCCTTTTTTTTTTGTTCCTGAATATTAACTCTAAATATAATTCTTTTAAGAATATACAAACAAAATTTTTTTACCTCACCCCCTTCCCCCCTTTCTATGCTGTTCCCAATTGGGAACAATGGCCATTAATGGGATATAAACAAAACAAGGTCGATTTTTTTTTCAGATATGTTGGACTTTATTGGTTCTTCAATGTAATTTATGGAAAAGTATAAATCATATTTTGGAATTAAATTTATGGTAAAGTATAAATCATATTTTGGCAAAATTCATTCAAGATGAAGACGTTTGTTGCACTCCTTACACTCCAACCGTGCATTTCACTTATACAAAGAGAACATCTTCCCTGCGATGATTTTATCAAATAGTGGCAATATAATTTGCATCTTGCTGGGCTAGCATGTGCTTTAGGACCTGGCTGTGGACCTAGTTTTTTATAAAACCCTTAGCAGGAACTTTGTTACTTCCAGCCTGAAGTCTAGGTGAGACATTGCCGATTTCCCATGCATTTCCTTATGCACAAACCAGGCTGCTACTACTGCCATGTTGAGAGCATTAGCGAATAGATTCCACCAACACTTTTTACATCGTATAGGCATGGGCGATACGAAAATTAGAAGTCCATCTAAAATATCGACCCCAGCCATTCCGTGGTTATATTTGTGAATAAGATGTGGTTGTTGTATGCCTATCTTTTTGTTCTTCTTCACATAATATCTACATGCTGATTTCGCCATGACTTTCGATTCCTGCAAGGGACTTTACGGTTGATGCGATTGGATAGTAAATGTCTTCCGCAGTAGACCAATAGTGATTCTCAGAAGGCAACTGGTGGTACTTACTGAGAAGGAGTATGCCCAAAAACGACGTCCATTCAACGCCGATCGGATCAACATGCTGAACGGCGTCGATTTTTGTTATTTCTGCTAAATACTGCAGACAGCTTTGTGGCATAAATTAATAATAAATTTCTACCGGAATTCAGGTTTTCAAATGTGGGAAGTTAGTTTCTATGTTTTTTACCGGCTAATTTTGTATTGGGTTCTGAAAATTAATGCTGAGAAACCAATTTAGAAGACCAATGCCGGGTTTCTTTTTGCCTCGGTTTGGGCATGGTAATGTTGGTCAACCGTTGATGGTCACCATTTTTAGCTTTTCTTTTCTGGACACGTTAATTTTTACTGCCCGATGCCTGACTATCTTCCGATCTTTTTATTATAACGGAAACTTCCCCGCAAACATCACTTGGTCTAAGATTTCTTCCTCAATGTCTTCCTCGTCAGTAACTTTGTCGTTTTCCTCAGGAGGTAATTGGCAGATGTCTATATTATTCAATGAACCCACGCCGCAATCATCTAAGCTCTGTAGATATTCCACTACCAAATTTACGAACTTGAACTCTCACTTATGAACACCGAATAGAGACTGGCATAGAACATGCGAAAATTACATGCAATTGCAATGTAAGTCCAGTCATATTGAAAAATTGGAAACAAAATAATTTTTCTACAAGACACTGAAGTGAGCCAATGTTCCCAATTGGGAACACGTCAGATTGAACATGTATAGCCTATAACGGTATTATTTTTTTTATAAAATTAAGGTCACTGCTATTATTTCGTATGTATTTATTAATAGTAAAAAATAAAAATACATTAAATTTTCAAAGTTTTGTTGGTTAAAAAAAATTTGAAATTTCTCTCCTCAAAATTAAAAAAAAATCCTCTTTTTAAAAAAATCACCAAAAAATAACGGCAATTTTTTTTATCATTTATTTAATTTTTTTTCCTTTTTACCAACTTGTTAATAAACTAAAAAAAATGGGAAAGAACAAAAAAAGAATTCCAAGTGGGTTTAAAAAAAACATGAAATTATGTTCCCAATTGGGAACATTGGGCGGTAAAGGGTTATTAAAAAAGAAAAAAATTATGCACTACAAATGGAAAAATAAAATGTTGTAATTCTGACTAATGAGAAATGAAATGTTATAGATTGTCAAATCCAATGAAATAAGAAGGCAAATAATTTACAAAGAAAATAATTGTATATTTGAGTAAAATGTGGTGGTTGCACGATAAACAATGCTGTTTTTTATTGTCACAATGAAAAAATTTAAATCTTTTGTATGTAATAAAGAAAGAATAGGTCATAAATTTATCGGGTTCTCATAAATATTAAAAATAAATAACAGGCGCGACAATCCTATTTCCAAGATCTTATCTGCTTTTTGTTGAGGTAATGAGATCAGCATCACGCTCAGCAGTGTTATTTATCCCCATAAATGGGTCCTCGTTTAACATCTGAGTGAGATCATAGTCCGTCACAAGCTCGTGAGTTCGAAAAACACCATGGAATACGGTGAGATTCGAACTCATGACCCTGTGCACTGAAGGTGCGCGCACTAACCGCTAGACCAGCCAGACTACTGTCATAAATATTGGTCAGTATATTAAATGAAAAGAGTAAAATAATGTAAAAATAATATGGACTAAAATAAATGAATCAAAAATGATATCAACATGGAATTGGTTGAATGAGAAAATGTAAATCCAATATTGAAAAGTTCCTAATAGGTAAAGGACAAATTCTTGATTTGTATTCATACAGGTCAAGCTTGCAATTGTAAGAATAAAAAATGATAATTTATTAGAACAGTAAATTAAAAGAAATCAAATTTAAATATTCAAACAGAAATATGAAAAAACTTTAATTCAAGCAAGATTGAATGTAAAGGAAATCCTACTGTTAAAGGAATATATATATATAATAAATGAAATTTAAACTGAAACACCTCCCCAGTAAAATAAATAAGTAAATAAATTTTTATGTATAGAAAATTCCATTTAAAAGCTAAAAATGTAGAATGCTCTAATATTTCAAACTTGTTGTTGGATTTGTGAAATGTTGTCAATTTGTTTATTTCGTCGGAGCTACGAGAAATCTCAGCGAACAGATGATGTTAAAGGTCGAGATTCAATTCACCGAGTGGGAAAAACAAGGTGAAGGTATTAACAATGCAAGTAACGTCTGCGTGATGGAAAATCGGCACTAGGTTCAAATAACGGAGGCACGTATAAAGCATCGCAACCGATTGGAGAAACGATGACAATGATGACAGCGGTGCTATAAAGTCTACAGACGTCAAAGAGGTTTTCACAAAAACTGAGGCTATTGGGGAAAAGGCAACATAGACAGTCTATGAAATTCAAATCTGCATAACAATGAAATTAAATTAACATATGAAGATCACATTAAGACAGAAATCCAAGTATGTAATAGTCAATATGCACTTGACTACAAACAATTTGATTCATGATCCTGGGAGGATAAATTCAACTATGTATGAATGTTAGGTTGGAGTTTACCAAAGTATATACATACCTATTCGCTTCTGATGTATCATTCGGTGAACGACAAAATCATTGAATTATACATAATATTGAAAATCATATGATTTCGTAACGAAGAATTAATTACAGTATGAGGACAGCTAGATAATATCGAAAAGATAAATGGCCGTTAGAGAAATACTTGATGTCGTTTTGGACATTTGAATATGTCACATTTAATGGATAATATTGAAAATCATATGATTTCGTAACGAAGAATTAATTACAGTATGAGGACAGCTAGATAATATCGAAAAGATAAATGGCCGTTAGAGAAACACTTGATGTCGTTTTGGACATTTGAATATTTCACATTTAATGGATTCTACAGAGTGCCAAAAATGTACAGACTAAGCGCAAATCAACGAAGGTTTCAAATTCAAGGATCGATGTCAACATAGCGAAAAGAGCAACTCGCCCAAGGGTCACATATGAAGGGTCGCAACTATGTACAGTGCAAGCATCTCATCGCATAAATAAATACAAGCACCACAATCGATAACACATTTAAATTTTATATAATTGAAAACAGTGATAATTTTTCAATAAGGGGGAGGATGTAGAATCATCTAGACCAGACGTGTCAAACTCGCGGCCCGCGGGCCGCATGCGGCCCACCTCGCAGTTCTGTGCGGCCCGCGGCAATGTCGAAGTAGCAAAACGTGTATCAACAAAAAAATTTGAAATTGGTTAGGTGAATAAATTCAGCCATTGAACTCATAAAACTGTTCTGTGCCGAAATGCAGTTAATAAAAATTTGGTTGGCTTTACCGAACATGAATTAAGATTTATTTGGAAAAATGGCAAAGCTTTAAAAACTACGGAAATTTTGGAATAATTGTTGACTAAATCACCTTGACGTGAAATTTCAAAATAATAATTACATCCAATCTCATCAATCTGTATTGGTGCATGAGTTTAAAACAACCTTTTGTCTATTTTAGCCACCTGTCTCTCTGAAATTAATTTATTCTGGCTATTTTGCCTCCCAATGTTATTTTGGGCGACCTGGATGACTGGTGTTAAACATTTTTTATCATCTGTTCAAAATTTGACGCAAATCACGTAATTAACAAAAAGTGGTTACTTGAAATCAATCATATTTTCAGGTTTTCGCTTCTTGTCTTAATTTTTTTATGTTCGTGAACCGAATCCGCTATAGTGATCCAGACTCTCTCTAATATTCTATAATCAACTTTCGTAATACGATTACATAAAAGTTTTTGAAATTTTCTTCCTGCGGCCCACCTAAACCTGAGGAGAGCCATATTTGGCCCGCGCCATGATTTGAGTTTGACACCCCTGATCTAGACCATTATTTAAGTCATAAAAATCAATAAGTGTTTTGACCGTTCGATAATCACATTCAGATAAAATGTGAAGGTCTCGAGTAATTATATCTTGTTGCACAGGATATGCAACCTAATTTTTGTTCATAGTGATAAACACCACATACAAAGGACGTATATTTGATCTATGCATTGGTGTAAAATGCATGTACATGCCTTAGGCCATAATCTATTAATATATAAGTTTTTGTATGATATTTGTTAGGTTTAAGTATATATAGTTCAATAAACGCGCTGCGGAGTCAGTGTTCGCTGGTCTGTTGAAGAATCCGTGTTCGTATTTTATATCGCTTCTACCCCCTTTAGGAATCAACACTAGTAGTAACAGTTTCATGCAATGGGCGGGACATGTGCAAACGATGAATGATGTTCGCATGCCGAAGAAGGCAATGAACGCGCAACGAGTGGACGGACCCAGATTACGTGGACGACCTATAGCTCGATGGTAGCCATCAGTATGTGAGGACGCGCAATAGATACTTCCCAATACTATTCACTTCACAATTCAAATATTGGAAAAACGATACCACGAATCTGGCACAGATACGTTGATGATGTCTTCGCGGTAGTAAAAAGGACGGAATCAGACGACATTATGACGCTACTGAACAACCAACATACCGATATTAATTTCACATGCGAAGTTGAATACGACGAAAAGTTAGCGTTCCTTGATTTGGAACTGAATCGTCATTTGAATAAAATTACCATCTCGATCTCGATAAAGAGTCGTCAACAACACGGTACATCACTAGCGATTCATACGCACCGATACAACACAAACTAGCCGTGTTCCATTCTCTAGCCCATCGGTTAGCTAGTCTCCCCCTGTCCTTAGCAAACTACATGAAAGAACATGATTACATACAGCCGGTAGCGAAAGTAAATGGATACGGAGTAAAAACTGTTGATAAAATAATAAAATTACACGCGAAAAAACAGTCAAAACAAAAACTGTCAACCCTTTTCGTCCAAAAGAAAAACGACGAAAAACAAACGGATGAAAAACGCGTATCATTAACCTTTGCTCCAGATATTACGAATGGTCTAAAAACAACATTTCATCGACACAAAATGAAAATTGTGCATTAGAACCTATTTAAATTAAAAAACCTGCTATCAAGTTTGAAATATCGAATTGACCCTATGAACAAGCCCGGCATATATCAAATATCTTGTGGAAGCTGCAACCAGAAATATTATGGCCAAACAAAGCGATCCATCGGGAAACGATTTGAAGAGCACAAACAATACGTGTTCAAAAACAACCCCAAAAAATCTGCTTTCGCTTCTCATGTGCTAGAACAACAACATCTGCCAGTTTCATCAAGCGAGGTGCAACTTTTGAAATGTGTGAACGACGATAGAAAACTAGAAGCATACGAGAGCTTTTATATCCACGACGATGACAACGCACTCAATCTAAACAAAGGGAACATCGAGTCAGAGCTGTTCAGTCTCGTAACACGATGAGAAGAGCTTTCCCCCTTTTTTACACTGCTCACTTTTGATTATTTGACTCTCTTAATTTAAATGTGAAAGAATTTATATAATTTTGAATTTGTTTTGTTTATTAATTTATTTACTGTTTTTGCTTTTAACTGATGTGCAATTGTCAATGTAATTTAATTTTAATAGCTTTAATTATTAGTGCAATATTTTTAATCTCTTTGTTATTTATTAGAAAGTTAATGTTAACGTACTCGTATCTCTTTTTTCGAGTCGAGGGGATTTACTATGCTGACGATTGCACCGCGTCAGCATAGTAAATCCCCTCGATTCCTTCAGGTGGTGTGGGAAGGCCGGACATGTATATATTAAACAGAGTGGGGGAGAGTACCCTTCCCATGTGGAACACCTAATTTGACTTTCCTTAGCTTAGAACGTTCGCCTCGAAACTCGGTGAAGGAGTGCCGACCAGCTAGATAATTGGCAATCCAACGAATCTCTTGTGCAGGAAGTTGCATATTCAACACGTTTGCTAAAAGCATTGAATGATTGACCTTATCAATAGCATTTGATAATTGCCACCAGAATGGTTCTGTGACAAGGACGACGTTGATTTAGCCCATCGCGAATGCGTGTAGGACGCCAACGAAACCGACGAAATTAAGCGACGGATACAACTAGCCAATAAGACATATTTCTCGGTCCTCCCTATAATTAATTCGAAACTTGCGCACAGGAACACGAAGCTCCGCGTGTACAAAACGATCATCCGACCCGTGCTATGTTATGGCTGCGAAACATGGACCCTTACCCAAGCCTCCGAAATTTTGCTAGACCCATTCGAACGAAAGGTCCTTCGGCGAATTTTCGGGGCCGTTCGCGAGCGAGACCAATGGCGTATCAAATACAACCATGAGTTGTATCAATTGTACGATGAGCTGGAAATATCGAAAATCGTGAAGCTTCAACGTCTGCAATGGGCGGGGCATGTACAACGGATGGACGACAATCGCATGCCAAAGAAAGTTATGAACGCACAACGAATTGACGGAGCGAGGTTGCGTGGACGACCGAGAGCTCGCTGGGAGAACTCCGTAGGTGAGGACGCCCACCAGTTGCTGGGCTTCCGAAACTGGAGGACAAGGTCACGTAACCGCGACAATTGGAGGTCAACGATTCAGGCGGCCAAGGCCCGACGTCGGGCTATCGCGCCACATTGATGATGATGATGACGAATGCGTGTAGTGATCGCATCGAGGGCAGCGGTGGTACTATGCATTTTCCTGAAGTCATGCTGGTGACGTTCTAGCTTCGAATGTGCAACAAGAGTGGGGCGAATAAGGGCCTCCAGCGTCTTTGCGACAGGAGACAGTATCGTAATGGGGCGGTAGGATTCCCCAGGATTGGCGCTCTTCCCTGGCTTGAGACAGATTTCAGGGATGCCAAGCGTGGACATCGACAAGTTAAATCGACTTTTTTAACCTGGTCCGCGGTAAATGATGGTATGGTGTCAACATCCCGGCTGCGAATGCGTCTTCTAATTTTGCGCTTAAGGCCGTCAGACTTGGGATGTTCAATAAATTGTTTATTGGACAGGCTCACGCACTGAAGAGGATCGCAGGTTTTTATGGTTCCAAATTCAATGGCGTCATTGCCCTTTTCTTTCCTAGGATTGGAAAGGGCGCGGACAGTAGACCATAATTTGCTGACACATTCATTAAGGTTACAGTCATCGAGGTGCTGATTCCATTTCGCCCGCCTATAGTCTTTAACTTGTCGGTCGATTTCGGAGTTAAGCTCCTGAATTCTGGGATCATCAAGGTGAGCGCTTCTGATATTATCACGTTCATCGGTTAATCTAGCGGCACTAGTGGGGAAGTTAGGCCGAACTTTCGGGATACGTTCTGCAGGAATAAAACGTGCCGCAGCTGTAGTAATGACGTTCCTAATATTTTTCTCAGACTTCTGTACGTTGGTAGGTGATGGTATAGCTCGATGAACTTCGCCGACGAGTATGCTTTCAAACCATCCCAATCGGCTTTCTTGTGATTGACAAACGCTCGCTTCTCAGACTTAGTTGTTGTTGTTGTTGTAGCGGCGCAAGATAGGGGGGGGGGGAACTTGTATCATCATTCATAAATCGTAGGCATCCTCTCCTCAAGGTCAAGACTTAAGAAGATCGCAACTTCGATGGGGTTTTCCCATAGTGCGATAGGTGTTAGATGCGTAGGTGCGGCAGTGCAGTCAAATATATGATCCACGTCGTGTGGGCTGGCTCCACATGCTAGACAAATATTTCCAATGCTGTTGTCAATGCGTGACCAAAACGAATTTAGTCTGGAGCAAAATCCAGAACGAAGCTGAGCCAAGGTGGTACGTGTGGCTCTCGGTAGTTGTTGTTCGTCGGCTGAGATGTCGGGTGGTCGAGCGCGAAGGGCGCGGTTTACGGATAGCCTAGTTGTGGCTTTGGTTACCTCGCTGGTGTGCAGTTGATTTAGGGCCGCCTTATATATGTTGGAGTTATCGAGAGGAACTCGTTTAAACCTTTGGACTTCCCTTTCCATGTCCCTTAACGAACGTCTTACATGACGTGGTGGTGGGGTTTTGTCCATGAGGTCATGGTTTGGGTGTAAGCTTCGATGACAACCAACAAGATATTGCTTAGCCAGGAGATCATTGTGTGCCTTGACGTCTAGCAGCTTGGTTTCTTGGTGCAGGTGGTCTTGCGATGACATGCGAACGCAACCAGTAATGGTACGCATGGCTGCATTTTGGCATGTTTGAATCCGTTTCCAGTTGGTTTTGCATAGGGTATTTGTCCATATCGGTGCTGCATAATTTACCACAGAACGACTGACGGCTTTGTAGGTGGTGAGTAAAGTCTCCTTATCAGTGCCCCATTTGCTGCCAGCAAGGGACTTCAGGATCTTGTTTCTGCCCTTCATTTTGTCACTAATGTTGTCGGCATGGGTGTTGAATAGGCCGTGGTTGTCAATTGTGACGCCAAGAATTTTGGGGTGACGGATAGTGGGAACTTCAGTGTCATTTACTCTGATGTTAAGCCGTTGGTTGAATTCTTTGTTGTATGTGGTAAAGAGGGTGGCCGAAGATTTGGGCGCTGATAGCATTAGGTTCTTGTTGTTAAAGAAAAGGTTGAGCTCTTCCAAGTAACCGTTGATGAGATCGCACATGTCGGGAATGTCGTTGCCAGATGTCATTATGGTGCAGTCGTCAGCATAGGATACAATGTCTATTCCTTCGGGTGGGGTGGGAAGCCCTGACATGTATAGGTTGAACAAGGTGGGGGAAAGTACCCCGCCTTGTGGTACGCCTTGTTTTATCCTTCTTAGTTAAGATTTCCCATTTCTAAACTCGGTGCTGGATTGACGTCCGGCAAGGTAGTTTGCGATCCATTTGACTATATGCGGCGGTGTGGATGAATTGCGGAGATCCGTCAGTAGGAGCGAGTGGTTCACCGTATCAAACGCTTTCGACAGATCTAAAGCCACAAGAATGGTACGCTTAAACGGCGGGGGCTGGTTGATCCCATTGAAGACCTTAGACATGATTCGGTCTAGTGCAGTGGTGGTGCTGTGCATTTTTCGGAAGCCGTGTTGGTGATTAGCGAGTTGTATGTGCGTCGCAAGAGTCTTGTGTATCAGCGATTCCAATATTTTCGCCACAAGGGATAAAAGCGTGATTGGTCGGTAGGATTCTCCTAAGGAGTGTTGTTTACCAGGTTTGGGTAACGGTATGATACGGCCTCTCTTCCAAATTTCTGGTATGATGAATGTTCGTAACGAAAGGTTCATCGTGGCAGTGATATACTCTATGGCCGGTGTGTCGAGGTGTTTGAGCATGATCATTGCTATACCGTCTGGACCAAGTGCTTTTTAATTTTTGGCATTCTTTATGGCCATTGCAACTTCTGTAGAGGTGATTTGGAGATGTTCATCAACTTTAGTGTTTCGGATGTCTCGTGTGATTTTGCGCTTGAGTTTATCCTTAGTTGGGTGTTCGACGAATTGTTTGTTGAATAGGTTTGCGCATTTATTATCGTCGCTCACGGTTGAGTTACCAAACTTGATAGAAACCCTCCCTTGAGTTTTAGTGGGGTTGGATAGGTTTCTAACCGTGCTCCAGAGTTTGCTCACACCAGTGTTTGAATTTAGTTTTCTGAGATGTGATTGCCATATGCCTCTCCTGTGGTCGTTGACCTGTTTGACTATGATGTCATTGAGGTCGTTTATCCGTGGGTCACTTGGGTCTGCACTTCTGAGTTGATCCCTAGTTTTTGCCAATTTAGCCGCAGATGTTGGGAAGTTGGGTTTTAGGCTGGGAATGCGGCCTGCTGGAATGTATCTCTCAGCTGCAGTGAGAAAAATTCGTCTAATTTGTTTTTCAGCCATTAGGTTCTTCTAAGAAAAACTTTTTTATTTGTGTAACAATTTCAACCAAATTTCAAACAAATGTATTTCTATTGATGACACACAACATATGTAAGAATGGATCAAATCGGTTAATGGGGTCATGGGGCTGCTATACAAACCTAATCCCCCAAATTAGGTTCTTGTGAAACCCCCCCCCCCCCACACACAAATATATTGTTTTGTCGACGCAATCGAACTTTTGTGAAGACAGAAGGAAAAGAATGGGTGCGCAAGTCGTAGGTACGCCCGACAAAAACTGTTAGCCCGAGGGGAGCGAAGGGTATCCGAATTTCGGCCGCGTCCGAAATTAGCCTCGGTCTCGTTTATAGATATAATTAAAGATGGACAATTTTCTGTTCGATGATGAATATAGCCTCGGTCTCGTTTATAGATATAGTTAAAGATGGACAATTTTCTGTTCGATGATGAATATAACTCAAAATCGATAAAATCGGACAACTCACATACTGTAAAACTTTTGCCTATATTCTATCCTTTTTCGACTGTTTCACAAGAAGATGAGATGTTTTGAGGAACCAACGCCACTGTTACGTTCTGCGCGTATAAGCTATAAGGGCAGAGTTACCACATTTAAAGAGTAACTTAAAGGATATTTTATATTGATTCATTTAATCAATCAATCCTGGTCCTTTTTTACGAGAACCCACAAATTTCCTTTCTACAATTTAAGTTTCATCGCGAAGCTTTTCCAAAATAGCCTGTTACGGTTTAGAAAAAAAATTGAAGAAATACTATACACTCTCGAATTTGGCTCTTCCTGGAAACAATTTTTTTTTTTTGACAACTGGCCTAAACAATTCCACTATGCTATTAATGGTGAGACCTGAAATAGTTTCTCGTAATGGTAATAATCCGAACATGTCAAAAGCATGTTAGGATTATTACTTATGAAAAGGGCATGTTTAGAGATCTTTTATTGAAATAATAAATAATAGTGCCTTTCCACTTACTGGATCATTTCCATATTTATTGGAAATCCCATACAAAATGACAATCTTGGAAATTGATCCAGGTTATGACTTGGATCATCTGCCACTACCGTCCCCAAGATGGCTCCGCGAACAAGTTCCCTGAAATGTCCCGTAAGTCATTTTAGTTTCTAATCTTTATTAGAGTTAATTTTCTTTATATTTCTTGAGACTTTTCCTTTATTTTGTATCTCGCACGGTGCATAATATCAAATGCAATTTAAAATTCAGAACATCGTGTTGGGAACTGATTACACAATAGTCAGATGTTACCGAAGGCAGACATTTGGATCCGTTTGCATTTTTCTTGGACAATGATCCTGTCCGCGTAAGTCCTAAAGGCCGTAACATATAAAATATAAGCAAAAATAAGAACAGATCGTGCCCAGATTGTTTTATATTTGCATATCAGCAAACTTATTTTATCAAAATTATCTTTGGAAAACATTCAAAGCAAATAATTTAGATTTTTTATATGCCATACTGTGAGGATGTATTCTCTTTATGTCCTCGATATTTTTTGAATTCTTCCGGAAGTGCTGGATTTAGTGTTGTAAGAGTGAAATCCAATCGAAAATCAACAAAAAATTCATTTAAAAACATGCAGTAAATCGAATTTAATAGTATCCTATTGATGTGAATAAAAATTTCCAAATTTATAATTTATAACGTGATAAAGATTCCAACAGTTCTCTAAATAGCAGTACTCTTAAACAAAGAATGCTTCGGCACCATAAATAACAGTGCTTTTAAACAAAGAACACATACTACATGTAAAGAATTACAATTTTGTAATAATTGAAAAGTTAACAAAATTATTTAAATTGAGTTTTATAGATTTATAAAAAAAAAATAATAACCAGTTTTAATAATAAACGAAGAACATGTATTTAATAACTCCAAGGAGTATAAAATTCAACCTGTCAATACAGCCTCTACGAGGTTAGACAACCTAGCTTTTTAATTAAGCTAAGCGAAAAAAGAAGAAGAAGAAGATTTTTTTATATATTTCCAGTTTATACCGAGCGATACCACATGAACTATTCGCAAATGATTCGAAAACACAATTCGTTTTCGATTCGTAAGCTTTCACTTATGCCACATGAGCCATTTACGAGATCAAAAATGAATCGTTCTTCGTAAAAATGAATGGTTTACGAATTGATTATTTTTTTTTTGCTTTACTGGGAGGCCGTATGGGTCCCGACTTCGAAAACCATAAACTGTTTGTCGATCATTTTTTCAAATGTGAAGTGACACTGATTATGAAAGACTTATAATTTCCTTAAAAACAATATCCTATTGTTTCATTTAATTACCTCGTCATTTGTTTGATCATTGTCCGGAAGTCTCGTTCGCCAGTCCTGAATACCAGCTGCATTACTCTATTAAGAAAAATTGGTGCTTATACATATTAGTATAGTGATTTTAGCTGAAAAAATGATGAAACCCAAACATCCAAAAAAAGAGCTGACTTTTGATGCCAAATAACGTGGCCTGACCGCATTACGCAGTAAAAAGTTCGACTTTTTTGCGCGTCACATTTGGGGGGGAGGGAGGGTGTGGCAAAGGGGTGAAATTATGATTTTTCGCCAATATTTTGTTAACTGTAATATTTACAGCAAAATGTTCTGAGGACGATTTAAACTACACAAAATTTCCTTTCTAAGGATATATTATATCATATACCTTCTCTTGGCAGATTATATACTAGACCTTAAAACATTTGGTGTAATTTAGATTTTTTGATAGTTACATTTGGCGCTCTAGCTCCTGAAGTAATTTAATTGGAGCCATTGTAATTGGGATAATTATTCCTAACAATATATAGCTGTCCCTCACGGAGACTCAGGCTGCCCCGACAAAGCATTCCCCTATACTCCCTATTAACATTTCAAAAAAAGACATGCCTGTAACTTTTCGCCGAATCACAGCAGGTGCGAAAAATTTTGCTAAACGTTACGGCTAAGTCCCATTAGACCCTCCACCAAATATTACTTCGATCCGATTAAAACAAAGGGTACCTTCCATACAAAATGACCGGAAAATTGCCTACGAGCAAAAATTTAATTTTGGTTAACTTGTTCCCTTATTTCTTACTAAACTAGTGGCATTGAATTTGAATAATTTGTATGGGAGGTACCCTTTGTTTTAATCCGATCGAAGTAATATTTGGTGGAGGGTCTAATGGGACTTAGCCGTAACGTTTACCAAAATTTTTCCCACCTGCCGTGATTCGGCGAAAAGTTACAGGCATGTCTTTTTTTTTAATGTTAATAGGTAGTATAGGGTAATGCTTTGTCGGGGCAGCCTGAGTCTCCGTGAGGGACAGCTATATATTGTTAGGAATAGTTATCCCAATTACCATGGCTCCAATTAAATTACTTCAGGAGCTAGAGCGCCAAATGTAACTATCAAAAAATCCAAATTACACTAAATGTTTTAAGGTCTAGTATATAATCTGCCAAGAGAAGGTATATGATATAATATATCATTAGAAAGGAAATTTTGTGTAGTTTAAATCGTCCTCAGAACATTTTGCTATAAAAATTACAGTTAACAAAATATTGGCGAAAAATCATAATTTCACCCCTTTGCCACCCCCTCCCCCCCAAATGTGACGCGCAAAAAAGTCTAACTTTTTACTGCGTAATGCGGTCAGGCCATGGAGCAATTTGGCATCAAAAGTTAGCTCTTTTTTTTTTGGATGTTTGGGTCTAGAGCTAAAGTCACTATACTATATATTTAATTTTAAGAAATTGAAAAATAAAAATGCACCTACAATTAATATTTGTGGATGTATCACGTTACTCTTATTGTCGATCATTGCAATTACGGATTGCTGTTGGTGTTGTGGTTGTTGCTGTTGCGTTTGTTGTTGGCTGTGCTGCTGTTGGGATTGTGCTTGTTGAGTATTATTATCGACACGTCCTTGCATCTGTTGCGCCATTTGTGGAGGCGGCGGACATGTTGAATAGAAGGCCATCGGCTCGGATTTAATCTGTTGCTCAAACATACTGATCGTAGCAAGCAGATCGCTTGTTGGGGGTACGGGCATACGCCCGACCCCCCAATGTGCCGGAAAACTAATGGTGATGTTGTTTTAATCCCGTTCTTCGTATGAAATTTGGTAGATTTTCATGAGATTGTGACATCTTATCAGTGTATAAATATCTGTAAAAAAAAAGTTGTTTTAATATTTTCACTTATTTTTTGTTATGAATTAAAAGATTTTTAGCTATCTAGACTTAATTATTAACTGAGGTATGTTTTTCTATGGCATTTATTCTAACCGGTGGTCCGTGAGAGCCTTACTGATGGCCGGCGGAAAAATCTGCTAAATTCCAAAAAAAAAATTGAATATTTATCTGTGCCTAAATCGAAATTTAGATTTTCGTTGTATTTCAGTATATAATGGTTTAGCAATGTGCCGACAACTCATCCTAATTAAAAAGCATCAAGTCAAGAAACCTGAAACAAAAGCCTCGGATTTTACGGATGAAAAGCATCGACGACCCCGCAATCGAACAAATTTACTCTCCTGCACAGACTGGGGGCCCTAAGGGCTCTCCTGGAACAGGTAGAAAAATACATGCTGAGCATAGTTACAATACAGGAAACAAAACAAAACAATTCGCACACTATTGTAAACAGGAGTGCAAGAAGGAGTTTGAAGTAACTTTTATCGTGAGCAGGTCAATCAAGGATTAAGTTATCGGCCAAGACCCGTTTCGCTAATCTCTCGTTCATCAATGCCCATGCCCCTACAGAAGTAAAGGAAGACACGATTTAGGACGAGTTCTACAACCACCTAGAAACCACCACCACCTCTTCGACTCACATCCATCAAACGACGTTAACCTGCTGCTGAGAGACTTTAACGCCAAAGTCGGAAACAAAAGCTGGGATAGGGGATCTACTGGAGGTCACAGCCTGCACGATGAAGGAAACAATAACGGTCACCGACTTATCGGCAGAAATCTGGTCATAAGCTCTACATGATTCCCTCATCGACGAATAGCTGGAAATCTCCACATGAATACACCGTCAACCAGATCGACCACGTTGTTATCAGGAAAAAATGAACTTTGAATGTCTTAGACGTCCGATCCTATCGAGGAGCACACTGCGACTCCGATCACTTATTGGTGAAGACGACCTACAGGTGTCTCTTAGGTACACCTAACGAGAACAAACCTGCCAATATCTTCGAGGTTGATAATTTCATCAATGATGCCACAGGGGCTGCGTACACAGCCGCCCTCGAGAAAAAACTGTCGTCCATGCTTAATTACATCAGCAATTTAGGCAAAGACAAGGGTAGTGTAGCCATCAGATTCGGTAAGAAAACCACCGCAAATCCGAAATTTTGCGCGAGCTTGTTGAATAGGCAATTTATTGAACAACCCAAAACCCAGATGCTCAACTGCAAACTAAAACGAGACCGAGGCTAATTTCGGGAGCGGCCGAAATTTGAATACCCGTCACATTTGAATGAAACTTAAGCTTCTTTTGTGTTAATTATTTCTTCCGCAGCCCTATGACGTGATCCGATTCGATATATTCCTCGATGAGTTGAGGGTAAGTCAGGAACACACTAGGATGAATTATTGCGGGTAAGATTCAAAAAGGAAAACGTTTTTCTTACAAGAATTTATTATTTGGGGGCTGATTTGTATGACAGCCCTATGACGTAATATTCCGATTCCATCCATTCCTGGATATGTTTTGAAGCTTTACTTACACAGTTGGATGAAGTTTGGTTAAGATTGGTTTATAAAAAAAAGTTTTTCTGATAAGAACTTAATTTTCAGGGGTTGGATTGTATGGCAGCCCTATGACGTAATATTCCTATTCCATCCGTTCCTAGATATGTTTTGAGGCTTTACTAAGAACACACTTGGGTGAAGTTTAGTTAAGATTGGTACATAAAGAAAAAAGTTTTTCTTAGAAGAACCTAATTTTCAATGGTTGGCTTGTATGACTGCCCTATGACGTAGTGTTCCGATTTCATTCATTCCTAGATATGTTTTGGGTGAAGGGTGGTTAAGGTCGGATCCAAAAGAAAAGTTTTTCTTAGAAGAACTTAATTTTCAGTGGTTGGTTTGTATGGCAGCCCTATGACGTAATGTTCCGATTCCATCAGTTCCTAGATATGAGGGTTTGAGGGTTTACTAGAGCACACTTGGGTGAAGTTTGGTTACGATAGGTACATTAAGAAAAAAGTTTTTCTTAGAAGAACCTCGTTTACCGGTATTGGTTTCTATGGCAGCCCTATGGCGCTATGGTCCGATCCCATTGGTTCCGACATATATACAGCGTGTATACTAAATTTCAGCCCGATAACTTCAAAACTGAGGAACTAGTTTGCATTTCAACAGACACACAGACAGACATCACTCATTCGATTTCTCTCGTCATACTGATCAATAATATAAATACTTTATATAGTCGGAGATGCTTCCTTCTGTACGTTGCAAACTTCATGATAACGTTAATATACCCTTTCACATAGTGGCGGGTTTAAAAAGAGGGTTCGTAACCATACGGTTGACATCATCCCCACCCATACAAGGCACCTATACAGCAGCAATCAAGAACGCGAAACACTCCAATGCCATTGGACCAAATGGCGTTTCAATGTCATGCTGAAAAATCTAGTTGTTCCGGCCCACGATGGCTTTCTACTTGTCGGGCCAAATCATTCCCCTTCTTTAACCCGGTAACAGCACAAACTCGTCGAATCCTACCGTCCAATCAAAATTTTATCACCCGCTGCAAAGACGCTCGAAGTACTCAACCTTAGGTATATACATATACTGAGCTAGCTTCTCACCAGCATGGTTTCAGGAAGATGCAACAGCTTTGGATCTGATTACATCCACAATGGCCTCAACCAGAAAAAGCCCTGTGACAGAACCGTCCTAATAGCTCTTCAACACGGTCATCATGTTTGAGTTGTCCATAAAATGCTCCTACGGCAGCCGGTTCTTCGATGTAAATCGTCCCGGAGCTAACCGTTGTTAAAAAGGGCCAAGATCTGCCAAGACCCCCATCGATTCAAGAGAAAAAAAATCTCTTGAATCGCTACAACAACATCCGTACTGGTAAGCATGATGACGACGTTGTTCCCACTGTTACAAATCCCAAGATCTATGGAGTCTATTTACACACCGTGATGACATCGAATGGTCATGTCGAGGACGTAATTGACAAAATGCACAGTAGGAACAACGTCCTAAAGGCACTGGCCGGCAGCTCCTGGGGCAAGGACAAAAAAAAAAGGATGCTGGTCAGTTACACAGGGATAGGTAGAGCAATGCCTAGCTATGCAGCCCCGGTGTATTCACACAAACTGAAGTAAGATCCAGCCATGCCAGAATGCTGCTCTACGTATCGCTACAGATTGCCACCTGATGTCATTCCCCGATCATCTTCATCAGGAAACCAGCATGTTACCAGTGCGTGATCATAATCTTAATCTTCTCCTGTCTCTTCAATATCTGGTCGGTTGTTATCGAGAGGATCCCCCAAACCATAATCTCATGGACAACAATCCCCTTCCAAATGATATGGACCCCCTGTTCCGATGCCCCGCAGCACCCACTAACCTCACTCCAGGTGCGTTATGGGACAACCCTATTGCAGGTGCTACGTTCTTATCGCTTGAGACAATAGGCGAGAACGACGACGAAACTAGAGCACATACACAGACATGTACAGCGGTTCTGCACCGCAACAACAGCAATTGAGGCGTTCAAGAGGCCTGGGATGAGCTTCTTCTTCTTCTCTTAGCGGAACAGAAAGGAGTGAGCCACTGTGCATCTTGAATCGATTGTTGGTCAGTCATCGTTCTCGTTCGTGATCTCCAGGGACAGGAACGCGGCTGCTGCGATAGGCTCTTCCAACAGTGATAAAGGGGTAAGATCAGTGGGCGCATGTGAGCATTGGAACAAATAACCCACATCACGAGGCGCGCCAGCGCAATTTGGCCAGATGATTTATATGCTTGGGTCTATACGAGATAGATACGAGTTGTGGCATGAACAGAAAGCCTGCCCGAAATTGAGCTAAAGTCACTCTGGTGCCTCTCGGGAGCCTAATCTACTGAGGTGAAATAGGTGGTGGGAGCACAGAGAGGACTGTATTCGTACCTAAGCTCGCAATAGACCGACTCACTTCGTCGGTGTGAATCATTGCAATGGCGGCTCGGTGTTTTTCTTCATCTAAAGGATCTCGTTTATATCCATGAACCTCTCTCTCAAGATCACGTAGACCACGTTTGATGTGACGTAATAGAGGAATTCGGTCCATTCACTATTTGATCCTCACGATACAAACCAACAAGAAACTATTTTGAAAGTGGGCGATTGTGGTATTGCCATCAAATCTGCCTCCAGATGTAAGTGATCCTGTGTAGACATCAGGAGGCACCCTGGGGCTGTGCGTAGAGCAGCATACGGGCATACTTGGATTTTACTCCAGTTTGTGTCACACAACCTATGCGACCAAACCTAGCCCCCCAATTTAAGTTCTTCCGAGAAAAACTTTTTGTTTATAAACGAAACTTAGCCAAACTTCATATAAATGAATCTCTATTGATGTCACAAGTAGTCTGGTTGGTCTAGCGGTAAGTGCGCGCACCTTCGGTGCACAGGGTCATGAGTTCGAATCTCACCGTGAGCCATGGTGTTTTTCGAACTCCGAGCTTGTGACGGACTATGATCTCACTCAGATGTTAAACGAGTACCCATTTATGGGGATAAATAACACTGCTGAGCGTGATGCTCATCTCATTACCTCAACAAAAAGCAAATAAGATCTTGGAAATAGGATGTCACTTAAACATCCTTCGGCCTTAGTCCAATGTTCGATTCTCGCGGCTGTTATTTATTTATTTATTGATGTCACAAAAAATGTGTAAAAATGAAAGGAATCAATCGATGGAGTCATGGGGCTGCCATACAAACCCAACTCCCCAAATTAGGCTATTTTAAGAAAAACTTTTATAGTTTGGCACCGATTTCAACCAAACCTCATGAGAATGTGTTTCTATTGATGACACAAAACATATGTAAAAACGAACGGAATCCGATCATGGGGCTGCCATACAAGCCCAAACCCGAAATTAGGTTCTTCTAATCAAAACTTTTTATTTGGGCACCGATTTCAACCAAACCTCATGAGAATGTGTTTCTATTGATATCACAAACTATATGTAAAAATTAATGAAATCGGACCAAGGGGTCATGGTGCTGTCGTACAATCATTTTGGTTCTTAAGAAACATTTTTTACTACACCAATTTCACCAAACCTTTATAATGTATCTTTATCGAAACAATAAAAAAAATTATTACATGGAATTGTACTATGGGACCATGTCTCCCACTTCCCCTCTATCAAAAAAAGAAGAAAACATTTTTAATTTGCCCAATTGTTCCAAGCAAACCTCAGTTAAATATTGTTTTATCGACGCCACGGAACTTATACGAAAATGGAAGGAAAAGGAGGAGAGGATTAAATACAAATCTTTTAGCCCGATGAGAGTGAAGGGAATCCCAATTTCGGTCGCTCCCGAAATTAGCCTCAGTTGTCTTGATCAATTTAGCATCAATTATACCATTATTTCTATCGCGAGAGGACCGTGGATCGTGATTAGGATGCTGACGGCGACCAGTCAATAGGAAGGTGAGTGTATGAATATTTCATCTACCGAATCTCATCGTCAGTGACAGTGCCTCTATTTCTTTTACATTACGCATAGGCATACGTATATTCTAATTGAAAGTCCATAAATTTACTTCTTTCCACACACTAGGGTCAAAACACAACCTTTCTCCAAAAGGTATAAAAGAATGGAAGGCCTTATGGAAATTCACGCAAATACAAGCACTACCCCGCCGGGAACTACTTCTGCTATGCGGTTGAGTGATCCCGGGGCGAACTTAGTTCGCGCCAGAGCTCGACGGTTTCCGGGGGCGAGCACTATAAGGCAGTCCAACTACACTGTGGAGAAGCTGAGGGTTGCAAGCTGGAATGTAAGTTCAGTAGGTAGAATATGGGCGTTCTGAATACGTTGATCTTGAGTTGACATTGAAATGAATAATCTGAATGATATTCATGTAAATTTCTTGGGGTTATCGACTTGGGGTCTAAGAGATAAGGATAGTGCGAGGTGATGTTTGGCTTGACCTCAAGAAGTGATATCATGTTGTAGTGAAATATTTTTTTGGTAAGTGGTGGTGGCGTGATAGATAAGGATTGTATTGACGCGTGTAAATTGGATGTGTAGAGTGATTGTTAATTATTTCTAATTGTTGAAGGTCATCATATAATTTGGTAATATGGGATGTTTGATGATGACTCATAGGACTGCTAGTGACTAGTGTCTTTATTGAGTGACAATATTAGACTGACTGCTCTTGCAATGTTCTCATTAGTTCTATACCTAGTTCTAGTTCCATGTACTTAAGTTTACAAGTGTTAGTATGTATTATGCTATGTACTAATATATATGTACTATCATATGGGATGTATGGGATGATGATGAAATGGTTTGATTTGATGGCGCAATATATAGGATTGAGATGAGGGTGGGGGGTGGTTTCAGGGGGGACAGGTGCTCGATTTAGTTGATAGATTCAGGTGATTGCTGGCGACATGTGTGTGTGTGAAAGGGATGACACGTGTGTGTGTGTGTGTGTGTGGCGTGGTGGTTGATAAGGGTGTGTGAAGGCGACGTGTTTTGGTGATGT
Source organism: Microchrysa polita (assembly GCA_949715475.1). Classification (NCBI taxonomy): domain Eukaryota; kingdom Metazoa; phylum Arthropoda; class Insecta; order Diptera; family Stratiomyidae; genus Microchrysa; species Microchrysa polita. Next base: position 95,462,999 of record OX454415.1, read on the forward strand.
TGAGGGGAGGTGGGATAAGGTGGCGTTGAGGGTAGGTGGGAGAAGGTGGCGTTGAGCGCAGGTGGGGTCAAGGCGGCGTGTTTTGGTGATGTTGAGGTGGGATAAGGCGGCGTTGAGCGCGGTGTTTTTGTTAAAGTTGACGTGGGATAAGGCGGCGTTGAGCGCGGCGTTTTTGTTGGACTTTGGCCTGGAAAAATGTGGATATTTCAGTTCATTGTGAAATACATAAGAGGAGTTGGGAAAGTTTGTTTATGTTTAGTGCTGTTGCTGGGGTGGGCACATTTCATAACATGAGTTTTGCTGATAAGCGTCATAGCATGGGTCGGTACAATAGTTTTAAATTGACCGAGACGAATGTAAAATTGATAAGAACTATTAAGTCGAATATGTTGCGGTTGACTAATTTCATAACATGAGTTTTGTGATAATGAGAAGCAATATAATTGCTCAGCACAATAGCTATGTATGTCCGAGTTGAATGAAAAACAGATAAGAACCGATAATAGTTATAAACCAAAATAAAGATTTTTTTTTTTTTGTCTAAATAATAATGTCTTTATTTATTAATCAATCAACCAAATTAGGATACAAAATGTAGTTTTTCAAAAGATAAGCGTTTTGCAATGCACAGCAACCACTATGCAAATTGCATCGTTGTACATCGGGGTCAAGTGTCTTCAACACCTTCAGATTAGGCATATCATTGTAGTCATTTGTATCTTCAAGATTGAATATTTGTGTGATTTCCCCAAATAGGTTGAAGAGCCAGTTCTTCTTTTCGAGACCTTTAACAAAGATTGTGCTGTTGGTCAAAATCATGTTCATGTTTTGTTTCATTTCCTTGAATGTCGTATTTCCTCCTTCCCAATGTAGACCATGATGATTTTCATACAGCCAGCGTGCCTGATATTGCAGCTCAGACGAAAGAGTCGTAAAGCTGAACGGTGGTTTCAATAAATAATGATGATGATCGTTGTCATGTAAACTCACGATCGCAAACTCCTTGAGGATGAAAATATTATCTGGTCCTTTGAATCCTTGCATATCAATAACGAAGGTCCTTGAAGTCATGATGTGAATGGGATATTTGGGTACTGATTGCTACTAAACAAGTTTCTCGACTGAATCATTTTTTCAGTTGTTATTTATCTTAGTAGTGATTGCAAAACTAAATAAAATGACTACGTATTTTCTTTCATTAGAAAATGAAATAATTACAATCTTACTCTATAGGTATAAATAGACTGAAAATCTATCAAAGAAACTCAGTTCATTCTTGAAAATCGTTTAGCATACAAAAATGCTTTTTTTTAATTTACTTTTCATATTGAGTGTGGGGGTGAGTTTTCTACAAGGTAATCCAGTGCCAGTGGTGAACCTCAGTAATGTTAATAGTACCAACAATTTGGAATTTAATCTCGCACTACCGGATAATAATACAGTGCAAGTGGCATTATCGTTTCGGTTAATGACCATAAGTTCTGATTCAACAACATCAGTTCAGAACGACGCAGGAATTATATCATCAGATGGAGCAACAACTGTCATGGCGACTACAACGGGTGCACCACCAACAGAACCACCAAAGAAAAAATTTGTTACAGTTGAAGAAGCGATCGAGGGGTTTCGGCAAGAGCTGATTAAAAAAGAAATGGAAATAGCGGGAATAATCGAGAGTCAAAATATTTTTTACAGACATTTTAAATTAGAGTTTGATGAAGACAAAATGTTGACAGTTCGGTGTACCTATGATAGCAACTATTCGAAGCGTTCCCTCAAAATCTCGTGTTATGAATATCATGAATTTGAAGCGGAACGAATTCTAAGTAATGGTGAAGTGGAATATATACGACAACAAGATCTAAACTACAAGTCAGATATAGAACTATTAGATTTAAAGAATATGAAGCAAACATATTCAATGAGCATTAGTTGAAATCGAAACGTGGATCGAAGCGCATACAACACAGCTTGGGAAATGGCGAGTAACAAGGACTTGGAAATGACAACGACGACTAGCAACAACAACCTAAAAGACGATATATTTAGTAACTTTAAGAGTTACTTCGAGAACTACAGATTATTCTTTTATATCAACAAGGACATAATTTTAGAAGAGCACTATGACGAATTTATAAGCAACTATACTTTTTTGAAGCCCTACATCAACATGCAGCAGAAAGTGAGCAAATTTGGAAAACATTATGTGAGCTGTCCTTGGGTTCACGATGATGCGAGATCCGGACCAGATACCTGCGAATGCTATACTGTACTTAAGAAAGTTAATGACATAAAAAAACTTGTTCATTTTTATATGCGTATAATAAATAACTTTTAATTTCAATAAAAACTACATACTACACAATGTTTCATTTCATACTAATATACTACTAACATTGATAAGGAAAAGAGTCGTAAGCTGTTACATTATATCATCAGCATCTATCCAGGAATTGTGTTGTGTCGGAAATCCCAACCACTTGACATAGACTCGATTTCCATTCCTTTTTATCACTTTTTCCACCAGATAGAGCGACGGATGTTTAGCCTTCAACAGTTCAAATTCATAGAAACCCCCTTGGATCTCATTTCCTTCGTAGTCTTCTAGTAGGTATGTGACGGGGTTGGTGATTCGAACTTTACGAATCTTGAATATCTCCGTAGTCCAATTTGGTGTGTAGCCCTTTTCAAATACATGCTTGTATTTGCTGATTCGCACATTATCACCTACTTTATATTTAGATGGGCCCATCACCTTTATGTGGTTGTATACGGTGGACATTAGCAGTTTTTCATTGGAACTATTCACGGAAGCCGGAGACATCATTTTAATTGTTCGATGTTTCTTGTTATTGTACGTGTCAACCAGATCATCCACTAACTTTATCCATTTATAATTTCCGTTCATACTAAACTCCTTCCACATCATGCTTTTTAGCGTACGATTGAATCGTTCAACAATTGATGCCTTGAGCGAACTATATGTGGAATAATGGTTAATTTTATATTTCTTCATAATGTTTTTGAAATGGCTGTTGAAAAATTCCTTTCCATCGTCTGTTTGCAAGTTTACCGGAACACGTCCTTCCTGGAGTATGTTTTCCATAGCCTCAGCTACTTCTTTGCCAGTCTTCGTTTTTATGGGAGCCGCCCAGGCAAACTTGGAGAATGTATCAATGATTGTGAGGAGGAATCGAAATCCTGTGTTTTGAGTGGCGTATGCACCCATCTCGACTAAATCAGCTTGCCACGAGTCATCCAGACCTTTTATTATGACTCGTCGTCGACTGAAATTTCTTCGAGCGGGCGTATGCAATTCGTTTATAACTTGTCTTTTGCTCATTGTAGAATGAAGTGAAACTTGTGTTTATATGGTATACATAATTATATTCTCATTTTTTTAACTTGTTTTCTATAAATTGCTTTAGTTTTTCGATATTAATATCGATATAGCTCTTTGTGGCAGCATCATCGTTCTTTATAGGTTCACCGAGATTTTCTAATCGTTTGAAATGGAGAATGTAATCACCGCTGGGCGTTTTATGAAATCCTACACCCTGTGCACCTTCTATGCCAGGTTTTCCTTCAGGACCAGGTATTCCTTGTGGACCTGGCGGACCTGATGGACCCTGAGGACCTGGAGGGCCTTGCATTCCTTGTAGCCCCCGTTTTGCTCCTCTCTCCATCGAAAATCGTCCAAATTTGTCGATACCCATTTACGAGTGAATGCTTGCCTACGTATGTGCGTGATTATTCTATTATGTATGCCTCCCTCAATTCTTCAATAATTGATATAATTTCGTTGTTATGATTATTGTGGCCTGCTTGTTGAGATGAAAGAAGTAAACGCAAACGTTCTACTAGTTCATTCGGATCATCCCAATATATATAGTCTTTCTTATTAAGCGATGTTTGCATAAGACTGTAGTCTTTACTTTTAATTTTTGATGATGCTATCAGCCCTAATCCTTCCTTGTTTTTGTTGCTTAACAGTTTTGAAATTATTTTTGTATATTTGAAACTGCGATTTCCGTTTATTTGACTTGCACTATCGTAGGAACGTCTGTGAGCACTGCTGCGCAAAATAATACTTTTATAATTCTCCAAGTCTTCGCTATTATATAGAGTTTCATCGGGAAACTTCATAAAAAGTAGTTCATATAAGCCTCGGGTTCCTATATAAGGTGTTCCGTTTATAAGTATTTTATTGCCTTCGATTGCGAAATTCGAATTTCCTATTTTCCACTGCTCGCTATTATCCCTATATACGCCATAGATATTATCCATTGTTGACGGTTCATTTACGTATCGATGTAAATACTGCATAGCAATTTCGGTGATTTGATTCTGATTCATGTACTCCATCAGCTCTTCTCGACCCTCCGGGGTGGAAACATATTTACGCACATCATTTGCAGACGGCGTAGAATCAAGTGAGGGGCTGCTACTGTTGGCTGGAGAATCGTTAGAATATTTACGAAGAGCTGTTGCGGTAGAGTTGGCTGAGGTGAGATCAAGTTTTCGCTTCAACTTTGGTGTTGGAGTTTTAAATTGGTCCTCCTCATCATCCTCATCATAGTCGTTTTCATTGTCACCATAATACATTTCGTTGTCCCTCGTCATTCCCCTTGGTTGCTCACATTTTACTGGAACTGGATACGGAATGTGTTGGTGCTCTTCGTCTTCTTTAATTTCCTTTTTAATGCGTGGATCTTGTGAGAACTTAGCTCTTTTAACAAATTCCCTGAGAGGTTTCGTGATAGGCTTGAATGTTTCTTCTAATTTAAATTCGGTTCCTACTCTTTTGGCTTTCAGTTGTTGATATTTTTGTCGTATCGAATTGGTTGTCTTAATAATATCGCTGAGCAATTGCTCATCATGAGTTTTTCGCTTCATTGTTGTTGTTCACGGAGGAAGAAGAAGAATTGGTGGTGGCTGGAGGGCAACAACAGCCACAACGGCAGCAATTTTTCAAGTTTTGAAAGACGTCTAAAATATTTTGAAATAGTCTTTCAATGGGTTTAAGTTTGATTTTAAATTTTTTGTTGCTGTACTTAAGACTGTTCCGGGATTTTTCAAATTGTTCACTGCTGCTGCCACACTTAAACCGTATGGATCTGCTATCAAACTGAATTGAACAGCTATCAAACTGCATCAAGCTGATCGTCTGAGCTGATACTGAACTGGAACTGAACTGGTACTGAACAGGAATTGAACTGCTTTAAATAGCTACTGAACATGTTTAAACAGGTACTGAACTGCTTTTGAACTGGTTCTGAACTGCTTTGAACAGGTATTGAGCAGGTTTAAACAGGCACTGAACTGCTTTTAAACTGGTACTGAACAGGTTGAAACAGGTACTGAACTGCTTTTGAACTGGTCTTGAACTGCTTTGAACTGCTTTTGAACTGGTACTGAACAGGTTGAAACAGGCTGCTTTGAACAGGTATTGAGCAGGTTTAAACAGGCACTGAACTGCTTTTAAACTGGTACTGAACAGGTTGAAACAGGTACTGAACTGCTTTTGAACTGGTCTTGAACTGCTTTGAACTGCTTTTGAACTGGTACTGAACAGGTTGAAACAGGTACTGAACTGCTTTTGAACTGGTCTTGAACTGCTTTGAACTGCTTTTGAACTGGTTCTGAACTGCTTTTGAACTGGTACTGAAGTGCTTTTGAGCTGATACTGACGATGACACCGACGACTTGACTCTAGAGTATTGCAAACATATCGAATCCCTTCCGATATCGTCCGTTGGCTAACGGACTATCTTTGTCAACCACACAAAATCCATATTTATCATTCCAACATTCGGCGCACAAGGTTTTAAACTGATCGAAAGTCATATCTGAGTTTACGTGATCGTTGTAAATATGCCTCAAATTCATATCATCCTGTTTGAATATAATCATAAAATTTGCATTATCTCGAATCAGGTGTTTTGGTATTCTCGTATAGGTTTGACACAGGTAAAAACTGTCAACATTATGATGACGTCCCATACAGAAATATGATCGAACATTGTTTTGCTTCTCGTTGGCAATATCATCGAAAATAAACACCGAATTCGTTTTAGCTTCTTCAGGCGGAGTCACTTCACTATTGTTTGAAAATGTGTAGAAGCCTAGATCCGAAATTGGTTCTACAGCCTGTTGTAAGAATCTATATTTGGGTTGATGCAGCGATTTCGAGTAAATGTAGATATTTTCAAATTTAACACCATTCGGGTGTTTTAACAGGGAAATCATAACATTTGTTTTGCCACAGTTTGATGGACCCACTATTAAGCCCCGGATACTATTAGGCAATAAATTACTATGCTTTGTTGTATAGGTTTCAGTTGCGTTTTCAGCATTTTCCACCGGTAACTTTTGTTGTTGTTGAATGAACCGCATCTTTCGTTTGACTAATTAGTTAACATAAAAATGTTTAGGTTTTGTTGAATATAGACTAGTCGATAAAGAGCTGTTAAGGTAGACGGTAATATGTAACACATCCTATAAGAGAGTGTCAACGATGAAAGAGTATAAAATGATTCATTATACACGAAAAAGTAATAGTACTAAATCGAGAAAAGCAGCGAGCGGACGCGGTTTGATAAACACTCTCATTAGTAAACTACCGATTGAGCTGCATTTACCAGGGTATCAATACTGTGGTCCTGGTACACGACTAAGTGAACGACTTGCTAGAGGTGACCCCGGAATAAATCCATTGGATCAGGCCTGCAAAGAGCATGACATTGGATATTCTAAATTCAAAGAAACGAGAGATCGCAACGAACTAGATAAAATATTGACGGAAAAGGCGTGGCAACGAGTCTGGTCAAGAGACGCAGGATTGGCAGAACGTGCAAATGCATTACTCGTAACAAACATGATGAAAGCAAAAGTTAAAATGGGAATGGGATTAAACATGACGCAAAACAATAATCCAAAGTTTAATGAAGTTGTGTTCAAAGCTAGAAAAATAATTAAAGAAAAGAAACCCGACAATCTAAACTCGAGCATAAAAATGGCCTTGGCTGCTGCAAAAAGTGTAACCAAGGGATGTCGGAGGAAGGCTATCCCAACTCCTAGAATAATACCTATTCCTAAAGTGGGTGGCATTTTGCCATTTCTCGTCCCTCTGTTCGCGGGACTATCTGCTATTGGCGCTCTATCAGGTGGAGCTGCAGGAATAGCTAAAGCTGTAAACGATGTCCACAATGCCAAAAAGACATTAGAGGAGCAAAAGCGACACAATATGAAAATGGAACAGATTCCTGTTGGACGGGGACTGCATTTGAAACCATACCGAAAAGGTCTTGGACTGTATTTGAATCCGACTCTAAAAAACTTTTAGCAACGCTACCCAAGAGAGCATTAAATGAGAACGATTTACGGAAATTTGCACGATTTTTGCCCGCCTTTAGAGGAGTTTTCATGCGAAATAATTTACCGAAGAGGCCTCCTTGGCAGCATGAGTGTAGCATTATCAACCTGGATGATATCCGTGGACCTGGTACTCATTGGGTAGCGTACAACAAGAATAATCAACATGTAGAATACTTTGACAGTTTCGGAAACTTGCCGCCGCCAAGAGAATTAATAAACTATTTAGGATCCAATATCAAATACAACTACAACACATATCAAAGCTATGATTCATATAACTGTGGACATTTATGCTTAAAATTTTTGTATAATCTCTTATAAATTTTCCTACTTACGCTTCATCTGAACAAATAAATACGCTAGAAAAAACGAAAACCAATCATTGTTTTATTTACTCTCATCATGAACAAATAAATACGCTAGAAAAAACGAAAACCAATCATTGTTTTATTTACTCTCATCATGTCACTAACACTAACCCTGAGTGGAAATTCATCTGTCCTTTCAACAGATTATTTCCCACCAATTGAATTACAGGACGACGTCGGTTATGTTTGCGGACTTGTCGATTTTCAAACATACAATTCTATTCCTAATGTGGATGAAAAAAATAATTTGTTTCATATTGGAAAGCATCTTATAGAAATTCCAGTTGGATCATACGAAATTGACGATATTGCTAACTTTCTATACAAGAAGACAGCCAAGATCAATGCTGAAATAAAATTCTCAATACGCGCTAATAACAATACTCTCAAGAGTGAAATTAAGTCAAATGTTCCCATTCACTTTGACAAAGACAGATCTATTGGACAATTATTGGGGTTTGCTAGACGAGCACTAAAACCAAATCTAAAACATATTTCTGAGCTACCCGTGAGCATAAGTAAAGTGAACGTTATACGGATTGAGTGTAATATTGTGACAAATTCCTATATTAATAATATTCGTTCGCATACAATACACGAATTCTCACCAGAAGTAGGCCCAGGCTATAAAATAGTGGAGGTTCCCAGCAGCGTAATTTATTTACCCATTAACGTTAAACGAATAAGCACGCTTACTCTTAAGCTGATTGATCAAAACGGAGACATAATAAATTTTAAGGGTGAAACAATAACAATCAGACTCCATTTAAAGCCTCAGAATGCTGGTTTATAACAATAAGATCAGTGATAAATACCCGATTAGTCAAGGAGATACAATCAGTCGGAAGAAAACAATCAAACGGTTAACACAACAAAATAAGCAGTTTTTGACACAACTTGGATTCAAATTGAAAAATGAGTGACCTTCTGAGCGTTACACGTAAAGTCGACTACGACAATAGTATTTCCAAAATTGAATACCATAGCTATTCTCCATTTTTATCATCGTACAACTGCAGCGATGAAATCAGAATACCCCTACAACAACAGGATTTGTGTATTTTACCAAGTCAAAGTTTTATCTATATTGAAGGCGCTCTAACTAAAGCAGATGGAACAACATCTACAACGGCTAAACTAACGAATAACTCCATCGCATTCTTATTCGATGAAATCAGATATGAACTCAATGGAGTGGAAATTGATCGAAACAAAAATGTAGGAATAACTTCAACAATCAAAAACTACATATCACTGAATGAAAATGAAAGTAAAATGCTTTATAATGCCGGATGGTCACCAGAAGAAAACATTGCACCATCAAGCGGACTTTTCAACTTTTGTGTTCCACTAAGAAAATTATTAGGATTCGCAGAGGACTACAAGAAAATTATCGTTAATGCAAAGCATGAACTCATTCTTGTTCGTACTAGAAGCGATGAAAACGCATTTTATTCACCAACCGACGATGTTGTCATAAAAATCTTCAAACTACAATGGAAGGTACCTCACGTCACTCTAGATGGGTCTGAAAAGTTGACAATGTTGAAATTTATTGAATCTGCACAACCAGTTCAAGTGAGCTTTCGGAGTTGGGAACTGTACGAATACCCGGTTTTACCAACAACAACAGAACACGTTTGGAGTGTTAAGACTACAAGCCAGCTAGAGAAACCGCGATATATCATTTTGGCTTTGCAGACAAATAGAAAAAATCTCAAAGACAAGGATGCAAGCAAATTCGACCATTGTGATCTAACCAATGTTAAACTACACTTAAACTCGGAATCGTACCCCTATGATGATATGAATATTAAATTTACGCGCGATAAATATGCTCTACTTTATGATATGTACAGCAGTTTTCAACAATCATATTACAACATTCAACCACAGCCACTGCTCTCCCGCATCGACTATAAAAAATCAGCACCAATTGTTGTAATTGATTGCTCACGTCAGAACGATTCCCTAAAATCTGGATCAGTTGACATAAGATTAGATATCAAAACATCTACAGATGTTCCTGTCTTAACAACTGCTTTCTGTTTGCTTCTTCACGATCGCGTTATCGAATACAATCCTCTTACTAGTTCAGTCGAGAAACTTGTATAAAACTCAAACATTATGTACTACAAAACCCTCAAAGAGAAGGCGGATGGATATTCAAAAAACTTACAACACATGGACGATCGACAAAATCATCATACATATATAAATACAATGTTATATTTTATTATGAAAAATAAAGAAATCTATTTAGATACATAATGCAAACTGTAAATCTTTAATTTAGTTTTTCGTTTATTTAGATGTCAGTGTATTTCCATTTCAGCATTTGGTTCTTCAATAGTGTCCAAATAACCACTTTTTATTCGAAGAGTCTTTTTCATGTTTGCGCTGTCGTCGTCTTTGCCATGCACTTTACCTACTGTTAACTTTCTACTTGGCTTTCTTCGAGTTATTCGCTCAAACTCGCGTTGAACTCGTACAAGATCTTCATCGTCTCTACCATATTCACGATGACTTCCACTCTTCCGCAAAACTGCCTTCATTTTTTCCTCTGTCTGCTTTTCATAATCATATATGGCGTGCTTACTAGAACGTTCCCATTCATTTTCCTCATCTATATCGCTAAAGGGACATCCTTGCGGAAACCGATTTTTTGTTTTACTCGCCACGAATCCAAACAACACTTTTCCAGCCAGCGTTATTTCACCACCTACGTGCAAAATGAAATTACATTAGAAACCATAATACCCTCCACCTATCTTGAATTGATAACAAACGCTCACCTATCACCTCAATCTTAACGTGCTGCCAATTCTGGAATGCAAACGTTATGTCGAGATCTCTCATACTCCAATGCTCGCCATTCCTCAATGACAGCACAAGCGATCTTGTACCATCCTCTGGTGTCATATACACCTCCAAATATGGAGAATCTATTCGTACATTAACAATTCTGAAACTCTGCCATATAGCCTCACAAATGCAATATTTGCATATGGGCTTTAATCGCTCTATCCAAAACATTATGTTGACGTATGTATGCGTCTAATCTGCTTCTTATCTGTTTTACCACTAAAGAAACGAGAAAAAATAACACCGCATCATCTGTCCTCAACGAAAACGCCGGCATCACCTGATCGGTTCTTATCTGTTTTTCATTCAACTCGGACATACATAGCTATTGTGCTGAGCAATTATATTGCTTCTCATTATCACAAAACTCATGTTATGAAATTAGTCAACCGCAACATATTCGACTTAATAGTTCTTATCAATTTTACATTCGTCTCGGTCAATTTAAAACTATTGTACCGACCCATGCTATGGCGCTTATCAGCAAAACTCATGTTATGAAATGTGCCCACCCCAGCAACAGCACTAAACATAAACAAACTTTCCCAACTCCTCTTATGTATTTCACAATGAACTGAAATATCCACATTTTTCCAGGCCAAAGTCCAACAAAAACGCCGCGCTCAACGCCGCCTTATCCCACGTCAACTTTAACAAAAACACCGCGCTCAACGCCGCCTTATCCCACCTCAACATCACCAAAACACGCCGCCTTGACCCCACCTGCGCTCAACGCCACCTTCTCCCACCTACCCTCAACGCCACCTTATCCCACCTCCCCTCAACATCACCAAAACACGTCGCCTTCACACACCCTTATCAACCACCACGCCACACACACACACACACACACACACGTGTCATCCCTTTCACACACACACATGTCGCCAGCAATCACCTGAATCTATCAACTAAATCGAGCACCTGTCCCCCCTGAAACCACCCCCCCACCCTCATCTCAATCCTATATATTACGCCATCAAATCAAACCATTTCATCATCCCATACATCCCATATGATAGTACATATATATTAGTACATAGCATAATACATACTAACACTTGTAAACTTAAGTACATGGAACTAGAACTAGGTATAGAACTAATGAGAACATTGCAAGAGCAGTCAGTCTAATATTGTCACTCAATAAAGACACTAGTCACTAGCAGTCCTATGAGTCATCATCAAACATCCCATATTACCAAATTATATGATGACCTTCAACAATTAGAAATAATTAACAATCACTCTACACATCCAATTTACACGCGTCAATACAATCCTTATCTATCACGCCACCACCACTTACCAAAAAAATATTTCACTACAACATGATATCACTTCTTGAGGTCAAGCCAAACATCACCTCGCACTATCCTTATCTCTTAGACCCCAAGTCGATAACCCCAAGAAATTTACATGAATATCATTCAGATTATTCATTTCAATGTCAACTCAAGATCAACGTATTCAGAACGCCCATATTCTACCTACTAAGTTCCATGACGTCGAAGAGCGAGGAGATTGAGGATATCATGAAGCGGAGGAGGATAGACATTATGTGCGTGCAGGAGACGAAGTGGCGAAATACCCATATCGACAGAGCCCGGTTTGTTACGAATTCCATGAAGTACAAATTGTACTACTATGGAATTACAAACCAAAGAAACGGAGTTGGCATTATTCTGGCGTCGTCTTTACTTGGCAGTATAATAAGTGTCGTGAAGAGAAGTGACCGCTTGATCAGCATCAAATTGGTTATCTGCGGAAGGGTGTGGAACGTAATAAGTGCCTACGCTCCCCAAGTGGGACTGCCACCAGAAGAAAAAGAGGCCTTTTGGAACGACGTTGACAGTCTGATTCAGACCATACCAGATACCGAATTGGTGTTCTTGGGAGGCGATCTAAATGGCCATGTAGGTGAATCAAATTATGGTTACGAGGATTGCCATGGTGGAAAGGGTAGCCCTTCAGCGGTCAGAAATGACGAAGGTGAAGCTATTCTGACTATGTGCAGATCGCACGGTTTGGTCATCCTAAACACATGGTTTGTGAAAAACGAGAGACACCTGATCACCTACAGTAGTGGACACGGAGATAGGAAACACGAAACGCAGATCGACAACCTTCTCACCATTAATGTGAACCCGAGACACCAAACTAGACAAAAAACGCTCATCATAAGTAAATAAAGCCAACTTATGCTGACAGCGCATAGAAAACACCACCAACCTAGTAGGCCTCATCTCCTCCTCCAACATGGAAAAACCCCTATGAATTAAAATCCTATGTAAAATAAAATAAAAAGGTGAATTAATAGTCAACTCTGGCACAGAATAAACCTCACCATTATACTCGAAGAAACCCAAACAGTGAAAGAGTATAAAAAACATACGCTGCAACTGAGCAGGACGCAATTGAAATTCTGCAAGTATAGAAGAACCATAGCTCTCAAGAAACCATGATACTAGGGACCTAACGGGCAAAATACTAGAAGAAGACCCAACAGCAAAATAAGGAAGCTTTTTCAACATGTGACTCTCAAAATCGGATGACCAATCCACCAATATCTCATCAACCGCATAATAAGAAACTATATGGTCAAGGAGATGAATGAGGTTGTCATAGATGAGAGACACACGAAGATGCTCCTCCAAAATACATGACCCTACATGCAAAACACCACTAGTATAATCCAAAGACAATTGGGGATAACCACGAATGGAACGTCCCACCATTTTCTTAACCCTAGAACTAGAGACAGCCTTCTTTATAAGAAAACGAGTACTCAAATTCACAGAGATGACACGATTACTAAACCGCATCCTCTGTGACCGCTCGGCACGCTCAGCACGTTGACACCTACCAATCCGTCGACGACCACCAGAAACCGCTCGAATCGTAGGACCATCCATAATAACAATAAAAACAGAAATATCCCCAGAAAAACCCAAAAACAAAGTACCCACAGCAGAAACTAGAAAGATTAGAGAAAAAAGAAAAAAGAAAGAAAAATCAGAATTGAAATATATAGTGAAAAAATAAGGAACCCTCTTAGAAGTTTACAATAGAAACAACAAATAGAGGTCGAAGAAAATTAAATTAGGGACACCACATATAGACAAGCCAGGTATAGATAAACACCTGATTCAGATGCAAAGCTCAAGTAAGAAGAAGAGCAGCATATGAATCTGTACCCACGTATAAGACATTACATAGGGACTTCTCAGTTAAGATAGCTACTGAGAAAGGACCCAATGTAAACAATCATACAAAAACTCCTCAAAATAAGGAAAGTAATACAGTACGTACTACAAAAAGAGGAGCGAGGTAGCGATTTTGCGAGGAGACGCTCATCTGAACTACTCTCCTACCCGAGACCCACTATGACTGGTCTCCCGGCGTTGAGGGTACTCTTATGGGCCATCCAGACAAAAGAGTTACAAGTTCATCACGAACTACCCCCTAGAGAGTCAATGCGCTAACATGGGTTACCAACTGCCTAAGACACTATCTGGGGCAACCCCACAACCTCTGCTTCGATTTTATGAGAAGGTGGCTAAAAGCCAACATCGTTTGCTCCTGTCAGAATTTATTCTGAAAGTAGGAGGAGCAAGAAATAGAAGAACTCCCAAGCCTGTCGAAAAAATCAAGTGGCACAATCTCACAAACGACAACTTTGAACCTGTAGTAACTCCGTTCATTGATAAAATGACGGAGTGGTTTCAAAACAACACCAACTGCACCGAGAACAGTCCAACACAAATGTGGAAAAATTTCCCTGAAATGTCAGTAGGTGAGGCGGAAAAGGCACTTGGGAGTTTCGAAAGGTCCACTCCACACGAAGAAAGAAACATGGTGGTGGAACACCGAAACTAAGGAAGCAGTGCAAGCCAAATCGAACGCATTTAAGGCATGGACGAAATGTGAGTCAGGCAGTGAAACCGAACGGGTCCAACTTCGCGAAAATTATATGCAATGCCGGAAAAACGTAAGGCGCTTGGTAGCCCAAGCAAAGGCGCAGACAGCTGAGAAATTCTACCAAGAATTAGAGACTCAGACTGCGACCGAAGGACCGTCTTTGCGCGAGAGACCTAAGCACGACGCCAGGATATTTAGGGTCGCAGCCCAAAGGAGAAGGAACGCTCGGGAAATACAGGCGCCAAAGTACGTGGAGGACTCTCAAGGAATGTTGCTGATTGACGATACGGCAATTTGTAGCAGGATGCGACAGTATTTTGACGAACTTCTAAATGAAGAATTTCCTCGAGCAGCTTTTCAAGATGTTGAGCCAAATACCACCAATATTGAAGATATCTCAGAGGAAGAGGTGATGGAGGCAATGCATCAGATGAAACGCGGAAAGGCAGTCGGACCGGACAAAATCCCCGCGGAATTTTGGTTGAAAATGGAAAATGTCGGGCTTAGTTGGCTCACAGTCCTCTTCAACAAAATCAAAGGTGGGCAACCGAAGCCTGATGCTTTCAGGGAAAGTTTTCTTCTTCCTTTCTATAAGAACAAGGGAGACTCACGCAAACTCAACAACTATAGCGCTATAAAGTTAACACCTCATACACTGAAGATCTACGAGCGAGTTGTCTGCAACCGATTGAGAAAGATTGTGCGGTTGAATGGCAATCAATGCGGCTTTGTTGAAGGTCGATCTACAGTCGATGCGATTCAGTGCATTCGTATTGCGATGGAAAAGTATAGAGCAGCACGAAAGGACTTGCACTTTGTGTTCATCGATTTGGAAAAGGCATTCGATAGAGTACCTCGTGATCTGATATGGTTGGCCTTGAGAGCACTTAATGTCCCTGAAGCATACGTCAGGATGATACGAGACATGTATGATGGAGCTACGACTAAGGTTAGATGCACAGCCAGTGAATCAGAAGCATTTCCGGTGAATGTCGGATTACACCAGGGCAGTGTATTGAGTCCGTTGCTCTTCAACATCATCACGTGCTACTTATCAAGACGTATATCCGACGGCCTAGAAATATCCCTTCTTTTTGCCGATGATATAGTCCTCAGTAGCCCAAACATCGTTGCCTTGCAAGCTGCCCTTACAAAATGATGTGACATTCTGGAGGAGCATGGACTGAGGGTAAGTATAACAAATTTTTTGTATGTTATTTTGTGCTGGTGTATATCTGTTTTGTTGTACTAGTAAAATATTCGGAATGATTCCAGCTTATATGTTTATTGTTTACAACTACGTTTCGCCCCTTACGGGCATCATCAGGTTTCTAAAAGTAATCATTATTATTTATTGAGTTAGATTATAAATATTATTAGATATTTTATACCTTTGTTAGCTTGTGGTTTTAATGGCGGGGAATATATTTTTGACAACTGTCAGTTATTTCGGTTAAGTTGGTATTATTGGTTTAGTTAATCATAAGCACCAACATTAACAACAAAACTAAACCAATAATACCAACTTAACCGAAATAACTGACAGTTGTCAAAAATATATTCCCCGCCATTAAAACCACAAGCTAACAAAGGTATAAAATATCTAATAATATTTATAATCTAACTCAATAAATAATAATGATTACTTTTAGAAACCTGATGATGCCCGTAAGGGGCGAAACGTCGTTGTAAACAATAAACATATAAGCTGGAATCATTCCGAATATTTTACTAGTACAACAAAATAAGTATAACAAAGACTGAGTTCTTTTGCTGCCCATTCTCAGACCCAGATGCACCGATACCAGTTACGTCAAAGGAGAGCAGCTTAAGTCTTGTACCAAGTTCAATTACCTTGGCTACATGCGATGATGACATCAAACACCGCACAATTGTTGGGTGGATGACGTGGCGAGAAAACTCAGGAGTTTTCTGCGATAAGAAAATGCCACTGAAGCTGAAGGGCAAGTTATACAAAACGGTTGTACGTCCCGCACTCATGTATGGATCAGAATGCTGGACCATGTATGAAAGTTACGCGAAAGAAATGACAGCGACTGAAATAAAAATGTTACGCATGTCAGTTGGTGTAACCAAAAGGGACCACATCAAGAGTAGCTACATCCGAGGCAGCTTGTCCATAGACCAACCAATCACCGAAAAGCTCGAAGACCGACAAATGGATTGGTATTGCCATGTTTAAAGGCGTCCGCCTGAGAACCCCGCAAAGAAAGCGATATCAATGGAAGTTCCACTTGATGGACCCAAGGCCAGAGGCAGACCGAAGAACACCTGGATATGTCAAATGAAAAAGCAACAACAACGCATTGGTCTCGGCGATGACACGATCCAAGATAATCGCCAAAACGGGCGATGTGCCTACACCGCAGGTCGAGCAACGCGAAACCGTGGAACGGTATAAAGAACGAGGCAAGGAAGAAGAAGATATTCTAATTGACGAACAAGATAAAGCCCCTTAGAAGAAATTGTCTACCTACGCCTTTGTGTTTTTATTTAGTATGTGTGAAAAATAGTGCCACTTTTTTTTTTGATACCCACTCTGGACTGTTGCATAGAATGTGTGTGGTTTCTCTCTGGCTTCTCTCTAAGGTTGGAGTAGTGTTATCCCCGTAAGGGGATTGCCCACAATCGATCTGGAGCCCGTACAGCACATACATTAGGCAATTTATAGGGCAATCTGAAATAGACAGTCTCACGGTCCACAAGACACAACACAAAATATCGAAATTTGTACCATTTTTGGTGATGGAAGATGCACATCCATTGCTACTTTGATGGAGAATGACCACCACAACCACAGCATGAATAACGACCACAGGTTTATGTCAAAAAATCAGCAGAACACATATTGTCATGTTATGTACTTTGATGAGGAATGACCACCACAACCACAGCATGAATAACGACCACAGGTTTATGTCAAAAATCAGCAGAACACATGATTGTCATGACAGCTTGTACGGAAAATTGCATTGGCAATACGTTCCACATGTCAAATCCGATTCCGATTTAATTCGCAATTAAAAAATCTGGTGGAGCGATCGGAGGCTCTGTGGTGCCTCTAAAACATTAGTCAACTCGTTCTAAGAACCGCGCTAAATTTGTCCTGAAAGTATTTTGCAAATAATAATTCGAAACACTTAATTCTATCATACATTTTTTACCTGGTGCGTCTCTCTTGCTTCGACCTTGTTTTAATTCATAAAGTGCGTCGATTATTTGCATATTCGCCGAGATATTGCAATTTTTGTGAGGTCACCCGATAACAACCGCTTAACCGCGAAAGTGACATAAACAGACGATAGAGTCAGACACTAAATCATTGAATACTCGTATTCCTGAACATATGTATTAACGTTAAGATCTTTCGAGCTTTTGTGTTAGTGCGTTTTCTTAAAAGCAGCTGAGACTGTTTCTTTCTTAATTATATTATTGTGAAAGTAATATTGCATATGAGTGTTTTTTTGATTTGAGTGCGATTTGTGAGTGATTTCGAATCTGTCATTCTTCTGTGCAATATTTTTGCCTACACATAGGCGCGGTACAAACTCATTTCACATTTTGACTTTTATACCCGTCTAGGGTTGTGTTGACGGTATCGAACTTTATAACTTCGATTTTCTTTTTCCCGAGAAATTTATTTTCTGAGATGGAGTGTGCGAAAAACTGTGGACAATCGGTTGCTCCTATCATCGTGTGTGCCGGCATTTGTGGTAGACGGTATCATCCCAATTGTACGGATATCGCATGCTCTATCATCGATGTCTTATCGAAAAACAATGGGTTGCGTTGGTTTTGCGAGGACTGCAGATCTAACAACAACAACAATGCTTTGCATCAGCAGCTTCTAGACGACTTCCAGAGAGAACTGGACGTTCTACGAGCTAAATTTAAAGCTTTGCAGCAAAAATTGTGCCCCGACACCAGCCATAATAATGTAGTAGCCTCAGCCCCAGGACTTGCTACTGCTTCTTCATCTGAAGGTGTTATCACAAGATCTCGGGCTAAGATAACTCCAATTGACAACAATGAGACTGCTGCTCCTTGCTCATCAGATACATCTGTTCTCAGGTTGCAATCACTCAACTCATCTGCGACTTCTGATCTGGTCATTCCGCTCACCGTTGTAGCTGCTCCATCCGCTGTTAATGACCTTCGTGTGTGTACTCCTCCCAAGCAATTGTTTGTCTCAAGGCTAGCGTACGACACTACGGAAGCTGAAGTTAAACAGTATGTCATCAACAAGCTGGGATTTGTGCCTCCTATTTTCATATGTAAGAAGCTTACAAAGGATAATATTCCTAATAGGATCGTTTCATCATTTAAGCTTACGTTGCCGAATGATCTTTCATTGCCTTGCGAATCCTCCTTCTGGCCTGCTGGTATTCTTATAAAAGGATTTACTAGGCGAAATTTTCCGAAGCGACGCTCAACAAGAACCCCAAAATAAATATAAATACTTTTTCTAATTACACTCTTTACTATCAGAATGTACGAGGGCTACGTACCAAACTCCAATCTCTTAATTTATCCTCTTTAACATACAACCATGACATCATCTGTCTGACGGAGACTTGGCTTAACTCTTCTATAAATAGTGGTGAAATTCTGGAGGGGTGTGTTACCTTCCGTTGTGATAGAAACCTTGATCTTCTAGGACTATCTACTGGTGGCGGATCTCTAATTGCTGTTCGTGATCATATTCAAAGCATGCTTATCTCTGCTTCTCATTCTCAACCTTATGATTGCGTAATCGTAAAAATTTATTCTATTTCTACTCCGCTTTTAGTTGCCTGTGTGTATGTTCCTTGTAACTCTTCTTTAGATGTTTATGAGAGTCTCTTCAATCACTTATCTGATACCTTTAACGTTTGTTTCCCTAATTCATACGTAATAGTTTGCGGGGACTTTAATCTCCCTAGTATGAAATGGCCTACTAGTCCTGGTCTCCCTTTAGCATCTACTTCCTTGGCTCTTTCTAGGTCTCTGACAGCCTTTATGCAATCTTGTGACCTTCTCCAATTCAATGTCAACTTCAACTTCATGGGTCGTATCCTCGACCTTGAGTTTAGTAACATTCCTTTGGGTGGATTCTCGTCATCCATGCGTACACCAGGATACGTTCCTTGTGATCCTTATCATCCTGCTATTGTCAATGAGATTAGCATTAACCTATCACCTTATCCTACAAAGGTTATGCGTCGTAGGTTTAATTTCAGGAAAGCAAATTATGTAGCTATTAACGAGAAATTGAATCTTGAATCTTAAAAGATCTTGATTGCGTAACTGCTGTAGCTACTTTTTATGCTATTCTACACAACATCATATATGACTGCGTCCCAATCTCTAATTTAAAGCTTCGTAAAGGTCCGATTTGGTTTACACCCCAGATTCGCAACTTGATTCTAAAGAAAAAGCGTCTGCACACTCGATTAAAACGTTATGGACGCCAATCCGACCGAATAACGTTCCGTTGCCTTAGATCCAGGATCAAAAGGCTAATTTCACTTGCACGGTCTGTCTATATTAAGACTGTTAAGGACAGTCTGAGGAACAATGAGAGTAAAATTTGTTGGTCCTATGTAAAAAATCTGAGATCCTCTTCAAATCAACCTTCCACACTTTCGTTCAACAATATTAGTGCAGACAATCCTCCTGAAATGTGTGAGCTTTTTGCTACATTTTTCGCAAGTACATTTAAAACATCATCCTTAACTTGTCCTCCTGTTGTACCTCAAGAAATGCACAATTTACACTTACCACCCCTCATTTTACCGTCATACGTTGAATTGCTTATATCCTCAATTAAAACCAATTCGTCTTCTGGACCTGATGGAAACCCAAATTCGTTTTTAAAAGAAACAAACTTTTCCATATCTAAACCTCTTGCAATTTTATTTACTAAGAGCCTGCATGAAGGTGTTTTCCCAATTCAGTGGAAATCGTCGTATGTGGTTCCCATTCCGAAAAAGGGCGATCCTGGCTCTGTGTCTAACTATAGACCTATCTCTCTTCTGTCATCCTTCTCGAAACTTCTTGAAAAGATTGTTTATAACTACATTCATGAACATTTTAGTTATCTTATAAAGGATGAACAACATGGGTTCTCCAAAAACAAATCCGTTGTGACCAACTTAGTTGAACTTGTTAATTTTGTAACAAAATCTTTCAATAAACACTTTGACGTGCATGTAATTTATACTGACTTCGCAAAAGCATTTGACACCGTTAATCACCAAATTCTTCTTAATAAATTAATTGCAATGGGATTCCCTTCATATCTTATTGTATGGCTCTTCTCTCATCTTAATGATCGCTCTTCTAGAGTTGTTTTCCAAAATTTTACCTCTTCCGAATTTTGTCCATCATCGGGTGTGCCACAAGGATCCATTTTAGGTCCCCTTCTTTTTTTACTTTTCTTAAACGACCTACCATCTTGTCTTAACTGTCACTCTCTCTTTTACGCCGACGATAGCAAACTTTTTTCAACTGTCTCATCTATTTCTGATTGTATAGCTTTGCAATCCGATTTAGATTGCTTTACGTCTTGGTGTGTCTCAAATGAATTGGATCTTAATGTTTCTAAATGCTCCGTTATGGTGTATTCATTAAAATCTACTCCTTTCTCTTTTCAGTACCAAATAAACTCTATTCCTCTCCAATGTGTTTCTACGATTACTGATCTAGGGGTTATTTTTGATTCTAAATTACGTTTTATTGATCACTACTCGTCGATTATTAGCAAATCGTCGAAACTAGCTGGGTTCGTTTTACGATGCTCCTCTAGTTTTCAATCTATTAATACATGTGTGAATTTATTTGTGACGCTAGTACGCAGCATATTAGAATTCGCCTCGGTAGTTTGGTCTCCATATTCTTCTGTTTCACGTGATGCTTTAGAAAAAGTTCAGAGAAAGTTCTCTAGAACCTTAATGTTCAAATATAACTTTGCTTATAGGCCTTATCAAGATCGACTAAATTTCCTAAACCTACCATCACTAAACAAAAGAAGAGACTGTCTTGACCAGTGTTTCCTCTACAGGTTATGCAAGGGTCTTACTAATTCATCTCTGGTAGAAGATATAAAATACCGGGTTCCGTCTTACAACACTCGATCCGTTGCCATTTTTAACCCTCCACAATCTTCACTTTCTATTTATAAAAATTCTCCGTTACTTAGAGCTATGAGAAACTATGACCGATTGGAGATTGGTTCGTTACCTTCTTCTTATTACTCTTTTAAAAAAACCGTACTACAAAAACTTTAATTGTTTTTCATTTAACTTTTTAAATTTTAACTTAACTTTGTTTTTTTTTTTTCTTAAAAAAATTTTTTTTTTAACTTTTTTTTCTTTTCTTTTTAGTATCATCTTTATTAGTTTGTTATTTCTTTATATTTTTTATCCTTACTTTAATTCTTTAAATTACATGTTTTGGGAAATTATTCCCGTTTTTGTAATACTTACGAATTAAATAAATAAATAAATAAATTAGTATACCCATTCAAGTTTACTTTTGTAACCCAATGTAAACCTATCTCCCATGTGTCCTAATTATCGCCTCCAAATTTAAAAAAAAAGTTATGCATGGTTTACATTGAGTTACTTTAAATTACCCACTCTGCCGACTCTGTAGTATTATTTAGTAACATTTTTGTAACAGCAAGTAAATTATAGTTAACTATTTTAAATTTTACTGAAATTATTACTACGAGTAGTTTCAGAGAAAAGTTATTAGTAAATTCACTAATAGTATTAACTTAGATTTTTGAGCAGCAGGACCCAGGTGTTCAATTAGCTTTGTAGATTTTAGTTTAAACGTTGCCTCACTTCTGACTTCTATTTCCGGTATCCAAGAAAACAGCCACACCGAAGGCTCTGCCATTGGAGCTAAGGGCCCAATCGCAATACTCCGTTCTGTTCCATTCCGTCAACCATCCGTTCCGTTTTGTCAAAATATTAGCGCAAAGCACAATGCTCCGTTCCGTTCTGACAGTTGTCATACGTGACGAATACGTATAGCAGTTTCTTGTCGGAGTTTCTTGAAATGTTAGTTGTTTTTTTTTTTCATTTATACTTACTGTACCTAATGTACGGCTTCGATGAACTTCTCGTCATCCATATCCATATGCGTTTGTTATGCTCCTGAACTGTCATTTTCCATAAAGTGAGGTTATGTGATCCGTAAAAGTTATATTTTGGTCAACTCTTCCGATCCGTTCCGTTCCGTTACAACCATTGTGTGCGTTTACATGCCCCGTCCGTAAGGTCTACTTTGACAGCTGAACGGAACGGAGTATTGCGATTGGGCCTTTAAGGGCCCAATAGACTCAGCGATTTATCGGCCGATCAAAGCTCATTTCTGTCGAAAAAGCACATTTTTTGTGGAAAAAGCTTTTTTTCTCTTGTGAATTCGGTAGTGAACCCAAAAACGTGCTTTCTCCACAGAAATGATCTTTGATCGGCCGATAAATCGCTGAGTCTATGGGGCCCTTAAGAGTTAAGATTGTTACGTAGAACGCATCCTCGTCGAATTGTGTATCGAATGTGAATATTGGAACAGAGTAATCAATGATTTCTGCTACTAATCATTTCAAATAAAAAAAATCTTATTTGAAGGCACCACTATTTCCTAATTTATTCAGCCTTACCCAACCCAACTTGTTTCTAATGAAACTACGGTCGCCGTTCTGCAAAAACACGAAGAGACAAGGAATAACCACATCCACATCGTTAATGTTGTAGCATATTTCCATTCCATATGTAGCTTTATTCTGGATCGTGTCTTCTCTGAGATTAATATGTTTTCCTACGTAAGAGCACCTACATATACAGTAAAACTTGTTTAAAGAGACTACTGGTGGTTTCCGAAAAAAGTTTTCGCTATTAGAGTTGGTCGCTTAATAAGAAGAACACAGAAAGAAAAATCGTTCGTGATATTAATAAACGTTGTTTATCATTTACATTTCGTTGAATTAAAGTACATTTTCGTTGGATTAAAGTATATTTTTATTATATCGAAAATCCAGTTTTATTAAATGATGACCGTATCGTAAATATAACAAAACCGTGTTTATTAATATTTTATGATCATTTTTTATTAATATTGTGAAAAAATTCATTGCATTAACGAAATTGTTTATAATATTAATTAAAAATACGAATTATTTTTTTTAATAATCAAAGTTATTGATATTAATAAATCGGGTAATCAGATTTATGAAAAATTTTATTAACTGGCAACATTTGTTGGTTATTTCAATCAATCAATCAATTAATCAATTTTTAAATGCATATTAAAGACCAGAGCATTGATGTTGACAATTTGTTCATCACTTTGATAAACGTTGTTCATTGGCTGTACCAATACGTTAAGTGTATTTTAGAAACGCTTATCACGAATAGTCTGCTTGGTCTTGTAGGTAGGGCGTTGGTCTTCAAATCATGGGGTCCCGAGATCGAATCTCATTATAGGTAGGTAATTATTAATGCTTTTCAGAGCGCACTGAAGTGAATAAAATATTGTCAACACAATAAGAACTGTAGGTTCAGAGCCTCTGATTTTTTTTTTTTCAAATAAAAAAAAACTATTGATGAACTCAATTAATTACATACATTAGATTGATAAAATGCTTTCATAGATTTTATAAAAGATATTTGTTCATTGATAATCAAAATTATTATTAAATGAACAAATTATTATTAAACAACAAACACCAATTTATTATTTTGATAAACTCGTTTGTTGGAGCAAAATCAATTAAAAAATCCTCAGTTTAACGTACTTTTTCGTTGATATCACGTACCTTTTTCGTTCAGTGAATGAACAAGGACACTCTTGTGAAGTTAGCCCTCCCACATCTTCAACTCGCGCTCGGAACCATTTGTTCGGGGACGGCTATGTTTGTTCGTGATTGTTCGTCAATCAAAATCGTTTGTTCGTCTCTAATTACATATTTAATCATCTTCTTCTTCTTCTCAGTACCGTATAGCCCCATGTGGGGCCATGGTGCGTCAACTCAGCCGTTTATACGCAATTTCGAGTCAACGTTACATTATAGAGTTTCGGAGTGTATATAATGTTGCAAGCACTATATATTTCCTGGACCACGCCGAGATTCGATCTCCGGACCTCTATAGATTACTAGCATCGTAGAGTGCGACTCAACCACGTGAGTCATAGCAAGTTTAAAATTCTGAGTATTAACTTAGCCCGCTATCGTTAAATATGGTCGCATAAATACCGTATAAATTTGGTATCAATCAAATCATCGATTAACCCTCATAATTTTAGAATTGCTATAATTAACCTAGGGATGGTTCAAAGAAAAATTTAAATCTTAAAATTTTCATAGAAAAACTTATGAATGGTATTTTGATGCATACATATGTAATTTAAGTATGTGTCACATACGTTCACTTAAGCATGAATTTTTGATTTTGTTAATAAATTATATCAGTTTGAAAGTCCTCGAGGGCTGTCAAGACCCCACGAGCCATTTCTATATATTTTATTCCTCGCTACTTAAATTGTACTAATTGGAGAAATGATTTTGAAACGCTTGAATCCTTTTTTCACTCTTAAACCTTCAAATTTTTGCTTAATTGGCGACATGAATGCAAGGATATCTGAAGAACAAGTATTAGATGTTGAAATTTTGAGAAATACGCCGCATATTAGTAATACTTGCACTTCTAAAGACAAAAAACTGAACTCGGAAGGTAAAAAGTTGTTGGAATTGTTGGAGGAGGAACTGTCGAATCAGATAAAATCGAGTCGCGAAGTTGTCTAATTCCTTTAGACCCCGCTCTCATATTGCGACAGGTACACTAAACGCAAATGATTTCTTTGTGCATTTTAGCACAATGCTACAAAGTAACAATGCGTCTCCCAAAGTTAGCTGGTGCTTGCCATATTTTATTGATCCATTGTTGGACTCCCCTTTTGAAAAAACGGAGCTTTTGTCTGTTCTTCATAAATTAAAACTCGGGAAACCCCCAGGACAAGATGGAATAAGTTACGAATTTTATAAATTCGCTCCTTCTAATTTTGTGGATGAGTTGCTATGCATTTTTAACAAGATATACCGTGGTCTTACGGCAACTGCCTCTACGGGGCGGACCACACCCGTTTTGTCACTTCAAAACGGCCAAAAGCTGCCAATATGCCTTCCTGGCAAGAGCCCCTGCAGGAGCCCTGAAGGTTCGATGCAGGAAGGTTGTGTTTGTCTGTGTATATGTGTGGGTACGATATACGTGTTTTTTCGTCATATTGGGAGCATTACATCTCGGCGCGGCTGCTCTCAATTTTACTAATTCGCGCCAGAGGTATGGATTTGTAGTGTCTGCAACCAACGAATCGGTTCGAATGCCAGATCAGTGCAGTGCAGGGAATGGGTTCACTTTAGGTGTTCGGGGTTACGAAGATAGGGTCAACACTCCTCAGCATATGTTGCGGCAGGTTGTATGAATTCCGGGCAACCCAGGGCTGCTCCCAGCCCACCTTCTCCACCACTGCCCCCTACACCGCCAAACAATATGATAAGGAATGCCACACCCAGTCTTACGCCTGGCCCTCCTCCTCCAGCAGTTTTCACTGCACTATCTATATTACAGTTTAACTGTAATGGCATTCACCGAAAAATCGCTGAGATCACACACTTCTTGAGTTTCAACAGAATTCTCATCGCCGCCATCCAAGAGACGTTGCTTCACGCAAACTCGTCTCTAAGCGTCCATAGCGAATATGTTATACTGCGGAAAGATCGACCGGCCGCCACGGATGATTCTCACCCTGGAGGTGGACTTGCCTTCCTAATACACAAGTCCGTACATTACTGTGTATTAGATGTAGTTGCTGACGGTACGGCGGAAATTCAAGCCATCTCAGTTCCATCAAGGAGTACTAATATCGAAAATTTTAATATATATGTACCACCTCATTCTAGTTGCCCTTCACGCTATCGTTTCGATATTGGTCCTCTCCTTTCCGGAGAGCACAGGGTCATCCTTGGCGACTTTAACCCTTGTGTTGCCACCCAAAAAAACTTACACTATCTGCCACCCGGGTACCTGGGTACCCCCTTATGAAACTCTTGGTAAAAGTCCATTGTAGCTGAAAATAATTGTTTGTATTTTTACAAGGAAAGTTAAGAATAGGTTGTAGTTTTGTTTAGAGAACTTAGCGTATCCAAAACATGCACTGAATTATTGCCGTTGGCGTGAACAAGCCAGGCATTCAGTCAATGCTGAGAGAGTTTCGATGGACGAATAAAAGAAAACGATGACGATAAAAGAAACGCTGAGGAGGAGAGTAGCAATGAAAATGTTTGTCACGGAATCTGACTATCGTCGGTATTTTGAAAAAAAAAAAATGCATTCCTCAAGAAATGAAACTGACGAACTGTTGACCGTTATTGTCGACGCTTTTGGATTTGACGAGGAGGTACCATCTGTTCGTATGTTCCGAAGAAGAAAAAAACGGTGATTCTTCCCATTACGATATCACCAGTACCACGTACGTTACTTACTATGAAAACAGTGATATGCTTGCAAAAAAAAAAATAACGGGCGCAGAATTTTTCTACACCAGCTTTTGGAAGAATTAGCTATGCTAATGATAGGAGAGTGATTTTCTAACCAGCAAGTCATGCGAAATCATGGAACGAAAACCACAATCGAAAGGTACTAAGGAAGGCCAGTAATAGAAGTGGTTACTAACAGCAACGATAAAAGAAACGCTGGAGGTACAAAAGTTGACGCATTTTTACGATATACTCGAAATATGTATACGATATTCTATACGAAAATCATTCTTTTTATATCGGGGTACCCGGGTACCCGGGTGGCTCATACGTGTTGTTTTTTTTTAATGCAAAATTTTTTAAGTTAAAATATTTCTACAAATACGTAGAATGCACATTTCGATACAAATTCGATTAAATCATGGAGATCCGAGAAGATTTTGGAAAATCTTTCCTGGAAAAAAAATTATTTAGGAAAACGTATCAAGATGGGTACCCGGGTACCCGGGTGGCAACACAAGGGTTAATGCGCACTATGAGCTCTGGCATTCGGACCTCAACAACAATGCCAGGGGTATAACTATCGCCGAATCACTTGACGCCTCAGAATTCTGTTCACTCAATGAAGACTCGCCGACTAGAGTCGTGGGCACTTGCAGTAGTTCTCCTGACATAACTATTGTCAGTGCCAGCCTAATTGCTGCTTCCCGATGGGAAGTACGTACCACCCTTAGATCAGATCACCTCCCAATCATTATAAAAATTGACAAACCAAGCACTTGTTGTATTTTCCCTTCAGGTATCGCCGTAATGTGGTCGTCAACGTAAGATTGCCAGAACAGTGGGACAAAATCAAGTTTGACGCGTTACATAGTTACGATCCCAAAATTAAGTTTACGTATGAAATTGAGCAACAAGGAAGATTAGACTACTTGGACATCAGCTTGTACCGTACAGACAATAATAAAGTCATAACTAACTGGTACCATAAACCAATAGCGTCGAAAAGATTATTAAATTATTACTCGAATCATCCTGATAACATGAAGACCAATGTAGCTAAGTCTTTCATCAGAAAAGTTTTCCGAATTAGCCATCAAAGTTTTTGGCACCATAATTTTAGTAGGATTGAAGACGTACTAAAGAGTAATAACTATCCGGAAACCTTGATTAAAAAGATGATAAACCAAGTGAGATATTCAAACAATAAGAACATGACTGATATGAGAAGCTACGCGTACCTGTCAACTGATAATTGCTCTCAAGCCTTACAAAATGAGAACACTTCTAAGCAATTCTCATCTCTGGCTTACGTACCCAAATTGAGTGAAGCGATTTCTAGATCTTGTGAATATTTTATCCCGGAGGTGAAAATTTCTATGAGACCTCATCACAAAAATTCAAATATGTTTGGAAAATTAAAGACTCCGTTACCAAAAGGCGAAAAATCAGGAGTTGTATATAAAATTGATTGCTCGGATTGCGATAAAACTTACATTGGAGAAACAATTCGAAAATTAGGTACGCGTATATCCCAACATAAGTATGACTCCAAGAAATCTTTGAATAATAATCTATCAGCACTAGCGAAACACGCCATTACAAGTAAACACTCCTTCGACTTTGACAATGCGAAAATTTTAAAATCACATCCCAATAAAACAAAACTCCAAATTCATAAGACAAATCAAATTATCAGAAGATCACGCATGCAACTTTAAAACGGATAAGACGGACTTTACTAATTCTTACTATAACTTAATTAAGATGAATGTTGACTAGTTCTAGTTCGTTTTTTATTTCTTGTTACATCAACTTTAAAGTCCATCATTACACCTGTGATATTTTGATTTGCTTGACACAACAACACCCTGTGATATTTTTTATAATCAATTGACACATAACATAATGCAAATTTGACATTGTAATTAGTTCTTTGTCCTCCATCATTGTCACAACTTCTGTAATTTTTCCACTTTTTGAATATTAATTGGTAATTTAATTTATTATTATGTAATTTTGTTTTATATGCTCAACATTTTGTATTGTTTTTATAGAAAACTAAACCCTTTTATAGAAAACTAAACCCTGAAGATGGGCTGTTGCCCGAAATATATTGGTTAAACTACAATTTTGGGCTTTTTCATTTGGGTTCAGCTATCGAGGTAGGGTTGCCAACCCTCCGGGTTTCACCCGGAGACTCCGGGTTTCGAAGTGTGTCTCCGGGTCTCCGGGTCAAAAATAAAATCCCCGGGTTTGGCGTATAAACCTTTCATTTGTACCTACAAATTATTAAAAATAAAAAAAAATTAAAGAACGATCACAAGTTGAAGTTCGAATATGAACATAAAAGTACTGTACCACTGCACCATAATGCCTATATTCTAAGATGCATTATAGCTTCGCATATAGCACTCACTTTCCATGCATCATAGTTGCTACAACTTTCCATGTTATCTTCTCTGTGGAAATCATTCAGAGAACATAATAGAGAAGGAAATGAAACGTACGAAATTTTTGACTAGATTTTTAACAGATACTGGCAACTCACACCATCGACATAAAGGTAACGAGAGAGACATACAAAGAGGCAATGTAATGGAAGCCCTCTCATATTCTAGTTACACAGGTACGCTCTTGTGCTTTGATGTTTCAGCTCCTTTATATTAAATTCCAAAGTTAAAAGCAAATCTGTAAGTAAGCTTCACTCTGATATATTTTGATATTGCGTTTATTTACACAAATTTACACTCCGAATTCAGTTGGCTTTGTAACGTTGGTGACTACACACGGTAGTCATCAACGCACCACGCTCCACTAGGAGTTACGGTAATAAAGAGAGACTACAACAGCTATCCCTGTTAAATTTATTGATATAACTAAAAACTCTAAACTAAACTCGACAGTATTTTCAAAATAAGAACAAGTATTTGAATGTCTATACATAGTGAAGTTAAAACGAAACTTTATAGGAAATTTAGGATTTTCAATTTTTTCAAATAATGTAACTAAAAAAACATTATTCATTCATTACTCGCTCAGAAATTAGAACTTGAGTTCTAATTTTAGAGCTTACAATTTTAACAACGCAACTACACGCTCTAAAATTAGAACCTCAAGTTCTAATTTCAGAGCGTGTAATGAATGAATAATGTTTTTTTAGTTACATTAATTGAAAAAACTGAAAATCCTAAATTTCCTATAAAGTTTGCGTTTAAACTTCACTATGTATAGACATACAAATTCAGTACTTGTGTGAAGCTAAATTTTCTCTTGGATAAAAAGCTATAGTGTCGACTGAAATGTTGTCAAGAAAAGCGTTGTTTTTTTCTTACGGATAGACTGCATCCCGGAACAACTGATTCATATCCTCCCAACCATAACTTTTTCTGAACATTCTCATCGGAGTATTTCTGTAATCTTTTTTATACAGAGCCTGTCGTTTCTCGATCTGTTAGATAAATTTTTGGCAAAATTTCAGAGTTTGTAGCTCCAAATTTTGATGGCGCGGCATTTCACTAATGTTCGTCTGAAATGGACGAATCTGTTATTATTTTTTTTGCGAAAACTTAACGGTTCTCTAGTTATTAAGCGTTGAAGTTTAACTTTTCTATATGTGAGAGTTCAGTATTGGAAATGAAAAATAAAGAGTGTTTCCGGCTCAGATCTATTTTGAAAAACTTTTATTCCAATAAACAATAAGCTTTGATTTTAATTCGCTTTAAAAATATTAAACTCAACAATTTTAACGCATTTATAAATTTTCACACTTTTTTTTTAAAGATAACTTTGTGAACTAACCTTATTTAAATCTTAAATAGGTGTAAGTAAACATGTAAACAGGATATATGTTAACATGTAAATAGGTAAATATGTAAATATATAAATATGAAACAAAAATATAAAAATGTAAATAAATTTATTTATGTATTTACAATAAGTATGCAAACTGAAACTTTTGTGTTATGTAAATACGAGTATGTAATTGCAATAGCAACCAATATAGGCAAAAACAAAAAAATACAAAAACTACTGTACAACCACCCCCCCCCCTCCCTATCCTTTCACTAAATCTCCGGGTTTGGGTTGACTGGGAGTTGGCATCCCTATATCGAGGCAACACAACACGACTTCGAAGAATAGCAACGTTCCCGGCAAAACAAAACCGTTGTGTAACAACAACATTCATCAAAAAACTTTTTTGTTTGTGCATCGATTTCAACCAAATTTCACACAAATGTGTTTCTCTTGTTGACACTTAACCATATCTAAGAATGGATCAAATCGGATAATGGGGTCATGGGGCTGCCATACAAACCTAACCCCCCAAATTAGGTTTTTCTAAGAAAAACTTTTTTATTTGTGCACCAATTTCAACAAAATTACACACAAACGTGTTGCTCTTGATGACACAAAACATATCTAAGAATTGATCAAATGAATCAAATCATACAAACCCAACCCCCATTTTGGTTCTTCTAAGAAACATTTTTTGAACCAATTTCACAAAACCTTGAATTAATGTGTCTTTACCAAAGCAACAAAAAAGTTAAAAACGAATGAAATCGTACTGTGGAGTCATGCTCCCGCAACCCCAATAAAATTTTCCGAGTAAATATTTTTATTTGCCCACTTATTTCAACCAAGCCCAAAACTTTTGTCAAGACGGAAGAAAAAGAATGAGGAGGGGGATTAAATACAAGTCATAGGTACCCCCAAAAAAAAACTTTTAGCCTAAGGAGAGCGAAGGGTATCCAAATTTCGGCTGTGCCCGAAATTAGCCTCGGCCCCCGGGGTTGGCGAGCTTAGCGAGCAGGGGGCGAAGCCCCCTAGTTTTATTCCTCAGCATACATCATTGAAACCTTTTTATATCCTTAAATAATTGAAATATAAGGTGAAAGTAACCACTCCAACTTAAACCTTATGGCCAATGACATGGCCCGTGCTGCGGTAAGGTATAAATCAAGCGAATGCTCTTGCAATGCATAATCCCTTACCGATAGTTTCCCTTAACTTACCACATAGGATCAAGTTTAACTGCTAAATACATATTTCAAAAACAATGCTTCCGAATACACCACCACATAATCCCTTATCATCCTTGACCCAATTTATGCATTCCTATCATAGCCGCCCTTGTACATATGTACATATACATGAATTTATCCCAATAATAGCATCAGCTATTTTGTCTATACATCCGCACATTTTTCTTTCATTTAAATAAATAACAGGCGCGTCAATCCAGCATTGAACTAAGGCCGCAGGATGTGTTAGTGACATCCTATTTCCAAGATCTTATCTGCTTTTTGTTGAGGTAATGAGATCAGCATCACGCTCAGCAGTGTTATTTATCCCCATAAATGGGTACTCGGTTAACATCTGAGTGAGATCATAGTCCGTCACAAGCTCGTGAGTTCGAAAAACACCATGGAACACGGTGAGATTCGAACTCATGAACCTGTGCACCGAAGGTGCGCGCACTAACCGCTACACCAGCCAGACTACTACTACTACTACTACTTTCTTTCATTTAACAAAAAGAATCTGGTTCACTTTCCTTCTTATTGATGCAGAATATGTACCTATCATTATGTACACTCGTTAAAAGGTACAGGACTATATAAGTACATACAATACAAAACATATTAACATCTCAGACGACCTTGAGAGTATAATACAATATAGAGAAATTCCGTTAGATTTTCTGCCTAGGCATTCCGCTTGTGATATACTCCCAACAATTCCATCATGTAGGAGTATAGTAACATTGCGCTAGTATGTATGTTTGTAGATATTTTCCCTACCCCAATAGGAAAAATAGAAGCGCTTCCGATAGAAGCGACGTAGAAGCGCTTCCTCACCATTTCCGAATGTGCTTCGGAGGAAGCGCTTCCACAGAAGCATATTTACGAATGGTGAGGAAGCACTTTGACTCTTTGCGACGATTGCAGCACACGTCGAATATTCACCGTTGTTCTACATAATTTCATAACGTGAAAAGTGTACGTTATTCGTCTTGTTGAATTTAAATTGTTCAAGTCGTGATTTTTTGCAGCATACTCTTAATTTGAAAAAATAAACGGATGAACATAATTTTCTAATAAATTTGAAAATTTCACTTATGCGAGTATCAAGTTATTTTTTCGCATTCAATCCTCTAAAAGCGCATTTAATTCACTTAAATGAGTGAAATGTGTAATTCTTTTGGAGCGCTTATAGCACACTGCTCCAGAAACGCTTACCACTCACTCTAGAAGCGCTTCTGGAGCGCATCTTAAAGAGCTGCTTGCCTCCGCGGACATGCAAAGTTAAAAAGTACATGAAGAGGAATGGAGATGGGAAGCGCTTCTCTGTTTCCCGAGAAGCGCACCTTTTGCCCTTCTGAAGCGCTTTTTTTCCTATTGGGACGCTATGACATTGAGTCATCGAGATTTCATTACACACGGACACATATGTAATAATATAGAAATATGTACTCATACTCATTCATATGGGTTGTTTGTCTGGCGTGTCTGTGGGAAAGCAAAAGCATATGAAACGAAACCTAGCTACATATTGACATTGAGACTTACGTATACGTGTACACATCTGTTAAACCTTTATAAATTCTGCTTCTGCGCTACTACCATCGCTGATCTATCACAACACCCAAGTATGTTTTCCTGCTTAAGGCCTGAATAGTCCTCGGGCGGAATGAAAATGAAATGTTTGTCCGCTGCGTTTTTCTCAATGAAAATGCATGCTTACTGTCGTGGAACATGTCGGTAATGATGGGGAATTCCATAAGCTACAATCCGAATATGGTTCCAAAGTTTTTCTCGACCATTTTATGTATTATTTTTCGATTCCCCGTCATTAGATATTTTCCACGGTGAAATGACCGGGGAATCGAAAAATAATACATAAAATGGCCGAGAAAAATTTTGTAACCATATTCGGATTGTAGCTTATGGAATTCCCCATCATTTCCGACATGTTCCACGACAGTAAGCATGCATTTTCATTGAAAAAATTGCAGCGGACAAAAATTTCATTTTCATTCCGCCCGAGGTCTATACTGCGCTTTAAGGGCTGAATTAAGATCGAGAGTGAAATTCTTCCCGCTGCGATTTTATCAATAAAAATGCATACTTACTGTCGTGGAATATGTCACAAACGGTGGGGAATTCCATAAGCTACAATCCGAAACCGGTTCCATAATTCAGCTCGGCCATTTTATGTATTATTTTTCGATTCCCCGGTAATTTGACATTTTACGATGAAATAACCGGGGAATCGGAAAAAAAATACATAAAATGGCCGAGAAAAATTATGGACCAGTTTTTGGATTGTAGCTTATGGAGCTCCCCAGCATTCCCCACATATTCCACGAAAGTAAGAATACATTTTTATTGAAAAAATCGCAGCGGACAAAAATTTCACTCTCGATGTCAGTACTAGGCTTTAAGTGCAAACGACTGGTGCAGATACAGTGAAA
Organism: Microchrysa polita; assembly: GCA_949715475.1. NCBI lineage: Eukaryota > Metazoa > Arthropoda > Insecta > Diptera > Stratiomyidae > Microchrysa > Microchrysa polita. Next base: position 95,497,554 of record OX454415.1, read on the forward strand.
CCTGTTAATCGGACCACTCTATGATCGGACCACCTTCTAATTGGAGCCCTCGGTCAATTTTATTTGGTTTTTCATACAAAATAACCTTTATAAACGGACCACCTCTTAATCGGACCATGGACTACAATCGGTGACTCCAATTGCATGGTTCAATACTTGAAGAACCTCCACAATCGGACCAACCACTGGTTAAATTTCACCACACGGACCAACCGTTTACTTTAGAGAATACTTCTCATACAGGCAACTTGACAAGACATTTTGTTGTTAAAAAAATCATAGAAATTTTGTTACTACATTCACTTAAGTTTTGATTTCGATGAGCTATATTATTTGCCATGGCCACTGGAAATTTCGTAGACGGTATCAACAATTGCAACATTGTTGGGTGGATGCAGTGACGAGACAATTCTGGAGTTTCTGCGACAAGAAGATGCCAATGAAATTAAAGGGCAAGTTCTACAAACGCCTAAGAACCAAAGGAATGGAGGATTGATTGAACTCTGATGCCCATATTGGGAAATGGGGAATTCAAAAAAAAAAAAACATAGGTGACCTTTGTACAAGTTCAATGTTAATGAATAAGTGGTCAATATATAACAACGTTTAAAGTGATTTTCTTAATTTTCTTAATCGGACCGAATTTAATCGTTCCCGTCAGTGGTTTGATTAGACAGGTTTGACTGTATGTGTATTTGACATGGCGCTAAGTTTTTATGCTGGTCCTGCGCAAAGATACATACGTATATGCACAGTACTTATAGCGCGAGAGAAAATGATACAAGTAGTAGTAGAAAAGTCTGATTCGAGTCTTCTTCGACTAGACGAACTATCGTCGGATTTTACGCAAATAGTACGACATGATGAAGAATATTCGAAGTCAGTACGAACTTTCTTCATCATGGCGAACAATTTGCGTATCTTTCGAGCATAATTCACGGCGGCGATGAAAATTCGAATCAGACTTTTCTTCATTATGATGAAAATTGGCTATATGCATGAACTTCTACGAATCGCAAAGGCAAATAATTTAAGCTTCGGAATGACAAAACTTCTACGAGTCTTAAATACGTGTATCGTATTCAGTTCGCCGCGACACGTCATTTTCGGATTATTTTGGCGTAACGCTTTCGGTTTGTCAGGGCAATTCGCCACAGAGGTACCATATTGTTCTCAGACAATCTGTTTGCGATCTAAAAACGAGTTCGCCGGCGAACAAATTTTTCGTTTTGGCAAATCGTCTACAGATCGCTGGCGAATCAATTTGTTTGGTGGGTAAGTACCTAAAGACTGGATGTTAGAATGAAACTTAAGTTGATTCGAAACTGTAAGTATTTAGTTATTGGTTTAACGGACACTTGTCCTTTTACATTCCTAAACAACATTGCTGTCTTATAAAATTCATTGAAAATAATTCGATTTAAATTGATTTACTAATATGTTGTATATAAAATGATAATAGTAAATTATTACTATTATTATCTAATAATAATAATGAAAAACAAGACCACCGAGGCTAACTTCGGGCGTAGCCGAAATTTGAGTATTTATTTATTTATTTCATGCCAAATCACATTTGAATGAAACTTAAGCTTCCTTTGCGTTAACAATTTCTACCGTAGCCCTATGACGTGTTCCGTTTCCATCTGTTCCTGGATGCGTTGAGGCTAAACCAGGAACACATTTGGATGAATTTAGGTTAGGATTCAAAAAGGAAAAAATTTTACTTACAAGAACTTATATTTGGGAGTTAGTTTGTATGACAGCCCTATGACGTTATATTCCGATTCTATCCGTTCCTGGATATGTTTTGAGGCTTTACTTCGAACACACTTGGATGAAGTTTGGTTGAGATTGATTCTTAAAGAAAAGTTTTTCTTAGAAGAACCTAATTTTCAGGAGTTGGTTTGTATGACAGCCCTATGACTTAGTGTTCCGCTTTCATCCGTTCCAAGATATGTTTTAAGGCCTCACTAGGAACACATTTGGCTAAAGTTTTGTTAAGGTCGGATTAAAAAGAAAAAAGTTTTTCTTAAAAGAATTTGTTTTTCAGGGGTAGGTTTGTATGGCAGCACTATCATGTAATATTCCGATTCCATCCGTTCCTAGATATATGTATTTTGAGGCTAACAGGGTTCTCAGCAACGCCGCGGACCGTTTCGCCGCTAAACTTGACCCGAAGTTTTGTGTATAAATACATGATAGACATAGTATACCGACACACTATAGGAAAACCTTTGTACATAGTTTACTTGCTCAGTTTCATGGTATACTTCAGGATGAGAGAGGGTGCTGAATTTTGGCATATTTGTCAGATATTTTTGATTTCGTCACTTCGGTCAATTCAAGTTTGCAAGGTAATGACGAACATATTTCGACGTATAATAATAAAATAAGTGTCATGAAAGGCAAACTTCCAAAGTAATGGAAGTGGCATGTTGCAGAGGGAAACCTGGAAGTGTTTCCATCCCCCAATACCCAGTGATAAAATCAAAAATCTAATAGTCGAGCATTTGGAAACCTAAAACTGTTGAAAAATATTTACCTTGTTGAACACACAGCGGTTGGATTGGATAAGAAATTTCTTTGTAGCATCCAATATTTCGCATTTCACCTTGCCGGAAGAAGAAGAATTAACATCGCTTTCTTCTGATCGAGGTTTAAGATTAGAATTTGCAGAATGTTCGCCTGAAGAATTTTCGATATCCGGCAAGGAAAAATAACCTGTTTTCTCAACAAAAAAAAGCTGTAAATATCCTGCTATTGTTTTCAACTTCATATTTGTGTGAAATCGGATTTTTCAACTATGCTCAGCTATGCCTCAGGAGCTTGGAGGAGGATATCCGAGTGGCTCTGTCATATATTCAGCAGCCTAATACGTAGGCTACTAAACAAGTTTTTAGATTAGGCATGTTATAGTACGTTTTCGTCAAATATGTTATTTCCATGAGAAAGTTTGACCTTTTTTAGCATATAGCTGCTCAGAACACTTTGATGACAAGTGATACTCGTGTAAGTTACAGTTAGTTAAAAGAGTCAATTTAGCAAAAAAAATGGAATTACCACGTGAACATTTTCGTGCAATGATTTTCTACGACCTTAAAGTTGGATTTTCAAAACAACAGTGTTTCGATCGGCTTCATTTTGGATTTGGGGATGAAGCACCATACCGTCGGACAATTTATAACTGGTTTAACGAGTTCAAACGTGGGCCACCGGCCATATATTCGATGCTGCATGAGCACTTGGCCGTAAAAAAAGGTTTGTTCCCGTTGGACCCCGCATAATTTGACAATAGCTAAAAAAAAGGCTCGTGTTGATATGTGCAGAAAAATGATAAGAAAATACCATAACGATCGAATCGCCCCCGAATCACGGATCTATGCCAATGAGTCGGAAACTAAACAGCAGTCGACCGTGTGGGTGTTCCAAAACGAGCCCAATCCAACAAAAGTTGTTCGCGCAAGAAGCACTGCGAGGTAAAAGGTGTCGTGTTTCTTCGGTCGAAAGCGTCCTGTGCCCATTGTTCCACTTGAGGAACGTAGTACGGTAAATTCCGAATGGTACATGACCATTTGCTTGCCCGAAGTCTTCGGGGAAATTCGCAAACGAACAAGAGAAGACGAATCAACCTTCATCATAACAATGCAACCTCTCACACATCAGTTCAAACTAGCGCCTATTTAAGCGGTTAAAACATTGAATTGACGGATCATCCGGAGTGCGTTCCAGAATTAACTATAGTCGTAGCTGTAGTCATCCCATGACTATTGTCGTAGTTATGAGCGTTGTGAGAGGGCTCTCAGGAGAGCCATAATATGGAAATGTCACAACAGCTGTTGAATTCAAAAATATGTTTACAAAAAAAAACAATTTTTAACTCGATGGCATTCATAATTAGTGTTAAATTCATCGAAATCAATCTGTACACTTTGTTTATTAACTTTAGTGTCGATTAAAAAGCAAACATTGCCTAAACAGTAATCAATAATCGCAACATTTGATAAAAACATCAACAACCGACCCGACATAACCTCACATACTTGAACTTGCCAACGAACATTTTCCATAGCTATCGATGGATCATCTCGAGAGTGCGAGTGGAAATAGCTATCAACGACAGTGGACCATTTGAAACGTCAAAAGTTGAATCGGAGAGATAGCTATTTGTGACTATTGAAGTTTTGGAACAAGGGAAAGTGAATGTTAGTAACTATTTTAACTCAAATCGTATAAATGGAACGTACTCCTGTTGACTTGTAACGAAATTGATAAGACTCTTGTTAGCTTGTTATGTACGATATGTATTGGTCAGATATCACTTAGAGACTAAACTTACATTTCTAGTGAGTGAGTGTTCTACTACATGTAACATCTCCTTTTTTTACAATAGTAATTATTCTTTGAAAATATTATTATGTTATATTAAAAGTTAAATTGCATTTCACATTAACTTCGATTCAATATTCTTTAAAGTTAAACTCCATTTCACATTAATTTCAGTTCAATATTCTTTATAAAAGATATTTCTTAATTATTATTGCATACTTAATTTGAATTACAATTTTCAAGACTATCTATTTTTTTCTTTTTGAAGAAAGATGTCATCTAATTAATCTTTAATCTAATCAATCGACTTCAAACAATTCTAAAATTGAGGAAGTAATACAAAATAATCACTCTACACCAATCGCAGGACACATTGGACAGAGTAGGATGTATAAGAAATTAAGAGAAATATACAAATGGAAAAATATGAAGAAAACAATAGGTAAATTTATTCAAAATTGTAGTTTATGTGGAAAAAATAAACACCAAAAGCACAATTAGGCCAATCAAAGAAGAGATTATAGAGAACATCGAAGGGGGTGACGATTTTTTTCTTCGGTATTTTGTTAGGAGTAGTTAGCAGGTTAAGGTAATAATTTTACTCGGAGCTGAGAGGTGCGCTAACGCGGGGAGAGGGGGTTAATGGTGCAATTTTGTGTAATTTTTGGTGTTTTGGGCTATATCTCGAAAACGGTGAGTCGCAGAGAAAAAAGTTGTGAGTAAGCATTAAAGCTTTCTCAATATCCTATTTATTTGCCCATACTTGCATATGCAAAACTCCTAACGGTTCTTCCGATATTGGTTAATAAAACTCAAAAAAATTTTTTTTTTTGCATTCCATTGACTCTAGTGTCTCATCGAATTGTTTTTCCAAGAACTTTTGTAGGGCAAAGTTAGTAAGTGTTAAATTTGCTTTAATTTGATACACTTCTGCTTGGCTTGTCTCCTGTCATTCGAGAGTTAAAAGATTCTCAACGAAGTAATATTCTATATTCATCAGAATGAAAACAACCATTGTGGAAACTCGGAAGGGGGTGACGGTTTTTTATTTCACGGATCTATAAAGGATGGTCCGGACTCCGGAGTAAAAAATAACTTAAAGTTCACGGTCATGAGGTGTGCGCTAACATGGGGAGGGGGTTAAAGGATTCATTTTTGCATGTTTTCGACTTAATTTCAGAAATATCTCGGAGGGGGTGAGTCCTCCTGAGAGTATTTGTATGGCAGTATTAAAGCCCATTAAATTTCCAAAAACTAATTTGAACATACAAATGCCGAATTCCTAACGGTTTCCCCGGTACAGGTTATTGAAATCCGAAAATTGGTAAAAAATCGTTTTTTAGGGTTTTTTAGAATTTTTTTTTTCAAAAAACCCTTATGAAATCGATTTTGTCTGTCCGTCCGTCTGTTCACTAAATAACTCGCGAACGGCTCAACCGATTGCCATGAAATTTGGTAGGAATGTGTAGAATGGTTACAGTCTTTGGAACATATAGGTACCTTAGGAGTTGGTAGGAAGAAGATAACAGGGTGCCCCGAACGTTTGAAAAAAGTCGACTTTTTTAGGTTTTATCGGAGATTGACATATGGGTATTTAAATCAAAAAAACTAAACGAGTACATCTCACATCAATTTTCCAGTTTTGAGTAACGGTAAAAAAGTTGTTGGCGTTCAAAGTTAAACTTCCTTTTCGACCTCCGTTTTTCTAAACCGTTATAGGGATCGATATGAAACTTTGCACAAAGATTGGTCAGTATGGCTTTATATACGTTAAATATTAAGACAGTTGACTTTTGATAAGGAAAAGTAAATACATAACAGTAAATTTGTAAAATTTGAATTTGATCGTGTGTAGCCCCTTTTAGGTTTTCAAATATGAAAATTCTGCTAGGGATTTTTAGAAAATTACATAGGGAATATGTCTACGACTTTTCATTCGAATATCTGTATCCAAACCGGAAATATAGCCAAGTTAGTATTTAGTAAGGGCCTTTCACAATGCAAGGGAAGCCTCTTAAGCATTTCTCCAATGCATATCGTTTAACTTGATGAAACAATGAACATGAAATTTGGTGGATGGAAAGCCAAGCCGGCCTTACGTTTGCCTGAGTTTCTTTTTGCTCAAAGGCCATCAGAAATCTTAAATCGAAAAATGCCTGTAGATTTGCCTGGGAGTACCTACTTTTATACAAACTGGGTAAATAGACCGCGTAAATAAACGCGTTCCAGAATGAAAGGCTAGCGCCTTTAATTAGACCAATCCAAAAATAGATTTGCAGGAAGCATTTTATTAATGCTGCGCACAATTCTTATCTATTGCTTATAAAATATATGTACAAAAAATATTCACTATGCATCAAAATTCTAAAAACCCTCGTATTGCGGGCGCAGCCCTCTGTACGCCGGTATCTTTTTTTATTTGTTTGGCTTTGGTGTCACCCGCGATTCTTTTTCGGAAAACTTTAAATTAAATTTTCTCTATTTACAAGAATAAAGACAAACATTGTGAAAAAGCGGGAGGAGGGTGACGGTTTTTTATTTCATGGATCTATTAAGGATGGTCCGGAGTAAAACGTATAATTGGTATACGTGTATCTATAGATTGGCCATATGCATGTACGCTGTGTTGATGTTTTCTAGGTGAAATTTCTGATTTCTAAATTAGCTATATCTGGATAACTGTTAGGAATTCGACCTATGCATGTCAGATAAACTTTATGGGAAATTGTGTAAGCTTTCATTCTTGCTCAGACATTTTTTTTTTAGAGTTCGCGGTTTCGGCGATATAGCAGGGATAGAGGTGATAAGCACAAGAATGGGATATTTGAACCCGCTCTCTCAACGTTAGCGCACTCCCCATGACCGCGTGCTTTTAGTATGTTTTCCTCGTAACCGCCCCTGTAATGATCCACTTGCAACTGTTTCGAATTTCTCTTGTTGTTGTGTCAACAAGCCCAAGAGGCTCGTCGGCACACCAACAAAAGAGAACTTTGGTGTATTGATGATTAAGACAAGTGCATGCAATTATATGCAAAACTTGTTTTAATCATCTTTATAGCGAAGAGAAGCCGTTGCAAATGGCCGGTTGAGATTCGCCGTGTCGTGGTGTGGGTGCGAGTGTCGTGGCGAGTGACGACACGACCCAAGATCGGGGAGTCGGGTATGAATCGTTAAAGCGGACGCGTCGCGCGCTTCCTGGTCCGTAATTGTCTTGTGTTTCACGTTGTCTTTTTTTGTTAATTTATTTGATCTGGTGAAGTTTTTGTAAAAGTTTAAGTGCCGTGTGTGAGAAAAAAAAAAGAAATTATTATAGTGGCCCCTTCAAGTGCACGAAAAAAAATCCCCGTGATACCCACCACAGTCGAAGTGAGGTTATGTGCCGCCACATGCGCGCCCGCACCCAAAGGAATAACGGATGAGTACCCTTTGTGCCGTCGTGTTTGTGATGTCCTCTAACTAATTTAATATGTAGATCCCCGGCCCGTTCCGAAGGTATAGGGTGTTTCATTAGGGAGCCCCCAAATTTTATTTGAATTTTTCTGGCCATGGGTGCTCACGGTCGGGTTTTTCTTTTTCAGTTCTTGAGGGTAGAGACGGCCAGGGCTCGACACCAGCGGGGCCCAAGAGCATTAAAAGCGCTTGAGCTCGCCGACGCTGTAATTCTTTATCACAATTTCAGCCCTCCTTTCGTTTTCTTTGTTATATCCCTAGGCACATGATATCCCTTTAATATGTGCAGGACAGGGGCTGTGAGCGGCAAAAACCCCGCCCAAATTCTCCGTCACTGAGCTACAGCAAGCATGTGCCGCTGCTTAGCTCACAGAGAAGCTCTCTTTATCTTTTGATTTTTGAGTTGCCTGTACGGCCTAAAGAGCTTCGTTCCCCTATAGCACTTCGGCGTCCTGCGTTACACCCCTTATAAATTCGTGAAATAAAAAACCGTCACCCCCCCCCCCCCTCCCGATTTTCCACAATGTTGGTCTTTATACTTATAAATGGGAAAAATTAAATTTAGAAGTTTGGTTTAAGCTCTTGAACTTTTGACTGATTCAAGAACAGGCAACAGGAAGTACATACATATATCAAATGAAATTAAATTGCACACTGCACAAAATTGTCTTAAAACGTTTTACTGAAACACGATCCCGGGAGACACCACAACCAAACAAATGTGGAAAAAACAACTTTTTTGACAATTTTCGGTTTTGAATAGGCTATATCGGGGAAACCGTTAGGAATCCGACATATGTATGTTCCAATAAGTTTTTGGAAATTTAATGAGCTTTAGTACTACCATACAAATACTCTCAGGAAGACTAACCGCTTCCGAAATATTTCCGAGATTAAGTCGAAAACCTGCAAAAATGAATCCTTTAGCCCGCCCTCCCCACGTTAGCACACACCTCATGACCGCAAGCTTTTAGTATGTTTTACTCCGGACCATCCTTAATAGATCCATGAAATAAAAAACCGTCACCCTCCTCCCGCTTTTTCACAATGTTTGTTTTTATACCCTTCGCTCATAGAGTGAAAGGGTATATTAACTTTGTCATGCAGTTTGTAACGCATTAAAGGAAGCATCTCCGACCATATAAAAAGTATACATATATGATCAGCATGACTTGGGGAGTCGATTGGAGCATGTCCGTCTGTCTGTCTGTCTATTGCGACGCGTTTTACTCGGCGGGTATTGAAGCTAGTAAGCTGAAATTTTGCAGACGTGCTTCTTATTGTTTGTATGTTTGATTCACCCAAGTTGCATCACTGGGTCATGGGGCTGCCATACAAACCTAGCTCCCCAATTTGCGTTCTTCTAAGAAAAACTTTTTTATTTGTGTACCAACTTCAACCAAATTTCACACAAATGTGTTTCTATAGATAACACAAAATATATGCAAGAATGGATCAAATCGGACCATGGGGTCATGGGGCTGCCATACAAACTTAACCCCCCAAATTAGGTTCTTCTAAGAAAAACTTTTTTATTTGTGCACCAATTTCAACCAAATTTCACACAAATGTATTTCTATTGTTAACACAAATCATATATAAGAATGGATAAAATCGGACCATGGAGTCATGGGGCTGCCATACAAATCCAACCTCCCAAATTAGGTTCTTCTAAGAAAAACTTTTTTATTTGTGCACCAATTTCAACCAAGTTTCACTCAAATGTATTTCTATTGATGACACAAAACAGATGTAAGATTCAATCAAATCGGACCATGGGGTCATAGGGCTGCCATACAAACCAAACCTTCCATATTGGTTCTTCTAAGAAACATTTTTTACACCAATTTCACAAAACCTTGAATTAATGTGTCTTTATCAAAGCAACTAAAAAGTTCAAAACGAATGGAATCGTACTGTGGGGTCATGCTCCGGCAACCCCAATAAAATTTTCCGAGTAAATATTTTTATTTGCCCACTTATTTCAACCAAGCCCAAAACTTTTGTCAAGACGGAAGAAAAAGAATGAGGAGGGGGATTAAATACAAGTCATAGGTACGCCCGAAAAAACTTTTAGCCCAAGCAAAGGGTATTCAAATTTCGGCCGCGCCCGAAATTAGCCTCGGCCCCGGGGGTTGGCGAGCGAAGCGAGCAGGGGGCGAAGCCCCCTAGTTATCCTTGTAAATAGAGAATTTTCTCTCGGAAGCTCGGTTTAAACTCTTAAGCTTTTGACTGATTGAAGACCGGACAACGGGGAGTACATCAAATGAAAGCCAATTAAACATCGTACAAATTGGTCGTGAAACAGTTTTCCGAAAAAGAATCGCGGGTGACACCAAAGCCAAACAAATAAAAAAACGATTTTTTACCAATTTTCGGATTCCAATAACCTGTATCGGGGAAACCGTTAGGAATTCGGCATTTGTATGTTCAAATTAGTTTTTGGAAATTTAATGGGCTTTAATACTGCCATACAAATACTCTCAGGAGGACTCACCCCCTCCGAGATATTTCCGAAATTAAATCGAAAACATGCAAAAATAAATCAGATGTCAAAAGTCAAAATTTCAAGCAAAATATCACAGATGTTAGGGTGGCTTAAAGCTAGGTACACACGGAGACATTACTAAAAAATATCACAGATGTTAAATTGCAATAATTGCATTATAATATTTCCATGTCTCATTATAATTCTAAATGCTAGTCTTGATTAAGTTTATATAGGTGTTAGTATAATGTTTTTTATCGCTCTTTTCGTTGCATGCTATGCAACCACACTAAAATCGAATAAGAGGTTTGGTTTTTACAGAGCTTCAAAGTCAAATTTGCGTGATTTGACCCAAAAACAATCTTTTTTTCCATCTCAATTTTCTCCAAGTTCTGCCAAGGTGAGGTGCTTGTACGATTCTTTTAAAAATTGGCGCATAGTCTAACGATCATATCTTTCTTACATCATTTTATTCTAGCTCCATTATTTCTAACAGTTTTAGTACCTTAAGTGCAGAAAACTAGGGTTAATTTTGGCTCGATTTCGACATATTTTGAATGGGTTGGATACGATATCCCCAGTCACAAAATCCCCAAACCAAAATCCCCAAATCAAAATCCCCATAATCAAAATCCCCGAAATCAAAATCCCCGAAATCAAAATACCTAAAACCAAAATCCCCAAACGAAATTCCCCATTCCCCATTTGAGGTGTGATCTAAGAACGCGCGCGCGTTCTAAGATCACACCTCAAATGGGGAATGGGGAATTTCTTCAGGCTATTGTAGATGGTAAATGATAGATGTTAAATGGCAGATGATAAATGGTAGATGGTAAGTGGTTAATGGTAGATGGTAGCTTGTAAATGGTTGATGGCAGATGGTAAATGGTAGATTGTAAATTGCAAATGGTGGATGGTAAATTAGTCTAAGAAAATTGGACCAAAATATGGCCATCGAACGGCAAAAATCCTACATCGGAATTTTTTTTTGATAATGGTTGGGGATGGTCCCGAGATGATGGCATAGAAAGTCCCAACCGATCGCGGGTCCGCAACCTTAAAAAAAGGGGGCTTTTTTCGGTTTTGTGCGATTATTTCAAAAACGGTAAGTAATACAGAAAAATGGTCTGAAGACGAAAAAAAAACACATAAAATTATCTTTGCAATGATATGTAACACATTAGAGTTCAATTGAATATTTCGGCGTTAGAACAGAACATAAACTAGAATATTTATATTATTCATCTGTCAAAAAAACTGTCAACAGCGAATTCAACATAGCTCCTAGTTAAAGATTAAAAAATAAATTACCAAATCGTTTTTGCGACAATATTTTTCTGGAGACGTATCAATCTCTTCATAAAGTCTATCGGAAAATAGAAGGTTTCTCGTCCGCCGCAAGGAAAAGGCTGATCTGGCCAATAACCTGTAGCTAACAAGCACTTAAGACCGTAGTCGTATCGACAGATCCAACACCGCACCGCATCCTCAGGGTTCATATCGAACATCGCACGAATTGTTTCACGCAAGCAGGACAACACGGGTAAGCATAAGCATGCCAACTGTATCTCTGAAGTGTAACAAATGCAACGATGAATCCCTGGAAAAAGGGAATGCAATCAACTGTTCAAAATGTAAGCATTCCTACCATTTTGATTGCGCGGGATTCCGGGAAGCAATTTTCCGAACATTGTCGAAGGAGCGGAAGAAGTCGTGGTCTTGTCAAAATTGCCGAGGCAGCACAATAACATCTGAAGAAGATAATCACAATTATGGCGAATTAATTGCACTTATAAATGATGTGAAGAATAGCGTGCAAACCGAAATAGCTGAAATGAGGAAGACGCTGAAATCCGAACTGTCCGAATACCGAAAATCACTGGACTACTGCTGCTCTAAAGTCGACGATTTTAATATCAATATCAATAGCTATGGCAGTAAAATCGACACCTTATCAAAGATTTGCGAAAATCTTTCTCGGGAAAACCAACTTTTGAAAACGCAAATCAAATCTCTGACAGCACACGTCAATCAAATGGAACAACAGAAACTCGATGCAGAAGTAGAAATAACCGGTCTCCCAGAGACGAAAAATGAAGACTTGTATGTGATATTCTCAGAAGTTGAGAAAGCTCTCGATATTTCTCACAGCATTACACCCATATAAATTTCAAGACGTCTACAGAAAGCTCGAGATGATAAGCCCAGAGCAATAATTGTAAAATTTAGCTCAATTGGAGAACAAAACGTGTGGATGGAGCAGAGCAAGAAGAATAAAACAAAATTAACTGCGGATAAGATCCACAAAAGCTTCAAAAACGATAAGATCTACCTAAACGCCCATTTGACTGTTTTTAACAAATCGCTTTTATACAAATCCAAAGTATTCGCAAAGCAAAATAATTTCAAATACATATGTTTGGGCTAAGAATGGCTCAATTTTTATTCGAAAAGCGGAAAATGAAAAAATATTCAAAATCAAATGTGAATCCGACTTTCAAATATGCCTAAATAATTAACATTTTAAATATAATATATTTTATTAATAATTAATTATTATAATAATGTTTTCTGACTTTTATATCCAAAACTTACACCTACAAGATACTAAAATAGCAGACACAATGTCCACTTGTAAAAAAATATTAAATGAAAATTCTCAAAAAGAATGTTTAGGGATTCTGCACTTGAACATTCGAAGCATAAGAAAAAATGTTGATGAACTCGTCATACTTATAGATGAGTTAAAAAATAGTATAGATGTAATATCTTTGTCCGAAACACAACACAGTAGCTACAGTACTGATTTTAATTATATAGCCTCTTCACTGCAGATACCGGGATACTCTTTACATTTCACAAAAAAATCTCGAAACAAAAATGATGGCGTTGTAGTCTATGTAGGTAATCACTTAAAGTATACTTGCGAAGAACTAGAACCTGATTCATTAACAGGTTTAACCTTAACAATTAACTTTGCTAACAATAAAATAGGAAAATTGTATTGCGTATATAAATCACCAACAATCAAAAATGAAGTGTTCATTCCCGATTTATACAACACACTCTCGCAAAACAATCAAAACGATTTTGAGATATTAGTTGGTGACATGAATATAGATCTTCTTGATAATACGAAATCTACAAATGAATATATTACTAGTATTACTAGTTTAGGATTTATATCTTATATAAATAATTTTACTAGGATCGAGAAATCAAATAAATCCTGTATAGATCACATTTTCGTTAGAACGAAAAGAAATATAAATCAACAAATAACACCCATAATATTTCAGAATACCATTACAGATCATTATACAACAATAATCCAGTTTAGCAATAATAATAATAAAAACCGTAGTCAGCAAAATGAAAAAAAAATATTAGAAAAAATAAATTTCAGTACGATGAATCAACTAATTAGTGAAACCGACTGGAACTCTGTCATTTGTGAAAATGATAACGCAAATATGTCGACATGCAAATTTATATCAACCCTAACAGAAATAAAATATAAATCCACATACACTAAATGCGTTATAAGTAAACAAGTATCAATAAAACCATGGGTAACACAAGGAATTTTATCCTCAATCCGTACCAGGGATAAACTGAAAAAGAGGCTTAATTCTGAGCCTTTCAATAAAAGGCTATTGTCATACTACAAAAGTTACAGGAATAAACTTAATTTACTTAAAAGCATAGTCAAACGCAAATACTATCAAACTCAAATCGCGAATGCCGAAAATAGTACAAAAAAGCTTTGGGGACTTGTAAATAAAACAATCAATAATAACATAAATAAAGAAAGCATTTCTGATGAAACAGCAAAGGGGCTTCTCCCAAAAAATAATATAAACCCAAATGAATTTAATAAAAATCTGGCCAATCTTTTCAATGATTATTTTATAAACGTAGGAAGACAAATTGCAGACTCATTCGAAAAGAATAATACAAACTGTAGCGAAATAATCACTACAACCCATAACCTTCATTTTTATAAGATCCCAGAGAATGAAATCGTGCAAGTAATATCACAGCTTAAAACAAACGCAGCCTGCGGCTGGGACCAGCTTACTGCCTCCATTCTTAAGGAAATTAAAATTGAGATAAGTAAACCACTAACCAGGCTACTTAATAAATGTTTAAAGGAAGGCACTTTTCCAAACAGCTTTAAGAAGATAAAACTAAGGGTACCTCCCATACAAATTGACCCATGACAGCTTTGTTCTACAGTTTATAAAATGAGTAGTACGTAGAACAAACTCCTGATAGGTCACTTTGTATGGGAGATACCCTTAGTTTTTATCCGAATGAGCTGATTTTTGGTGGGTGGGGTGACTATGACCTCTAATCGCAACAAAACAAAATTTAGCACTCTGCTCCAATTTTGGGGGGAGTTATGGATATGCCGTTTTGAAAAATTTAAATGGGGGGATAATGGAGGTCCTTGACCGGAGCGACTCAATGTTTACGTTAAAATTATCTCAAACTTGTTGTGAATACTTATACAAAATTTTACGGCTGAACTAGCGTTCTTTCATAAGTTATGGAAAAATGAAAATATTCTAATTTGTGTTCTATTCTAACGCCATTCAATTAAACTCTAATGTGTTACATATAATTGCAAAGATAATTTTATGTAGTTTTTTTCGTCCTCAGACAATTTTTCTGTATCTCTAACTGTTTTTGAAATAATCGCATAAAACCGAAAAAATGCGTGCTAATCTAAAAAAAAGTTAGTATCGATTTACGACCCTACTAGTGCCATTTACCATCTACCATTTAACACCTTCCATCTACCATCAACCATCAACAATTTACAGTCTTTCATCAACCATTTACCATCTACCATTTTTTACTACCATTCATCTACCATTTACCAGCATATTTCGGGTGCTTGGGGATTTTATGATTGGGGATTTTGTATATGGGTATTATGATTATGGAGATTTTGTAAATGGGTATTATGATTATGGGGATTTTGATTTTGGGGATTTTTCTACGTTTGGGGATTTTGTGATTGGGGATTTCGTATGGTTCCCAATTTAAGTAAATATGTAATAATTTATTTATTTATTATTATAGGCAAGCTGAACAGAACAACAATAATTCTAATAACACAGCACCTTAAGAAACTATAGAACTGTTATCTAAAGTTATAGAAAAGAAGAGGAAAAATGAAAAATATTATTAAACTAATTGTAGCAGTAAGAAAGCAAAAACGTAAAATTCAAGAATTTAAATAGGTAAGCTACAAAATGCAATAAATTAATTGTACATGCAAAATCCAGTATGGAAACTAGAATAAATTTATAATCACTGATAAAAATATTAATTTAATTTAGACAACAGAGCACGCCTGAATGCATAAATGGAAGCAGGCATCGGACCAAGCTCCAAATCGCCGTAACTGCGCAACATTCTGATAATAATAGACGAGTTCATGTGTTCATGTAAGTGGAAAGACAAACAGTTATGGGGTTTAAAATGGCTACACTACGAGTCCTATAACTGGGAAGTCTATACACAATATCCTCTACTGTAGAAGTAATTATAAGCCCTTTGCAGATTTTGTAAAAAAACTAGGGGGCTTTGCCCCCTGCTCGCTTCGCTCGCCAACCCCCGGGGCCGAGGCTAATTTCGGGCGCGGCCGAAATTTGGATACCCTTCGCTTGGGCTAAAAGTTTTTTTCGGGCGTACCTATGACTTGTATTTAATCCCCCTCCTCTTTCTTTTTCTTCCGTCTTGACAAAAGTTTTGGGCTTGGTTGAAATAAGTGGGCAAATAAAAATATTTTCTCGGAAAATTTTATTGGGGTTGCCGGAGCATGACCCCACAGTACGATTCCATTCGTTTTGAACTTTTTAGTTGCTTTGAAAAAGACACATTAATTCAAGGTTTTGTGAAATTGGTGTAAAAAAATGTTTCTTAGAAGAACCAATATGGGGGGTTTGGTTTGTATGGCAGCCCTATGACCCCATGGTCCGATTTAATCCATTCTTACGTATGTTTTGTGTCAACAATAGAAATACATTTGTGTGAAATTTAGTTGAAATTGGTGCACAAATAAAAAAGTATTTCTTAGAAGAACCTCATTTGGGGGGTTAAGTTTGTATGGCAGCCCCATGACCCCATGGTCGGATTTGATCCCTTTTTGCATATATTTTTGGTTATCTAGTAGTCTGGCTGGCCTAGCGGTTAGTGCGCGCACCTTCAGTGCACAGGGTCATGAGTTCGAATCTCACCGTGTTCCATGGTGTTTTTCGAACTCACGAGCTTGTGACGGACTATGATCTCACTCAGATGTTAAACGAGTACCCATTTATGGGGATAAATAACACTGCTGAGCGTGATGCTGATCAGTGGCGTGCGGTGACATTCATCAAAGGGGATGCGGCGCAAAGGAGGTAATATAGTCTTGACTTGATAATCCGGATCAATTACTTCAAGGGGTTATCCGGACCAGCAGGACATCTGGATTGGAGCTATCATTTTTTTTGAAGAAAAACAGTCCAAATAATTAAAAAAAAAGTTTGTAAGTGAAATTTTTCGTCGAAATTGCTAACGAAATCCGGATTTTGTAATACATAATGGAAACATTAAGTGGTCCGGATGAGCAGAATATCCGGATTAAAGGTGATATGGTTTACCGAGTCAAGACTTTTAATTTCAAAATACATATTGCCTTTTAACACACAAAACCAAATAGAAAATAAAATTATTGATTTGAAACGCGGAGCTCTTAAACACTTTTAAAACATGTATACCCAAAAATCAACTTGGAAATTTGGCTTAGTCTTATAAACATGGACAAAACTGATATTATGGTACATATATCATAAAATTTGACAGCAATCTAATTTATTCAGCTATTTCTTTCAAACATAATAAGTAGGTGCTAAGAAGGATATTCTGTACGCACTGCTTCATTGCTATCAAAAAAAAATAAATGAAATTTCGATCTACTATATCGTATAATAACATGCGATATTAGACATACATATATAAATATACTCGTATATAATGAACAAAATTAGGATAAAATATCCGCCGTCACCCTTGTCCATTAATATTGTAATTTTAGCGACGTTTTTTTCGTATCGCGTGTAAATCTGACTCGAAAAAAACGATCGCGGGTAACATCCCGGTTAAGACCAAACAGCTGACACTTGACAGTTTTTGCGCATCTTTGACTCACCTTTGTCGGCTTATTTTATAGATGTGGTGGATTTTATCACAAAAGATGATTATTTCTTTGCAAAATCTTTTCTCGTGATGAGAAAAACTCTCACATTTGGTTTGAAAAAACAAATTCCCTCATATTTCCCCTATGCGTCCGCCATCTACATTTGAGCTCTATCCCGTGTAGGGTAGTTGCACGCGTGAACTCTACCGGGGTAAGTGTCATTTTTTTTATATGAAGTTCTACCCAAACCTGCACGGGATAAACACAATAAAACGTACCTAATAGCTCAATCATTTAAAAAACTTGGCGTCGTCTGTATGTTCAAATTAACAGACAACGGATGCTGGTAGGAAGAAACGGTAGGTTGTCGAGGCGAAATATGATTTGAATGAAGAACAGATGGCAACAACGAGGCAGAAGATATCGACGCAGTTGGAAGTGAAAGTGTAGGAGACGCTGACGGATGATATAGATGCTGCTGATCCAAGTGAATGTTCGGCAAAACAAAAGACGAAGTTGTTAATGCAGAATGCACCGAAGGCAGCACAAAAGAAGACGGCTCTTGTTGAGATAGTGATGCCGGGGATTGCAGAATTCGAGCATCGTTAGGCAAATGTTTCGACGAAGCAAGTTGAGGCTGGTGAAAAGTTGAGTCGTTTGACGGAGTTAGCAGTTGAAGTTGCGGTTGGGATTTCGAGAGGCCCTTGGCACTGAGCTCAAGTAGCTGAGGCTTGTTAACGTGTTGAGATACCTCATTCCTCTTTTGAGCCTTCTGCTGACGGAGAGGTGTGGTGACACCAATATGCTCAGAGGATATGGAATCGGCTCCCGTCTTAGTAGGAATTTTGTTGGGGCCAGTATTGTCGGTGGCGTCAGAAGTAATAAAGGCCGCAACGTTATCGAAAGAATTTTGAAGACGAGTCAAAACGGCCTGGAAGTCGGTGGTTATAGCCCCAAGCACTTGTTTAGTTGCAATCATTTTGGCGACGAATGTTGACATCGATTTGGCTCTACACGTTTTGCAAAACCAATGAACAACTGAGTCAGCCTTACGTATATAGTCACCGACTGGACCAGGAAGGTCAACACACTTGCTGTGATACGGTTTCTCACAGAAGCCCGCGCACACAATTATTGGTGAAAAATTGTCTTTGTCGAGACAAGTTTTTAGCGAACATAAAGCCATAGTTAAGGCAAAGAAAGCACGGAGTGAAAATTAGATACGGGTTGGAAAAAATAAATGTTTGAAATTATATACGTTGAACACAACCCTACAAGTGTATTAAAGTCAAGGAGCAAAGTTTGTTCAGCAAGGACACAAACCGGATGTACTGGTAGGAGCGCCGGTAGGTAGGCAAATTATTGTTTACAAAATCAAAGCTCGGCACTAATGACACCAGATATAACGGAGAACACAATGGGTGAAGAATTGCAAACTTGCACTAATCAGGATTTTAATATGTTCATTAGCGTTTACAAGACACACAGGCACTTCACTTCAATTGTGTCACTCGCGATGGATGACGCGAAGAACTCGCGACCAGGTTTAGACGATTATGCGGCGTAAGTATGTAATAATAATGGTAATAAAGCGGCGGTCAGAAGAAATCGTAACGAAAGCTCGACAGATGACAGGTGCTACAGGAATAATACCAATCCCCAAAAAAGAAGTTAATACCGTTGCAAGGGCAGTAGTACATGGGTTCATTTTAATCTGTTACTATTTTTCTTGATTAATATATTTTATTTTCTTATTTTTATTATTATAGTAACATATTATTTAATTATAATTTGTTTATTATTTTATATTTATATAAACATTTTTAAATAATGAAATCATATTATTATTTTTTTTATAATAAGTGCTATCGTTTTGAATGTTTTACAAAAACTTAATTTTTTTTTTCAAATTGACTTATTAAAAAAAATCAGTGATAGAATTGATTTTTTTAAATTTTGCCATTTTCACAAAGTGAAACTAGATAGAGACGCCACAATACTCCCCCCTTAGCGAAGGCTAAATTTCGCGATATGAATTTGGAACAGAAGTTAAGTCTGGCTGGCCTAGCGGTTAGTGCGCGCACCTTCAGTGCACAGGGTCATGAGTTCGAATCTCACCGTGTTCCATGGTGTTTTTCGAACTCACGAGCTTGTGACGGACTATGATCTCACTCAGATGTTAAACGAGTACCCATTTATGGGGATAAATAACACTGCTGAGCGTGATGCTGATCAGTGGCGTGCGGTGACATTCATCAAAGGGGATGCGGCGCAAAGGAGGTAATATAGTCTTGACTTGATAATCCGGATCAATTACTTCAAGGGGTTATCCGGACCAGCAGGACATCTGGATTGGAGCTATCATTTTTTTTGAAGAAAAACAGTCCAAATAATTAAAAAAAAAGTTTGTAAGTGAAATTTTTCGTCGAAATTGCTAACGAAATCCGGATTTTGTAATACATAATGGAAACATTAAGTGGTCCGGATGAGCAGAATATCCGGATTAAAGGTGATATGGTTTACCGAGTCAAGACTTTTAATTTCAAAATACATATTGCCTTTTAACACACAAAACCAAATAGAAAATAAAATTATTGATTTGAAACGCGGAGCTCTTAAACACTTTTAAAACATGTATACCCAAAAATCAACTTGGAAATTTGGCTAAGTCTTATAAACATGGACAAAACTGATATTATGGTACATATATCATAAAATTTGACAGCAATCTAATTTATTCAGCTATTTCTTTCAAACATAATAAGTAGGTGCTAAGAAGGATATTCTGTACGCACTGCTTCATTGCTATCAAAAAAGTAAATGAAATTTCGATCTACTATATCGTATAATAACATGCGATATTAGACATACATATATAAATATACTCGTATATAATGAGCAAAATTAGGATAAAATATCCGCCGTCACCCTTGTCCATTAATATTGTAATTTTAGCGACGTTTTTTTCGTATCGCGTGTAAATCTGACTCGAAAAAAACGATCGCGGGTAACATCCCGGTTAAGACCAAACAGCTGACACTTGACAGTTTTTGCGCATCTTTGACTCACCTTTGTCGGCTTATTTTATAGATGTGGTGGATTTTATCACAAAAGATGATTATTTCTTTGCAAAATCTTTTCTCGTGATGAGAAAAACTCTCACATTTGGTTTGAAAAAACAAATTCCCTCATATTTCCCCTATGCGTCCGCCATCTACATTTGAGCTCTATCCCGTGTAGGGTAGTTGCACGCGTGAACTCTACCGGGGTAAGTGTCATTTTTTTTATATGAAGTTCTACCCAAACCTGCACGGGATAAACACAATAAAACGTACCTAATAGCTCAATCATTTAAAAAACTTGGCGTCGTCTGTATGTTCAAATTAACAGACAACGGATGCTGGTAGGAAGAAACGGTAGGTTGTCGAGGCGAAAGATGATTTGAATGAAGAACAGATGACAACAACGAGGCAGAAGATATCGACGCAGTTGGAAGTGAAAGTGTAGGAGACGCTGACGGATGATATAGATGCTGCTGATCCAAGTGAATGTTCGGCAAAACAAAAGACGAAGTTGTTAATGCAGAATGCACCGAAGGCAGCACAAAAGAAGACGGCTCTTGTTGAGATAGTGATGCCGGGGATTGCAGAATTCGAGCATCGTTAGGCAAATGTTTCGACGAAGCAAGTTGAGGCTGGTGAAAAGTTGAGTCGTTTGACGGAGTTAGCAGTTGAAGTTGCGGTTGGGATTTCGAGAGGCCCTTGGCACTGAGCTCAAGTAGCTGAGGCTTGTTAACGTGTTGAGATACCTCATTCCTCTTCTGAGCCTTCTGCTGACGGAGAGGTGTGGTGACACCAATATGCTCAGAGGATATGGAATCGGCTCCCGTCTTAGTAGGAATTTTGTTGGGGCCAGTATCGTCGGTGGCGTCAGAAGTAATAAAGGCCGCAACGTTATCGAAAGAATTTTGAAGACGAGTCAAAACGGCCTGGAAGTCGGTGGTTATAGCCCCAAGCACTTGTTTAGTTGCAATCATTTTGGCGACGAATGTTGACATCGATTTGGCTCTACACGTTTTGCAAAACCAATGAACAACTGAGTCAGCCTTACGTATATAGTCACCGACTGGACCAGGAAGGTCAACACACTTGCTGTGATACGGTTTCTCACAGAAGCCCGCGCACACAATTATTGGTGAAAAATTGTCTTTGTCGAGACAAGTTTTTAGCGAACATAAAGCCATAGTTAAGGCAAAGAAAGCACGGAGTGAAAATTAGATACGGGTTGGAAAAAATAAATGTTTGAAATTATATACGTTGAACACAACCCTACAAGTGTATTAAAGTCAAGGAGCAAAGTTTGTTCAGCAAGGACACAAACCGGATGTACTGGTAGGAGCGCCGGTAGGTAGGCAAATTATTGTTTACAAAATCAAAGCTCGGCACTAATGACACCAGATATAACGGAGAACACAATGGGTGAAGAATTGCAAACTTGCACTAATCAGGATTTTAATATGTTCATTAGCGTTTACAAGACACACAGGCACTTCACTTCAATTGTGTCACTCGCGATGGATGACGCGAAGAACTCGCGACCAGGTTTAGACGATTATGCGGCGTAAGTATGTAATAATAATGGTAATAAAGCGGCGGTCAGAAGAAATCGTAACGAAAGCTCGACAGATGACAGGTGCTACAGGAATAATACCAATCCCCAAAAAAGAAGTTAATACCGTTGCAAGGGCAGTAGTACATGGGTTCATTTTAATCTGTTACTATTTTTCTTGATTAATATACAGTGCGTACTCGATAATCCGGACTAATGAAAACCGGGGTCAATCCGGACTACAGAGGAATTCGGTCTAGTGGAAGCCTTAAATTTGCTCTAAATTTCGGGGAAATGGACGATTTTAATCACATTGTTCAAAGAATCTGTGTTCTATTTACGAAGAATTTCACTCTGTTATTCTAGATTTTGTTGTTTCCAAGAACAAAGAAAAATGTTGTTTTTATTTCGGACGATAATATTACTGTTATTATGAGAAAAAAGTCAGATTCGGATTAGAGAAGCTCTTGAAATTCGGACTACAGAGTGTACAATGCTATCTTTGAGGTGATCCGGATTACTGGAAATTCGAGGTTTCGAGGCTTCGGATTATCGAGTACGCACTGTATTTTATTTTCTTATTTTTATTATTATAGTAACATATTATTTAATTATAATTTGTTTATTATTTTATATTTATATAAACATTTTTAAATAATGAAATCATATTATTATTTTTTTTATAATAAGTGCTATCGTTTTGAATGTTTTACAAAAACTTAATTTTTTTTTTCAAATTGACTTATTAAAAAAAATCAGTGATAGAATTGATTTTTTTAAATTTTGCCATTTTCACAAAGTGAAACTAGATAGAGACACAATACTCCCCCCTTAGCGAAGGCTAAATTTCGCGATATGAATTTGGAACAGAAGTTAAGTCTGGCTGGCCTAGCGGTTAGTGCGCGCACCTTCAGTGCACAGGGTCATGAGTTCGAATCTCACCGTGTTCCATGGTGTTTTTCGAACTCACGAGCTTGTGACGGACTATGATCTCACTCAGATGTTAAACGAGTACCCATTTATGGGGATAAATAACACTGCTGAGCGTGATGCTGATCAGTGGCGTGCGGTGACATTCATCAAAGGGGATGCGGCGCAAAGGAGGTAATATAGTCTTGACTTGATAATCCGGATCAATTACTTCAAGGGGTTATCCGGACCAGCAGGACATCTGGATTGGAGCTATCATTTTTTTTGAAGAAAAACAGTCCAAATAATTAAAAAAAAAAGTTTGTAAGTGAAATTTTTCGTCGAAATTGCTAACGAAATCCGGATTTTGTAATACATAATGGAAACATTAAGTGGTCCGGATGAGCAGAATATCCGGATTAAAGGTGATATGGTTTACCGAGTCAAGACTTTTAATTTCAAAATACATATTGCCTTTTAACACACAAAACCAAATAGAAAATAAAATTATTGATTTGAAACGCGGAGCTCTTAAACACTTTTAAAACATGTATACCCAAAAATCAACTTGGAAATTTGGCTTAGTCTTATAAACATGGACAAAACTGATATTATGGTACATATATCATAAAATTTGACAGCAATCTAATTTATTCAGCTATTTCTTTCAAACATAATAAGTAGGTGCTAAGAAGGATATTCTGTACGCACTGCTTCATTGCTATCAAAAAAGTAAATGAAATTTCGATCTACTATATCGTATAATAACATGCGATATTAGACATACATATATAAATATACTCGTATATAATGAGCAAAATTAGGATAAAATATCCGCCGTCATCCTTGTCCATTAATATTGTAATTTTAGCGACGTTTTTTTCGTATCGCGTGTAAATCTGACTCGAAAAAAACGATCGCGGGTAACATCCCGGTTAAGACCAAACAGCTGACACTTGACAGTTTTTGCGCATCTTTGACTCACCTTTGTCGGCTTATTTTATAGATGTGGTGGATTTTATCACAAAAGATGATTATTTCTTTGCAAAATCTTTTCTCGTGATGAGAAAAACTCTCACATTTGGTTTGAAAAAACAAATTCCCTCATATTTCCCCTATGCGTCCGCCATCTACATTTGAGCTCTATCCCGTGTAGGGTAGTTGCACGCGTGAACTCTACCGGGGTAAGTGTCATTTTTTTTATATGAAGTTCTACCCAAACCTGCACGGGATAAACACAATAAAACGTACCTAATAGCTCAATCATTTAAAAAACTTGGCGTCGTCTGTATGTTCAAATTAACAGACAACGGATGCTGGTAGGAAGAAATGGTAGGTTGTCGAGGCGAAAGATGATTTGAATGAAGAACAGATGACAACAACGAGGCAGAAGATATCGACGCAGTTGGAAGTGAAAGTGTAGGAGACGCTGACGGATGATATAGATGCTGCTGATCCAAGTGAATGTTCGGCAAAACAAAAGACGAAGTTGTTAATGCAGAATGCACCGAAGGCAGCACAAAAGAAGACGGCTCTTGTTGAGATAGTGATGCCGGGGATTGCAGAATTCGAGCATCGTTAGGCAAATGTTTCGACGAAGCAAGTTGAGGCTGGTGAAAAGTTGAGTCGTTTGACGGAGTTAGCAGTTGAAGTTGCGGTTGGGATTTCGAGAGGCCCTTGGCACTGAGCTCAAGTAGCTGAGGCTTGTTAACGTGTTGAGATACCTCATTCCTCTTCTGAGCCTTCTGCTGACGGAGAGGTGTGGTGACACCAATATGCTCAGAGGATATGGAATCGGCTCCCGTCTTAGTAGGAATTTTGTTGGGGCCAGTATCGTCGGTGGCGTCAGAAGTAATAAAGGCCGCAACGTTATCGAAAGAATTTTGAAGACGAGTCAAAACGGCCTGGAAGTCGGTGGTTATAGCCCCAAGCACTTGTTTAGTTGCAATCATTTTGGCGACGAATGTTGACATCGATTTGGCTCTACACGTTTTGCAAAACCAATGAACAACTGAGTCAGCCTTACGTATATAGTCACCGACTGGACCAGGAAGGTCAACACACTTGCTGTGATACGGTTTCTCACAGAAGCCCGCGCACACAATTATTGGTGAAAAATTGTCTTTGTCGAGACAAGTTTTTAGCGAACATAAAGCCATAGTTAAGGCAAAGAAAGCACGGAGTGAAAATTAGATACGGGTTGGAAAAAATAAATGTTTGAAATTATATACGTTGAACACAACCCTACAAGTGTATTAAAGTCAAGGAGCAAAGTTTGTTCAGCAAGGACACAAACCGGATGTACTGGTAGGAGCGCCGGTAGGTAGGCAAATTATTGTTTACAAAATCAAAGCTCGGCACTAATGACACCAGATATAACGGAGAACACAATGGGTGAAGAATTGCAAACTTGCACTAATCAGGATTTTAATATGTTCATTAGCGTTTACAAGACACACAGGCACTTCACTTCAATTGTGTCACTCGCGATGGATGACGCGAAGAACTCGCGACCAGGTTTAGACGATTATGCGGCGTAAGTATGTAATAATAATGGTAATAAAGCGGCGGTCAGAAGAAATCGTAACGAAAGCTCGACAGATGACAGGTGCTACAGGAATAATACCAATCCCCAAAAAAGAAGTTAATACCGTTGCAAGGGCAGTAGTACATGGGTTCATTTTAATCTGTTACTATTTTTCTTGATTAATATATTTTATTTTCTTATTTTTATTATTATAGTAACATATTATTTAATTATAATTTGTTTATTATTTTATATTTATATAAACATTTTTAAATAATGAAATCATATTATTATTTTTTTTATAATAAGTGCTATCGTTTTGAATGTTTTACAAAAACTTAATTTTTTTTTCAAATTGACTTATTAAAAAAAATCAGTGATAGAATTGATTTTTTTAAATTTTGCCATTTTCACAAAGTGAAACTAGATAGAGACGCCACAATACTCCCCCCTTAGCGAAGGCTAAATTTCGCGATATGAATTTGGAACAGAAGTTACTCTACCTGCACGTGTTTTGATCAAACGTGAAGGAATAGTATGTACTGTGTTATTTTTCAAATTGAATGATACATGTTTCTGAATACGACGAATAGATTTTGTGGTACTATTATTTAATTGTTGCTGACTAACCATGTTAGAACTCTCATCAGTAGAAAGATAACTCGGTTTAAGTCTGTTGAGAGAAACATTGACATCTCGCTCTTTAAGTTTTAAAGTGTAAAAATGTTTACCACGTTTAATAATAGGAAATGGACCTTCATAGGAAGTTTGTAAAGAAGAACGAACAGCATCTGTCCTAACAAAAGCATGGGAACAAGAAGCTAAATCTTTGAAAACAAAATATTTATTAGACGAGTGATTTGAAGAATTTGTAGGTTTAATTTGAGAAAGATGAGATTTCAAGTCGTTAACGAAATCACTTTGACGTTTTAATTGAGAAGAATGCTCTAAAAAATCTCTAGGTAATCTAGGATTTTGGCCAAATACTAGTTGTGATGCTGAAGACGATAGATCTTCCTTGTAAATAGACCTGAGACCTAACAAAACTAATGGTAGAGTTTTAGTCCATGATGGATTGTTATGAGCCATGATAGCAGCCTTCAGTGTTCTATGCCAACGTTCAACAATTCCATTAGATTGTGGGTGATATGCGGTAGTGCGATTTCTACTGAACCCTAACAAACGTCCTAATTCTGCAAATAACTCAGATTCGAACTGTCTACCTTGATCGGTCACTATGATATGAGGCACGCCAAAACGAGAAATCCACTCCCTGACTAAAGCTTCTGCACATGATTGAGCTGTAATACCAGAAAGTGGAATTGCTTCGGGCCAACGAGTGAAACGATCTATAATAGTAAGACAGTACGAGAAACCTTGTGAAGTAGGCAAAGGACCTATGATATCTAGATGAATAATTTGAAATCGTTCTGAAGCTTGAGAAAAGTTACCAAGTGGTGCCTTGGCGTGTCGAGAAACTTTAGCTTTTTGACAGGCTAAACATTGGCGAGACCACATGATTATATCTTTGTTCATGGATGGCCAGAAATATTTAGTGGTAATTAAGCGTTTCGTGGAACGAATACCAGGATGTGCTAAATTATGTATCGACGAAAAAATTAATTTACGAAAAGTTTGAGGAACAAATATTCTGATATTATTGTCTGAAATTTCACAATAAATTTGATAATCACTATCCGGAAAGGAAATTTGTTTTAGGGAATATTTTGAATTTTTTTAAAGTTCCTGAAGAGATGGATCTGATAATTGTGAAGTGGCCATAGCTTTAAAATCTATGTTACTGGGAACCTTAATTTCCTCAAGACGGGATAAAGTATCAGCAGTAACATTATCACTGCCAGCTATGTGACGAATATCCGAAGTAAATTCGCTTATATAGGAAAGATGTCGAAGTTGTCTTGGATTTACCTTGTTTGGATTTTGTTTTAAAGCGAAAGTTAATGGTTTATGATCTGTAAAAATGGTAAAAGATCTACCTTCAACAAAGTACCTAAAGAATTTAATAGCCAAATATATAGCAAGAAGTTCTCTGTCATAAGTACTATAATTTCGCTGTGTCTTGTCGAGTTTCTTTGAAAAGAAACTTAATGCACCGTTGACAAATTGTTGCAGAGCTGCACCAACAGCTATATTTGAGGCATCAACGAAAATAGCTAATGGGGCCTCGGAAATAGGAAAGGCGAGGTAGGAAGCTTCGAACAATTGTTGTTTGGTAAATTCAAAAGCTTCAATTGCTTGAGGTGTCCAATCAACTTCTTTTATCAGATTTCCGAGAGCCAATAAGATATTCATTCAAAATAGCTTGTTGATGACGACGACGATAAAAATTTATCATGCAAAGAAAACGTCTAAGTTCCAGAATGGTAACAGGTAATTTTATATCTTTAATAACTTGACATTTGTCTGTTGAAGGTTTAATGCCATCACAAGAGATCAAATGACCAAGAAATTTGATTTGTTGTTTGAAAAACGAACACTTTTTAACGTTGATTATCAAACCATATTTAACTAGTCGCTCAAAGACAATAGACAAATGTCTAATATGTTCTGTCTCTGATTTTGAAGCGATGAGAATATCATCAAGGTATGAAAAACAAAAATCTAAGTCTTTAAGTACCTCGTGAATAAAACGTTGAAATGTCTGAGCAGCGTTACAAAGACCAAATGTCATGCGGGTAAATTCAAATAAGCCAAAAGGTGTGCAGATGGCAGTTTTGGGAATATCTACAGGATCTAATGGAACCTGATGATAAGCCTTTACCAAATCCAATGTTGTAAAAAGTGTACTACCTAGGTTATGTGTAATATCTTGGATATTTGGAATAGGATATCGATCTGGCGTAGTTTGAGCATTTAAACGTCGATAATCTCCACAAGGACGCCATTCTCCATTATTTTTCTTCACCATATGCAGGGGAAAGACCAAGGACTGTTTGAAGGACGACAAATTCCTTGTTGAAAGAGGAAGTCAAACTCTTTCTTAGCTGCAACAAGTCTGTCTGTAGCTAAACGTCTAACTTTGGATGTCACAGGAGAACCAAATGTATGTATTGTATGTGTGACATTGTGTTTAACAGGTTGAATGAAATTGCTAGGAATGGTAATTGCTCTATATGTAGCGAGAAGTTCTTTTACACGAGGATCTAAGGTCCCGTCTACTTGTATAGAAAGAGTAGATAAGGGATCTTTCGAAATTAATCCAACTGTATGAAGATTAGTAGAAGGATCAATGAGCATTTTCTTAGCAATATCAACCAACAAACCAAAGTGACATAAGAAATCTGCTCCAATAATGGGTTTTTCTATATCAGCAATGACAAACTCCCATGTAAAAACTCTTCTTAGACCGAGGTCAAAAGAGAGACGTTTTCTACCGTAAGTATTGATCGTAGAAGAATTAGCGGCCGAAAGCTTTAGAGACTCAGGGAAACGTC
Source organism: Microchrysa polita (assembly GCA_949715475.1). Lineage (NCBI taxonomy): Eukaryota > Metazoa > Arthropoda > Insecta > Diptera > Stratiomyidae > Microchrysa > Microchrysa polita. Next base: position 95,526,512 of record OX454415.1, read on the forward strand.
TATTCAAAGTTGATGCAGGAATTACTGAAATATCAGCACCTGTGGCTATCAGGAAACGTAATTTTGAAGAATTATCAAAAAGTGTAAGGCGACATGAATTAGATCTGGTGAAATCAGTCGCCGTGGACTTCACGCAATTTAGTTTTTTGATTTTGATTCTAAAGAATTATTTTTAATATCAGACGAATTTTTGTTTTTGAATGAACATGGTTTAATACATTTATGTGCTTGTACACCGAATTTATAATGATACCAACAATAAGGTTTTTGACTTTTTCGATTACGTGAACTACTACGAGAACGAGAATTTGAATGCTCACGTAAACGAGAATTAGTCATGGCTTGTGTAAGAGCCGAAATTTGTACCTTAAGTTCATTTATAGTCCAGTACAATTGGTTCAAAATAGCCCCAAACCTAAACATCCAAAAAGAAAAGAAATTTTTGATGCCAAATTGTTGAATACACTCCCTAATATACGCAGTCAAAAGTTACACTAATTTGCGCCATGGGTTAAGGGGGGAGGGGGTGACAAAGGGGTGAAATTTCAGTTTTTTGCAAATATCTGGAAAACTATGAGGCTGAGCTTGAAATGTCCTGAGGACGAAACAAACTACATAAAATTACCTTTGTAATGATATGTAACACTCTAGACATTTTCTCAGAAAATTATACCCTAGACCCAAAAGTGTTATAATGAATTTACTTTTTTTGAGTTTTACATGTCGCACTGTAACTCTTGATAGAATAGACCTTCGGTCATAAACTCTTGTCCATATATTACTAACAAAATTTACTTAATTTCTACCAAAAATTGGAATGCTCCCACCATTGACGCCCCCCTCACTCCTCCTAACATTTCTCAAGAAGGCATGCCTGTAGCTTCTTTTTAAATTGAGCCAGGCAGATCGAATTTGCTGGGGTGTCTAGTCTAAGCTCCATTATGCTCCTTACCAAAAATTATTACCATTGTAGCAAAACTAAGGGTACCCCCCATACAAAGTGACCCAAATTTCTAACAAATTTCACATTTCATCACTTCTAAATTCTATCTAAAATAGAAAAAAAAATTATCTCTTAAAACGTCCTTATAACAGTTAACTGTAGCCTTCTAAATGTATATCCAAAAGTTTGTACCAGAGCGTGCCTTACAAGTACGAAAAATCGGGTTTGAAGGTTGTTAGTACACGTTACTCGAAATATTCGCAAACAGACTTAGAACTGGTATCACTGACCTTCAAACCCAATTTTTTGATACTTATAGCGTACGCCTTGGTACAAACTTTTGAATATACATTCAGAAGACTACAATTAACTGTGATAATGACGTTTCTAAGAGATAAATTTTTTTTTCTATTTTACATAGAATTTAGAAGTGAAACAATGTGAAATTTGTTAGAATTTTCGATCACTTAGTTTTGATCGAATGGTAATAATTTTTGGTAAGGAGCATAATGGAGCTTAGACTAGACACCCCACCAAAATTGATCTGCCTGGCTCAATTGAAAAAGAAGCTACAGGCATGCCTTTTTGAAAAATGTTACGAGGAGTGAGGGGGGCGTCATTGGTGGGAGCATTCCAATTTTTGGTAGAAATTAAATAAATTTTGTTAGCAATATATGGACAAGATTTTATGACCGAAGGTGTATTCTAACAAGAGTTACAGTGCGAAATGTAAAACTCAAAAAATGTAAATTCACTATAATACTTTTGGGTCTAGGGTATAATTTTCTGAGAAAATGTCTAGAGTGTTACATATCATTACAAAGGTAATTTTATGTAGTTTGTTTCGTCCTCAGGACATTTCAAGCTCAGACTCATAGTTTTCCAGATATTTGCAAAAAACTGAATTTTCACCCCTTTGCCACCCCATCCCCCCTTAACCCATGGCGCAAATTAGTGTAACTTTTTACTGCGTATATTGAGCAGTGTATTCAACAATTTGGCATCAAAAATTCCTTTTCTTTGTGGATGTTTGGGTTTTGAGCTATCTGTACTAGACTATTAATTCACATTTTAAAAGAAGTATTTTCGTTTTCAACACTGAAAATTGGAGGTTTAATAATAACTTCATTAATTTTATCTGCGCTATCAATCATCTCTTTAACCGAACTGGATTGATTACATGCTAAAATAGCTTGAATGTTGTCAGGAAGATGCTGCAGCCATAAAGACTTCAGTAAATCTTCACTGATACGTTCTCCTGCAAGTTGCTGCATATCACGAAATAATTGTGTCGGCAACTTATCTCCCAATGAAATATTGTTAAATAATTGTCGTAATTTAGCCGTTAAACGAGAAATCAATGCTTCTCTCAACGAAGTGTACGGTCGATCTTGAGTAGGAGAATTAACTAAATCAGCAACAATCTTAATAGAATCTGAATCTAGCATGGCAAGGATATGATTAAATTTTGTTGTTTCGGATCTCAAACCAGAAATTTCGAATTGAGCTTCCGCACGTTTAAACCATAGTTCAGGTAAATCCTTCCAAAAAGGTGGCAGTTTAATGCTCACCCGACCTGTATTGGAAGTGGCAGCGGAAGAGGTATTGTCGGTCTCCACAGACATTTTGAATCAACGAGAAAAATAAAAAAATAAACTATCAATTCTATCACTGTAACAAAAGTAGAGGAATGTAATAGTAATATTAATATCTAATACTTAGAATGTATTAATTTTTAAAGAAGTCTTCGGATTCCAATAGAAGATTGATGATGAAGTTGCTGTTAGAAGATTGATTCTTCAATCATCAACATTAATATTCAAAAGTTGGCTTGACTTTGAGGATGTCAACGAAGATCGTATATGAATTCTTCCAATAAATTGTTCGATGTTGTTACCGTAAAAATGTTAACGAAGAATTCGCATGTTTTGCTAATGATGCAATCGTAGCGAACCCGTAGTGAACTTATTAATGAATTACCTGAAACTATCTATGCAGATTGACCGTAACTCGTTCTGGGATCGAAATTATTCTGTAGCTGTTATTGCAGATTCGACGATAGCAGCTTCAATGGTAATTTCACAATCGTGGTTGGGGCGAGGAGCATGCATGCATGCAACCTTGCATGCTCACTTCGTCTAGGAGAGTATGTATCGGTATATCAGGCGAAGAAAATTCTGATAGCATTCGACAACCAATCAGTGATCAAGCGCATGCAGCAATCCAACATCAATCCAAAATTGGTACTGGAGTGTGTCCAGAAGCTCAATGAGTGTGCTTCAATCAACGAAGTTACGCTAATGTGGGTTAAAGGACACGTAGGTACATTGGGGAATGAAACTGCCGATACCTTAGCAAAAGAGGGATCAGCAGAAAAGTTTCAAGGACCGGAACCCAAAATTGCTTTGGGAAACGGCATGATTGAAGCCAGGATACATGGCTGATTGATTCCATCCATCGGCAACGATGGCGAAGCCTATCCACTTGTAGACAGGCTCGTAACGCAATTACCAGTCCACTAGGGAGGAAAGCCAAACAAGTACTCAGTTACACACGGAACAGCTTAAGTTGGATAACTGCCTTAGTAACTGGGCATGGTAATTTTAAATCTCATCTATCTAAGATGAAAATCGTGGAAGATGATGTATGCAGACTATGTCCGAAAGAGGCTGAGACGGCAGCACACATTGTATGTGAATGCCCAGCACTAGGTAGTAGGAGGCTAAGGATACTAGGTAAATCCACAATAAGTGTGGAATCCATGAGGGAACTTAGCTTCAAAGATATGCTACTCATCACACGGGACTCAGTGATGAAGGAAGAAGTCGATAATTATCAGTCGACTTCTGGGAATCACTGAGGACTGAAAGGGGACGAAAATGGACCCAAATAGTAGTGGTCTGTTTCGGGTAATCCTCAAATCACATATATACCTATATATAATCCTTTAGGCGTCGTTAGATCTAATTTCGGTTCATTTAATTTTTCATTATTTGAATTGATAATAATGGGTTTCTACAAGAAACGTAGTCGGCGGCTTCCATGTGTCCGATAAGGGGCCAGTTGTGAGAAGAATGTGACAAAAAAAGAAGACAAATTGCCTAAAAAGAGAAAAATCACTGCAGCTTCCTTCAACTCTCTAAATATTAAATCAGTTTTAGATACAAATGAGACCGAGGCTAATTAGCCTTTCACTAGTGGTCCTATCGGCGACCATTCCCGATGGCAGCTTGCTGCCACACGGGTTTTTCAAGCCTCTACGGGGCGGACCACACCCGTTTCATCACCAACGAAACGGCCAAGAGTTGCCAAAAGACCCCTCCATGGCAAGAACCATGAAGGTTCGATGCAGGAGGAATGTGTATGTCTGTGTATTTATGTGGATGTGTTCTATGTGTTTTTTCGTCAAATTGGGAGCATTTCATCTCAGCGCGGTTGCTCTCAATTCTTCTAATCCGCGCCGGCATCGAGACCAATCCAGGTCCCGAAATCTACATCTGCTGTGTATGCAACCGACGTATCTTCGGGAATGCCAGGTCCGTGAGGTGTACCTGCTGCAGAGAATGGTGTCATTTCTACTGCTCAGGCCTAAGGAAAATGAGAGATTATGACAAGTTGTCCTTTGTTGCTCCAGGGTGTCTGCCCGCGGGTCGGCCCCAGCCACCCCAGGCCCTAGCTCACAAGCTAATGGCCCACCACCGTCTCCGGCCATTCCTGGCCCAAGCTCTCCACCACCGCCACCCGCAGTATACAATACAACAAGACATAATCGCTCTAGTTTAACACCTGCACCCCCTGCAGCAGTGTACACCCCACTCACCATATTGCAGTTTAACTGCAATGGTATCCGTCAGAAGATCGGTGAGATAGTCCGCTTCATGAGTATGCGCAGAATTCTGATAGCGGCATTCCAGGAGACAAAGCTCAAACCATCAACTCCCGAATTTAACATCCGCGGCGATTACATACTTTTGAGGCGCGATAGAGTCGGCAGGCAGGGTCCTAATCCAGGAGGAGGGCTCGCATTCCTAATACACAGAACCGTGCAATACAGTGTATTAGATCTTCGTTTCAACGACGGCACGGCGGAAATGCAAGCTATTGCCGTTAAATCCGGCAATACCAATATGGAACTTATAAACATCGATGTTCCACCTGCATCCAGCTCTCGCTCTGGTTATAAGTTCGATATTGGTCCACTCCTCACAGGACAGCATAGGATCCTACTTGGCGACTTTAACGCCCATCACGAACTCTGGCACTCTCTTCTCGCAAATGATGCCAGAGGTATAGATATCGCGTCCAAATTAGACCCATCAGACTTCTGCGCACTCTATGGAATTTCATCTACACGCGTCGCTGGTGCCTGCCATAGTTCTCCTGACATAACTATGGTGAGCGCCAGTCTGATAAGTGAAACCCGTTGGGAGACTACCAGATCTCTTCAATCCGATCACCTCCCCATATTAATAGCTATTGATAAACCAGCTGAACTGACGACATCAGAACGGCGTACGTTTATCAACCACAAAAAGGCAAATTGGGAGGGTTTCACTTCGTTCACTTCGACGAAGTTCGCCGCGCTACCTACTCCAACAAATGCTAGGGAAGCCGAAAAGAATATTAGGAACGTCATTGTCAAAGCGGCAGCTCGCTTCATTCCGGCAGGGCGTATCCCAAAAGTTCGGCCATATTTTCCAACTGCTGCCGCAAGGTTAGCCGACGAACGGGACGATTTAAGACGCGCAAATCCGGCAGACCCCAGAATTCAGGAGCCAAACTCCGAAATAAATCGACTAGTTAACACGTACAAAAAAGAGAAATGGAACGAGCATCTAGATAGCTGCAACCTCTCACAAGGTTCAGCAAACTATGGGCTACGGTCCGCGCCCTGTCTCACCCAACGAAAGACAAAGGCAGTGTAGCCATCAGATTCGGCAAGAAAACCACCGCAAATCCAAAACTCTGCGCGAGCTTGTTCAATAAGCAATTTATTGAACACCCCAAGACCAAGATGCTCAACTGCAAGATAAAAAGAAGGATTCGCAACCGAACGGTTGACATCATCCCTACCTATACAGCGGACCAAGTTTCAGCAGCTATCAAGAATGCGAAAAAATCTAAGGCCACTGGACCAGATGGCATTTCAATGACCATGATGAAACACCTAGATCTTCCGGCCATCGAATATCTAACGATGGCTTTCAACTTGTCGATATCCACGCTTGTCATCCCTGAAATCTGGAAAAAGGGACGAATCATCCCCCTTCTCAAAACCGGTAAAAGCGCGAAACTCGCCGAATCCTACCGTCCAATCACAATTTTATCACCCGTTGCAAAGACGCTCGAAGCACTCATCCACCCCACCCTTGTATCGCATGCTGAGCTAGCTTCTCACCAGCATGGCTTCAGGAAGATGCATAGCACCACAACAGCTTTGGATATGATCACTCATCACATCCAAAATGGCCTCAACCAGAAACCGCCCTGTGACAGAACCGTCCTAGTAGCCCTTGACCTGTCGAAAGCCTTCGACACGGTCATTCACTCTGCGTTGTTGGCCGATCTCCTAAATATGCATATTCCTGCACAAGTGGTTAGGTGGATTGCCAACTATCTAGCTGGGAGGCAATCCTTCACAGAGTTTCGAGGCAGTTGTTCAAAGCATAGAAAAATTAAGCAGGGAGTTCCACAGGGTAGCGTACTCTCTCCTACATTGTTCAACATCTACCTGTCGAGCCTTCCAACACCACCGGAAGGTATCGAACTAATTTCCTATGCGGACGATTGCACCATACTCACCTCGGGGAATGATTTAAACGGCATGTGTGCTCGACTAAATGACTATATTGAAAAACTGGTGGAGTTTTTCAGTATCCGCAACCTAGTCATTTCGCCGTCTAAATGTACTGCAACTCTTCTTACCACCTGGACGCAGGAATTTTCGGAGGTGCTTGCGATCCGCACTGGTAAGCATGCTGAAGACGTTGTTCCTACTGTTACCAACCCCAAGATCCTATCTATCTATCTAGATACCATGATGAAGTGGAAAGATCACGTCGAGAACGTAGTCGACAGAATGCACAGTAGAAACAACGTCCTAAAGGCACTAGCCGGGAGTTCCTGGGGCAAGGACAAAGAAACTATGTTGGTCACCTACAAAGCGATAGGTAGGGCAATACCTAGCTATGCAGCACCGGTATAGTCGCAAACCGCTTGTGACACAAATTGGAATAAGATCCAGGCATGCCAGAACGCTGCTCTACGTATCGCTACAGGTTGCCATCTCATGTCGTCCCAGGATCATCTTCATCAAGAAACCAACATGTTATCAGTGCGCGATCATAATCACCTCCTGTCTTTACAATATCTGGTCGGTTGCTATCGAGAGGATCACCCAAACCATCATCTCATGGACAACACTCCCCCTCCACGACATGTCAGGAGTGGACTCAGAGATCTCGAGAGAGACGTCCAGAGATACAAACGGGTACCTCCCGATATATTCGATAATACAGCATACCATGCGGCCATCGCAGATATTCACACAACCGTTGTGAATCGGTCAATAGGGAGTTTAGGTCCGAATAGAGTCCTCTCAGTGCCCCCACCACCCATATCGCCTGAGGAGACTAGGCTCCCGAGAACCACAAGAGTGACACTAGCCCAGCTTAGGTCGGGCTTTTGTTCACGCCTCAATTCCTACCTATCTCGAATAGACCTGGACATACAGAACATTTGTCCGAGCTGCGATGGTGCGCCACACGATGTGGACCACCTGTTTCGATGCCCCGCTGCACCCACTAACCTCACTCCGAGGGCATTATGGGACAACCCTATTGCAGCTGCTACGTTCTTGTCGCTTGAGACAATAGGCGAGAACGACGACGAAACTTAGAACACATCCACAGACATGCACAGCGACTCACACCCTTCTGCACCGCTACAACAACTACAACAACAACAGCCTTTCACTATATGAGCGAAGGGTATAAAAAGGTTTCGCCTTGAAATTTTTACAAAATTCCAAAGCCTTTACTTACTTTTTTATTATTTATTGTCAAAAAAATATGTGTCTGTGTCATAGTCTGGCTGGTCTAGCGGTTACCCAGTTAGAACAGAATCGACAATTCATCGATAAAGAATCGAACGCCTTCTATTAAGGAATCGATGACTTTCTCAATCAAACTATGGAGACATTTGTATGGGCTTGGCCGTTTTTTCGATACCGAAAGTGAGAACTGGAATTGATCTTATTCCGAAGACTGCCGTTGATGTAGAATCGACCACTACGGACTATGAAGAATTTATGGAGAAACAATGACCGTGGTGAAAAATTATTATTTTTTATTTTTTTCCTTTTTTTTAATTTTTTTATCTATTTTATACTTATTTTTTTACCTTATTTAAACTTTAACTTTTTTACATTTTGCTTCTACTGGGAATTGAACCGGGCACCTATGGTTTCGTAGTCCTACGTCCTACACCTAAGCTATCTAGGATTACTAATTACGAGAATAAATTAGTTGTTTTATTTTTTGACAATTTTAATTTAATTCAGAGACATTTAGATGAAAGTCATCGATATGTAATCGAAGACATTTCGATTAGATGGTATCTATGACAAATGGATAAAAAGTCATCGTTTTCGGATCGATTACTCTTTGATGACAATGATATCGAAGACAACTGAATGTAGGTCTTCGATTTGGGATCGAAGACATTTCGATTCTGTTGTGTATCGGAGACAATTGGACGTAAATAATCTAAATTGGATCGATTCAGTAGGTTATTGGAGACATATCGATGGCAGCTATCGATATATAATCGAGGACTTATCGATTCCGTTGGGTATCGGAGACAATTGTCTAGCTGGGTAGTGCGCGCACCTTCGGTGCACAGGGTCATGAGTTCGAATCTCACCTTGGATCGTATACATATAAAGACTATGGATGGGAATCTTGAGAATAGCCGTCGTCATATACACTAGGATAGGTCGACTGTTGTTGGGAGCTGCTAGTATTAGTAGATCACTTAAGTTCGAAGTAAGGCGGCATAAGTCCTTGTCGATGTTACTAAGCTAGTTGTGACGCCGCACTAGATTCGTACATGCTTTGCAAATCTTCGAAGATTCAAATTCGATATCTGGAGGTTTTGGGTGGAAGGACGTAGTTATTGATCTTAGGCTTCTCCAAGAAATGGTGGCCAAACATGCGTCTTTGCTTTGTGTAAAAATTGATATTTAGTTGGTAGGATGGTTACGTTCGGTTGTAAATTGTTTTTGTTGGATATAGACAGTCCAATATGCAGATTCTAAGCAGTGATGTTCCGAGTACTTCCGTTAAAATGGGATAATGAAAGAGTGGGTGAAGGGGTTTGGTGGTGGGGTTTTGGAATTGGGGTTGGAATTAGGTTTAGATGGCAGATATACTTTGAAAAATGGATAGTGCATTCGGCCAAAATAATAGCGTTTCTTGCAAAAGAGAGGAAGATATTTGCTTTTACGGTGTCCATTAACCACAGGAAAGTACGTAACAAGTTGTAAATGCACAAGTATAAGTAGATGGACATGCGAGTAATTCGTAGTCCTGATAAATGACAGTAGATTTTTCCTAACAGCGAGGTTACTATTTACTAAGTTTTACTGATAGATGGTATTGGTATTTTCGCTTTCTTTTAATCTTTTGTTTATGCACTTTTCTTTTGTTTGTTTCTATAGTTATTTTGTTATTAGTTACAACGTTGTGTTTAATAAATCTTCCTGCCAGCTTGTCTCGTCAATCGTCCATTTCGTATATTTGTTCATTAATTTCATAGTTAGGAGGTTTGTGCCGATTCGCGTTCCGTTTATTAATTATCACGGTTGTAAATTTTGGTGTAAACCGGGTGTAAGTTTTATAAATAAAATAATATAACCTCCTATCTATTCCAAAATTTGAATAAAATTTGACCCTTTTCAACTTATAATTTTAGTTTATTCGAAAATTATATTAATTATATCCGCTACAGAATAAAACTATCCAAATACCCTTTTCATATTATACATTTTATACCGCTCGGGATAGAATAAATTTTATTGAATGTTGTTATAACATAAAAGGGTAGAATCAATCCTACTATGTTATCAAATCTACACTATCAACGCAAGAAACCCATTCAACCTAGAAGTCTATTGATTTGTAGTCTGTCTGGTTCAGTGAGCAGCGCGCTTGGCTACAAATCACAGGATTGTGGATTCGAAGCCGACTGCCGTCGTATTACATTTTTTATTTTTTCGTACGGTTTGTATAAATTTGCTTATCAGTTTTATACTATTGAAGAGTAAAATTTTTACCAAAAACACTTATACTTTTAATATAGTTCACTTATACTTTTTATAAGGTCTGTTGGTGTAGTTTTGATAAAGTTTTTATATGGAAATGTATGAATATATGTTTTTATAAAAATTACACCAAAATTTTCAGCCGTGAGATTGTTTTTTACTAAGAGATCGATACTAAACACATAAAAGCGATTAAAACAAACTCTCCTGTGAGAAATTGCGTACCCATGCAGCAGGCACGTAGCCAGGGGAGGGGTCCATGGGGTCCGGACCCCTCCCGAAATGTTTTCAATTATAACGGAATTTTTAGTGATTACAGTATAAAATATCGAAATATTCAGGTGGTAACATATTTTTCTCTAAATTCTGTGGGACTGAACATCATAAAAAATATCCGACATGGAAAATTGGTTTAAGGGTGGTTTTCTTTTCAAAACTAGATAAATCCGAATATCAATACACACTTCTCTGAACACAATCCTTCAAAATAAATTGCGCGGAATCTATGCAAAAATGTCTGCTGTCGAAAATTATTATTCACTCTGATTTTATTTATTGGACGTATGGACGTGTTTTCATGCAAGCTTGGAACTTTAAACTTTCCGCTGCACAGGTTCTGAGCATTGCTACAAAAATAGAGAATGCGATAAAACAGTCTTTAAACAGAGCTTTTTTTTTCAAAGAAACAATTTCTTTGAAAATTTTGACTAATATCAATCGTGAAGGTACGTGATGACTTGTGTGTTTTTTTTTATAAAAACAAAAATAATTACGTGCAATTATCGGCCCTTTGGGTCGAGTGAAAGATAAGCTCCCAAATATTTTGCTCATGGCGACTGGGTGAATTCAAATTGTAAGACAAAACCGGACGGGTTAACTTGCAAGACAAGAACCATCGTTCTTACAATCTGAAATGCACAATGCTTGTCTGCTGGCCACTACAAAAGCTCTCGCCGTCCGTTTGGTTGTGCTAATAAACGGACGGCGAGAGCTTTTGTAGTGGCCAGCAGACAAGCAATGTGCATTTCAGATTGTAAGAACGATGGTTCTTGTCTTGCAAGCTTACCCGTCCGGCTTCGTCTTACAATTTGAATTCACCCATTGTTGAACTAAACGGAAACTTAGCTCTCGCTCGCCTAAACTAATCGCGGAGATATAAAGGTTAAGCCCGTAGATAAAGAATGAAGTGAGAGTTTGTATCTGTTACTTTTATTGAAAAACGGAATATATACGCCTGGCTTTAATAGTCTGTGCAAGTAATAGTTATGTAGTTAAGCCTTTTTTTATGACCAAACGCTCAAGTTTTCACGAAGCGAAACAATTTTAAAGATACAAATGGTAATAATAAGTTTTTCTAATTAGTCTCCCCTACACCACTGTATGCATTTTCGCCGCCTCCCTGAAAGCTTTTGGATATCTTTTCCGTAAAAATCTTGCGGCTTTTCACGGACCCATTCTCGCACAAACAATTTTACTTCTTCATAGCTTTTGAAACTTTCAATGGAACTTTCTCAATTCGTTCAATGCTGTAGAAAATGTGTACAAACTTCCGAGCGCCAGAATTTATACTTAATATTCAGAGGTTTTAGCACTCATCTGCCTGAGATTTTCGGTAGCCTAGCCGCTCATGAACATTTTCCCAATACTACTTACGTTTATGCCCAGTCATGTAGCGTACACTACTTCGTCGGTCTTCCACAATGATTTTTTCGACGGTGGCGGGGTTTACGTTTTCATCGGTGACACTAGGTGGCGCGCATGTGGCAACTTTCCCTCAACTTTTCGGCCTTCGGCACTGGTACATCCTTTTCACTCATGATGGTTATAATTACACTAAAAAGTTAGGTTACGCGGTTCCAGCTATTCTCAACGTTTCATAACATACCAGTCTAATATTTAGTGTATCCACTTCTCAACAATAAATTTGTCGCGCGTCTGAAAATTCCGTTGGACCCCTCCCGAAACAAAATCCTGGCTACCTCCCTGCCATGCAGGAGTTTCGAGAACTTCTATAAACCTTTGGCGGCAATTTGACTTCAATTCGCCCGACCTCCTCGTGGATGGATCGTTTCAGTTGGTTCCAATTACATTGATTCATCTAGCATTTAAAAAATGAATTTCTAAGAAAGTTGTTAGATCACAGTACATATTACCAGAACTTCAGTAGCAGTACTTCCTTTTTTTCGAACATGCCAAATCAGGATTTGGCTTGATTCTCCGGATTTAGCTAGCTCTGACCTTCTTCTTTATAAAAATTCTCAGCATGGGTGTACACTGTAAGAACAAGGTTGAATTTTACATCGAAAACTCGTTGAATTTTACACCTTTAATTATTATTTATTTAATTATTTATTTAATTATTTAATTTTATCAAAATGTTTAATGTTCACAGATTATAACCCTGAAGATGGGCTTAACAGCCTGAAATATATAGGTTTTGTGAATGTATATCAGCATTTTGATTTCGGTATCATTGGAGGCGAAACAAAAACTACACCTTATATAAAATTTGATTCCGGCAACACAACAGTCAAACTTTTAATTAAGTTGGCGTTTTCTTTATAATTTACACCAGGGGTGTCAAACTCAAAACCTGGCGCGGGCCAAATAAGACTCTTCTCAGATTTAGGTGGGCCGCAGCAGGAACATTTCAAAAACGTTTATGTAATCGTATTGCGAAAGATGATGATGATGATGAAAGGTGGCTAAAAGACACAAAAAGTTGTTTGATATGGTTTTAAACAAACTCATGCACCAATACAGCGTGATAAGTATAGGTCTAAAAATCAGGCACTTGGGCTCTAATTTATTATTATGTTGGAATTTCACATGATTTGCGCCAAATTTTGGACAGATGATAAAAAATGTTTAGAACCAGTCATTCGAGGTCGCCCAAAATAACATTGAGAGGCAAAATAGTCAGAATAAATTAATTTCAGTTGAAAGGTGGCTAAAAGAGACAAAAAGTTGTTTGATATGGTTTTAAACAAACTCACACCAATACAGACCTAAGACCTAAGACCTAAGTATAGGTCTAAAAATCAGGCACTTGGGCTCTAATTTATTATTATGTTGGAATTTCACATCCTGGTGATATAGTCACCAATTCCAAGATTTCCGTAGTTTTTAAAGCTTTGCCACTTTTCCAAATAAATCGCAATTCATGTTCGGTGAAGGCCATGGGCGTAGCCAGGATTTCGATCAGGGGGGGGGCAAGCCCAAAATTTTTTTAACATCATGATTTTCTTAGGAGCTGAAATTTCCGGTCGCAGAAATATTGTTAGCATATTTTAGAGTAGCCTGGCTTGTGGTTGGATTGATGCAGAGGGTCATGGATTCCAGACTCACCGTGAACGAATTCATTTTATGGTGTTTTTCGAGCTCACGACCTACGTGACGAACTATGATGTCGCTCAGATTGTAAACAAGTAGGTACCCATTATGGGGATAAATAACATTGCTGGGCGTCCTGTTGATCTCAACACCTTAACAAAACAGCAGTTTAGATCTTGGAAATTGGATGACACTCACACATCTGCGGCCCTTGCTTACTGGGTGACTGCCACGCATGTTATTTCTTTTTTTTTGATAATTTTATAGTAAAATTTTTAAAATGGAGATGAAAAAGATTTTCTTCTGCATTCTGATTACATTCAACTGGCCTCCAATATCTGCCTTTCGGAGCGTAGTTTGTCTATTTCAGTGCATTTTTTGTATCTCGGGCTTCCACTTGCGAAATCGGTTTGTTTCGTCTGTCATTTTCATCTTAGCAAATTTATAAATCCTTTATTGATTGAAATATGGTTAACGGTTTTAATGAGATTTCCTCTAAATTTATCAAAGTATTAACAGTGGCTAAATTTTATTCCTGGTATGATTCAGCTAGAAAACAAATTTTGATTTAATAACTTGAAATACCCGCTCTGTGGCTCATTCGGTCGAGTCGCACTCTACGATGCTAGTAATCCGGAGATCGAATCTCGGCGTGGTCCAAAATTTCCGTACATGTGAATGGAAATATATAGTGCTTACAATATTATATTTATACACTCCGAAATTATATGCAATGTAATGTTGATTCGAAATTGCCTATAAACTGAGGCTGAGTTAACGCACAAGGGGCTACGGTACTGAGAAGAAAAAGAAGAACTTGAAAGACACTGAAATATGAGACCCGTTCCTTACAAAATCCTTAACCCTGGAAGGTCATGCTTAGTTTTAGTACGGAAAGGTCATGCTTCGTCGATTCGTCGACCCTCAACTTTGACGCTTCATAAAAATCTCACTTTCTCAAAATATTACTAAATCAATTCAATCGTTAGTTTATTTAGAATGGAAAGACATCGATATTGAGTAATTTTGTAAGGAAATTGATTTACAAATTAAATTTTCTTAATTCAATGTTATTTGGCCCGAAATATAAAACACTAAATTTAAAAATGAGATAAATAAAAATTTAACGTTGATATAATTCAAAAAACGTGCTCGAATCATAAAACACATATTCTAAACGTACCTACTAGGAAATTGGGTTTAATGAATGAGAAGCTCATGTATATGCAAGAGGCACAGCGATCCATTTTGGGGTTCCAACACGGGTTTTCTTTCACTTCACCTATTGCGGTTTTTACAGTGGATTGTAGAATTATTTATACACTCAGAAAAATGGGCCCCGTAAATTTAAAAGTATTTGTACCATTATTTTAATTGGACGGCAATTTACCAGATTTCTTCACAAAAGTAAACAGATGCAATAATTAATATAACTGGAAGAATCCTATTGAGATATTTTGTATGGAATGAAATGTGTCCTGTAAATCCAATGGGACATCAGATTATATTTCAATCAGTTTGTCTCATTAAATTTACAAGATCTGATATGATTAACTAATAATAGGATGGATCCCATTTGTTTTATATGACGTCCTATTGCATTATTGGGATAGGCCTTTTAGTTGAATTGCAAGCCTATGTATTTTGCAAGATAACCAACATCTTTCTCCGTAGCCGAGATCGTTCGGTTGCCTACCTGTGACTTGGTAAGTTTTAAAGAGTACTAGCAAATCGGATGTTCAATACTCGGCCTGGCCAAATATCGTGATTCTTAAAAAAATCCACAATGACGAAGCGTGTAAGGTATAATAATATCATCATCAATGTGGCACGATAGCCCGACGTCGGGCCTTGGCCGCCTGAATCGTTGACCTCCAATTGTCGCGGTTACGTGACCTCGTCCTCCAGTTTCGGAAGCCCAGCAGCTGTTGGGCGTCTTCACCTACGGAGTTCTCCCAGCGAGCTCTCGGTCGTCCACGCAACCTCGCTCCGTCAATTCGTTGTGCGTTCATCACTTTCTTTGGCATGCGATTATCGTCCATCCGTTGTACATGCCCCGCCCATTGCAAACGTTGAAGCTTCACGATTTTCGATACTTCCAGCTCATCGTACAATTGATACAACTCATGGTTGTACCGGTTACGCCATTGGTCTCGCTCGCGAACGGCCCCGAAAATTCGCCGAAGGACCTTTCGTTCGAATCGGTCTAGCAAAATTTCGGAGGCTTGGGTGAGGGTCCATGTTTCGCAGCCATAACATAGCACGGGTCGGATGATCGTTTTGTACACGCGGAGCTTCGTGTTCCTGTGCGCAAGTTTCGAATTAATTATAGGGAGGACCGAGAAATATGTCTTATTGGCTAGTTGTATCCGTCGCTTAATTTCGTCGGTTTCGTTGGCGTCCTTTGATAAGTTACAACCCAGATAGTTGAAGTTGTCTACATACTCGATATTAAGGTCCCCCACTGTGATGCTTGAATTTGCTGGCGTCCTTGTTTTCGATTGCATCATGGCCTTTGTTTTGCTTTCGTTGATATGTAGTCCAACTTCCTTTGCGGCGTTATTGAGGTTATGCAGAAGGCTTTCTGCATCACCCAACCTTCGAGACATGATGTTGATATCGTCGGCGTACGCTACTAATTGAGTCGACTTGATGAGTAGCGTTCCGCTGCTGTCCATATTCATGGCTCGAATTACATACTCCAAAGCAAGGTTGAAGAGCGTCGGCGCCAGCCCGTCGCCCTGCTTGAGTCCAGTACGAGTTTCAAATAGGTCAGTGAGTCGATTCTGCACTCTGACCTGCGAGACGGTATTAGTCATCGTCATCCTTGTGAGTCGCACTAACTTTGCCGGTATACCAAAATTCAGCATAATGTTGTACAGTACACTTCGATCGATACTGTCGTATGCCTGCTTGAAGTCGACAAAGATTTGGTATACGTCGATGTTATATTCCCAGCACTTTTGGAGTAGTAGCTTCACTCTGAAAAGCTGATCGGTCGTTGATCGACCAGGTCTGAAGCCGCCTTGATACTCGCCAATGATTCGTTCTGCGTACGGATTAATTCTCTTTTCAAGAATTTTAGATAATATCTTATAGGCCGTACAAACTAATGATATGCCCCTGTAATTCTCACACTTCAGCTTGTCACCCTTTTTGTGGATTGGGCAGATTATGCTTTTGCGCCAATCTTCGGGGATTTCCTCGTCGTTCCATATTTTCAGCAGTAGCACATGTATTGCGTTGGTCAGGCACGTTCCACCATGCTTCAGCAGTTCTGCTGGGATCTCGTCAGCGCCGGGCGCTTTATTATTTTGAAGCGACTGTATGGCAAGACTCACCTCCTCTACTGTTGGGGGTAGAACGGGAGGGCCTGGTTCGGCTAACTGCTCAAGAGCTGGCTCCGCGGGGGATGTTGATGGTGCATTGAGGAGCTCTTCAAAATGCGAGGCCCATCGTTTGTTGACGCTTTCGATGTCGCTGATGATGTTACCATCCTTGTCCTTACATAGGCTTGTCCTGGGTTGATATCCGTTCTTAACATTATTAATAAGTTTGTACGCCTGTCTAATGTTCTTACTGGCTAATCTTTGGTTTATTTGCTGTAACTGCTCGTCAAAATGTTTGCGTTTCTTACGTCTAATTAACTTATTAGATACTCGCCGAAGCTCGTTATATCTTTCTTTCTTGGCTCGGGATGCGCGTTGTGTGTATTGGCGATAGGCTTCATTTTTCGCCTCAATCGAGGCCCTGCATTCTTCGTCGAACCAGTCTGCTCGTCTGCGCCGGCCTTTATAGCCCACGACCTCTTCTGCGACCCCCTTGATGCTGTCTTTGAGCTCCTCCCAGAACTCATGGATGCCTAAATTGTTGATGTCATCAAGCATGGGCGACAGTTTTTCCTCTAGTGCTGTTGTATACGCAGCCGCCGTGGCATCATCAATCAAATTGTCAACCTCGAAGATCTTGGCAGGGTTGATTCTCGTTAGGTGCACCGAAGAGATTCTGCACCTGTAGGTCGTCTTCACCAAATAGTGATCGGTGTCACAGTTGGCTCCTCGATAGGATCGAACATCTAGGACATTAGAAGCCCATCTCTTGCTGGTCAGTACGTGGTCGATCTGGTTCACGGTGTATTCATCTGGAGACTTCCAGGTCTGCTTATGGATTCGTCGATGAGGGAAGCATGTAGAGCTTATTACCAGGTTTCTGCCGCTCGCGAAGTCGATAAGTCGCTGACCGTTGTTGTTGTTTTCGTCGTGGAGGCTATGACCTACAGTAGTTCCCCTATGCCAGCTTTCATTTCCGACTTTGGCGTTAAAGTCTCCTAGCAGCAGCTTGACGTCGTTTGATGGAAGTGAGTCGAAGAGTGTTTCTAGGTCGTTGTAGAACTCGTCCTTAATCGCGTCTTCTTTTACTTCTGTAGGGGCATGCGCATTAATGAGCCAGAGATTAGCGAAACGGGTCTTAATGCGGATCGCACATAGCCGCTCGTTGATGGGTTTGAAGCCGATAACGTGGTCCTTCAGCTGCTTATTCACGATGAAAGCTACTCCAAACTCCTTGTTGCCCTCCTCTTTACCACTCGTAAAAATAGTGTGCGAATTGAGGTCGTTAATCTCGCTTTTGAGCCATTTAGTTTCCTGGATTGCAACTATGCTCAGCTTGTATTGTTCTACCTGATCCAGGAGGGCCCTTAAGGCCCCCGGTCTATTCAGGGAGCGTACATTCCAGGATCCGAAAGAGTAATCAGTTGTTCGTTTGCGGGGTCGTCGTTGTTTTGTATCCGTCCAATCCGAGGCTTTTGTTTCAGGTTTCTTGACTTGAAGTTTTTCTTAGGATGAGTTGTCGGCACATCGCTAAACCATGATAGGGTTTAATCGTTGAGTAAAGGCCATCATGGGCATGCCTCGAAGATGCTGCTTTAGTGGTTGACTTAAATGTTTTCTGTCACCTATCACGTTAAGTAACCTGAGACGCTGCAGATGTTAATGCAGCACTCAGGCGCAGCGGTTACTCGGATAATGCGGGAAAGTAACGCCCCGTAGAGAGACATAGGAATTGGCCGAAGTCCTTTTCCTATGAAACTCCTCCTGCATAGCTAAGGGTCCGCAGTTATGCCACAACTGAAGAAGATATAGGAATTAGCCGAAGCCTTTCAACCTTTATCTTCCCCCTTATGGGAAAATATAAAAAGTATAGTTCGATAAGACTACGAGTGAAACGATTTTTTTTTATTACATAGGGTTGATCCTATTAATTCAATAAGATATATCCTATTGGAAAATAACTAGATCATGTGGTTATTTTAAAATGAGTCAACTATTAAAACAAACGGATATTTATCGAGTTGATGTAATGGTTCCTATATTTTTAAAGTAATCTGATTTTTCCTATTGACTAAAAATAATGGGACAAAATGATTAGTTTAATGGGATTTCCCATTGAAATTTTTCTGAGTGTAGTAAATTTTGGAATATTTTCTCCCCGAGATCCCTTGATTAATTCTAATTTTATGTTCGATGTCTAATTTTGACATTGACTCCAAGGCGATTTTTATGAGTTCGAAATGCAATCTTCCTAAATGAGGAAGAATTTTGAGCCATTTTCCTGATTTGTCCTATTTTTGTCCTAGTAAATATTTTTCCATAATTTTTGAAAAAATAGGTCCCACATTTCAAAAATAAACATATTTGTTATGAGCTAGTTGTATGGACACAGACTTATGGTCGAATCGACAACCAGCCATAAGAAATACTGGAGTTCTAAGAGTTACACAAAATTCATCCTTTGTCGTTTCGATGACACCGATTTCCAAAAATCCAACTTACCCTGCTTACTTCGTCTAGCCGCAATGTACCCGGCAAGTACATCGGCACGGTAAGTGCTGTACGAAAACTTATCTCCAAATAATGAGAATTGTCACAAAAAATGGGATAAATTTGATGATGCGGAGTCGATTCGACGAAGCATGACCTTCCGGGGCTAACAAAGCAAAGCTGTATACCATTTGTCACCCTTTCAGATGAAAATAAGTTAAATTCCACTAACTTCCCGAAGGGACCTAAATGAAACAGGAAATATGGGATCCACGCAGCCACAGTAGCACACTCACAAGTGAAATGTGTGTGCTGGTACGCAGCCTCCGTCAGTTACAAGAGGCCACTTAGAGTGGTAAAAAAGGCAACTGCTGAAAATGTTGTATAGTGCAGCGATTTTTTTTACTACATCGATAAGGTTTTTTTCACCGTCTTCATCGACCAGGGGGGGGCGACCGCCCCTCCCTGCCCCCCCTGGCTACGCCCATGGTGAAGGCAACCAATTTTATATTAACTGCATTTCGGGGCAGAACAGTTTCATGAAGAGACTTAGTATTGTCCTGTACGAAAAAGATGAGCTGTCTTATAGAATCAAATAACCAGCCTCAAAGTGTTGGTAGTATTTGGAGAAAAAATCCTAAAATAATCTTGCATAAATCCACTGACGAGTTTTAGTAACTTTTATAGACTTGAGTTCAACTTCTGAATTTGATCACCTTACCAATTTCACCATTTTTGTGTTGATACAGATTGTGCTGCCATGTTGACCGCGGGCCGCACAGAACTGCGAGGAGGGCCGCGAGTTTGACACGTCTGTTTACACCTTTTTCTCGCAAAATTACAGTAAACGTTTATTTTTCAACAAAATTTATAGTAAACCCACAAAATAGTGTAATATTACACAGATTTTTTAATATTACTCTATTTGGGTGTTATTTTACACCACATTTGCTGTGAAGATGTGTCATTACTTTATATTTGTGTAACTTTACATTTTCAGTTTATATTTACCAATTGGAAGTTGTAATTTTCCATGTAATATTACGATTTTGGTGTAAAAAATTACACCTACATTTGTGTACAATACTATTGTGAATTATTGCATTTCCCTGTATCTGT
The DNA here is from genome assembly GCA_949715475.1 of Microchrysa polita. Classification (NCBI taxonomy): domain Eukaryota; kingdom Metazoa; phylum Arthropoda; class Insecta; order Diptera; family Stratiomyidae; genus Microchrysa; species Microchrysa polita. The sequence continues at coordinate 95,547,048 of OX454415.1, forward strand.
TCCGTACGAAGTGCGTTCGTGTGAGCATCATATTATTGTTTGTTTTGTAGCGCTTTTTTGCTCTTTAACCGAAGGGGGTGTGGCAGCTCTTGGCCGTTGGAATAACGGGTAGCTCCAGAACGATTTACATTGAAGAACCGGCTGCCGTAAATATTATTATAAACCCGGATGTAAATTTACATATTTGCCGGTGTAAATTTACATTTTTTCCAGTGCAAATTTGCATATTTTTGATTTAAAATTACATAAGTCCTAAGAGTAAGTTTACTTATTTATGTGTGCAAATTTACTTATTACCGTTTGTAGATTTACACCAATTTTGTAGTAAATATTTACACCGTAAAGCGTAACATTACTCTCGTTCAAATCACGGCGGAGTTGTTAGGGAGACAATGGTCCAGTAACTCCAGTGCAATTTAAATGAAAATTTAAATTTATTGTCTACATTTGGTCACCATTGCACGCAGAGCCAAAACGACGAGCTCTATAAAATGGACAATTATGGTCTTCTCTTTACAAAAAACACTCTAATTTTCTTCGCTTTGCAATAATGTACTGTTTCAATTAAAAAACTCAATATCTGAACAAGAAAATAAAAGTGGACAATTTCTCACGAACAAATTTTTTTTTTCTTTTCCAATTGGTAATACATATACTTTTTGTCCGCTACTCTGTATATTATACCTACTGATAAAATATAGAAAGAACCTAAAAAAATATACATAAATGTATCAATAAAATACTGTTAGATATTAAAAACTCCTAAGTATAATGTTGAACAAAAAAAATCTGTATATACAGGGTTTCGGGAAACTGCCGCATAAACGCACCGGATTTTGATTCCTCAGTTGATTTCCAGCAAAAAAGTTGTACGGAACATACCCCCTCAGCTTAACCCTTTAGCTGCCACAGGCATTTAAAGATTTTTGAAAAAATCATTTTCTTGCACGACTTAAAGCCTAATTTCTCCAAAGCTAGACCAGCTAGAATACTGAAATAAAATGATTATTACAGCCAACAAATTTACCTGTAAAATAAAACTAACCACACTAAAATCGAATAAGAGGTTTGGTTTTTACAGAGCTTCAAAGTCAAATTTGCGTGATTTGACCCAAAAACCACATTTTTCCATCTCAATTTTCTTCAACTTCTGCCAAGGTGAGGTGCTTGTACTTTCTTCTTCTTCCTTGCCTCGTTCTTTATACCGCTCCATGGTTCCGCGTTGCTCGACCTGCGGTGTAGGCACATCGCCCGTTTTGGCGATAATTTCTCAGCATATTTCTACAGGCAGCTCTATCTTGGATCGTGTCATCGCCGAGACCAATGCGTTGTTGTTGCTTTTTCATTTGACACATCCAGGTGTTCTTCGGTCTGCCTCTGGCCTTGGGTCCATCAAGTGGAATTTCCATTGATATCGCTTTCTTTGCGGGGTTCTCAGGCGGACGCCTTTGAACATGGCAATACCAATCCATTCGTCGGTCTTCGAGCTTTTCGGTGATTGGTTGGTCTATGGACAAGCTGCCTCGGATGTAGCTACTCTTGATGTGGTCCCTTTTGGTTACACCAACTGATATGCGTAACATTTTCATTTCAGTCGCTGTCATTTCTTTCGCGTAACCTTCAAACATGGTCCCGCATTCTGATCCATACATGAGTGCGGGACGTACAACCGTTTTGTACAACTTGCCCTTTAGCTTCAGTGGCATTTTCTTATCGCAGAAAACTCCAGAGTTTTCTCGCTACCTCATCCACCCAACCTTTGTGCGATGTTTGATGTCATCATCGCATGTAGCTCCGCTGTTCACCATCGAGCCAAGGTACTTGAACTTGGTACAAGACTTAAGCTGCTCTCCTTTGACGTACATTTCTGGTATCGGTGCATTTGGGTCTGAGAATGGGCAGCATAAGAACTCAGTCTTTGTTATACTTACCCTCAGTCCATGCTCCTCCAGAATGTCACACCATTTTGTAAGCGCAGCTTGCAAGGCAACGATGTTTGGGCTACTGAGGACTATATCATCAGCAAAAAGAAGAGATATTTCTAGGCCGTCGGAGACACGTGTTAATAAGTAGCACATGATGATGTTGAAGAGCAACGGACTCAATACACTGCCCTGGTGTACTCCGACATTCACCGGAAATTCTTCTGATTCACCGGCTGTGCATCTAACCTTAGTCGTAGCTCCATCATACATGTCTCGTATCATCCTGACGTATGCCTCGGGGACATTAAGTGCTCTCAAGGCCAACCATATCAGATCACGAGGTACTCTATCGAATGCCTTCTCCAAATCGATGAACACAAAGTACAAGTCCCTTCGTGCTGCTCTATACTTTTCCATCGCAATACGAATGCACTGAATCGCATCGACCTTCAACAAAGCCGCATTGATTGTCATTCAACCGCACAATCTTTCTCAATCGGTTGCAGACAACTCGCTCGTAGATCTTTAGTGTATGAGGTGTTAACTTTATAGCCCTATAGTTGTTGAGTTTGCGTGAGTCTCCCTTGTTCTTATAGAAAGGAAGAAGAAAACTTTCCCTGAAAGCATCAGGCATCGGTTGCCCACCTTTGATTTTGTTGAAGAGAACTGTGAGCCAACTAAGCCCGACATTTTCCATTTTCAACCAAAATTCCGCGGGGATTTTGTCCGGGCCGACTGCCTTTCCGCGTTTCATCTGATGCATTGCCTCCATCACCTCTTCCTCTGAGATATCTTCAATATTTGTGGTATTCGGCTCAACATCTTGAAAAGCTGCTCGAGGAAACTCTTCATTTAGAAGTTCGTCAAAATACTCTCGCATCCTGCTACAAATTGCCGTATCGTCAATCAGCAACATTCCTTGCGAGTCCTCCACGTACTTTGGCGCCTGTATTTCCCGAGCGTTCCTTCTCCTTTGGGCTGCGACCCTAAATATCCTGGCGTCGTGCTTAGGTCTCTCGCGCAAAGACGGTCCTTCGGTCGCAGTCTGAGTTTCTAATTCTTGGTAGAATTTCTCAGCTGCCTTCGCCTTTGCTTGAGCTACCAAGCGCTTTACTTTCTTTCGGCATTGCATATAATTTTCGCGAAGTTGAACCCGTTCGGCTTCACTGCTTGACTCACATTTCGTCCATGCCTTAAATGCGTTCGATTTGGCTTGCACTGCTTCCTTAGTTTCGGTGTTCCACCACCATGTTTCTTTCTTCGTGTGGAGTGGACCTTTCCAAACTCAAAGTGCCTTTTCCGCCTCACCTACTGACATTTCAGCGAAACTATTCCACATTTGTGTTGGACTGTGCTCGGTGCAGTTTATGTTGTTTTGAAACCACTCCGTCATTTTATCAATGAATGGAGTTACTACAGGTTCAAAGTTGTCGTTTGTGAGATTGTGCCACTTGATTTTTTCGACAGGCTTGGGAGTTCTTCTATTTCTTGCTCCTCCTGCTTTCAAAATAAATTCTGACAGGAGCAAACGATGTTGGCTAACGACAGATTCACCCAAGATCACCTTGCAGTCTTTTACCCACCTTCTCATAAAATCGAAGCAGAGGTGGTAATCGATCTGCGTTTCGTGTTTCCTATCTCCGTGTCCACTACTGTAGGTGATTAGGTGTCTCTCGTTTTTCGCAAACCATATGTATTTAGGATGACCAAACCATGCGATCTGCACATGGTCAGAATAGCTTCACCTTCGTCATTTCTGATCGTTGAAGGGCTACCCTTTCCACCATGGCAATCCTCGTAATCATAATTTGATTCACCCACATGGCCATTTAAATCTCCTCCCAAGAACACCAATTCGGTATCTGGAATGGTCTGAATTAGGGTGTCAACGTCGTTCCAAAATGCCGCTTTTTCTTCCTGTGGCACTCCCACTTGGGGAGCGTAGGCACTTATTACGTTCCACAGCCTTCCGCAGATAACCAATTTGATGCTGATCAAGCGGTCACTTCTCTTCGCGACACTTATTATACTGCCAAGTAAAGACGACGCCAGAATAATGCCAACTGCGTTTCTTTGGTTTGTAATTCCATAGTAGTACAATTTGTACTTCATGGAATTCGTAAGAAACCGGGCTCTGTCGATATGGGTATTTCGCCACTTTGTCTCTTGCACGCACATAATGTCTATCCCTCTCCGCTTCATGATATCGTCAATCTCCTCGCTCTTTGACGTCATGGAACCGACATTCCAGCTTGCAACCCTCAGCTTCTCCACAATGTAATTGGACTGCCTTATATCGCTCGCCCCCGGAAACCGTCGAGCTCTGGCGCGAACTAGGTTCGCCCCGGGATCACTCAACCGCATAGCAGAAGTAGTGCCCAGCGGGGTAGTGCTTGTATCTGCGTCAATTTCCATAAGGCCTTCCATTCTTTTACACCTTTTGGTTGTGTTTTTGGCACTAGTGTGTGGAAATAAGTAAATTTATGGACTTTCCTTTTACGTCCGCCGGCTATCTCCAGACGCGGCAACCCATACACACACACACTAACCTATGGGAGGTCTTGTTGGTGTTAAAACGTGCCTCAGGCTTCAGATGTCATGGTTGCCTGCGACCTTCGCATACTAGCGGCCAAGCACCCTCTTGACCATGCATCCCTCGGCGCATGCTGATCCACCTTGGATTAGGTCCCTTTTTAGTCGCCTTCTACGACACGCCGGGAAAGGCGGTGGCATGATTCGCGACCCATGCCACAGGGCATGAGGTGAGGTGCTTGTACGATTCTTTTAAAAATTTCACACCATTTTATTCTAGCTCCATTACTTCTAACAGTTTTAGTACCTTAAGTGCAGAAAACTAGTGTTAATTTTGGCTCGATTTCGACATACTTTGAATCTAGGGACGCGGGAGCGTCCCGCACGCCAAAGAAAAACGAAGAAATTTGAACAAATAAAAAGTGAGAAGCGACTAAGACTATGTTTACACGACGGAACAAGTACGGGTTTTCGGACCTCTGTAGCTCGGACCCTGGTTGGTCCTGAGTCTTCAAATTCGGTAAGCGTTGTCGCTCGCGCCGTCTTACGAAGTGTAGAAAATTTCAAGATGATACGATAAGAAACACCGGAGATATAAGAGTTTGAAAATCGCATTTTTTCAAAAATCTTGTTCTCGTTGTTCTCGTTGTTCTTGTCGTTCATTGACAGGGCTACAGCCTTGCAGACGGCATCTCGGGATTTGGTCTCTTTTCCCATTGATAGAGTCTGTCGTGAAGGTGTGCATAGGCTATCGTTTGCTCCGATCCGTGAAGTAGAAAAAAAGATACAGCGGAAAATGTGAAAAAATACATAGAGTTTCTCGCTTAAATCTTTTTATATGTTTTAAAGGAAGCATTTGGCAAAAGTCGGGGATAGGCCCGAAAAGAGCCTAGAAACGAATCGTATAGTATAGTATAATTGGTAGGACCGAACAATCTTTTGTATCCAAAATTTTCAGTTTTAGATCGTCTGCAAGAGCGGGGGCGGGTCGAAGTTCCTGTTTTGGTTCGTCTCATATATACGAGTACGTACATATTAGTTTAATATTGGATGAGCATACGCACTGTTTCATTCATCCCGATGATCCTAAAGCTTCCACCAAATCAGCGCGGTAGCGGTACGCGGTACACACAACACACACACCACAAGAATTGACAAGTACTCCGTGGTATACCGCGGCGGAAACTATTTCATACATTCTGACACGTACCGCTACCGTTCTGCGCTGGTTTGGTGGAAGCTTAAATATGGCGCTGGGACACCAAATCGGTTTTGTCAAGACGGTGTATTCTGTTGTGTTCAAACCAGAGTTACGTGATGATGGCATATGGAAAATCGATTTTTCAAGGAATTCTGATGAGTTAATTTGAACCAAATTCGGCATGTAAATTTATTCTTGTAATTCCACCCGGTTTGATCCTGTTGTGGTAGGCAAAAAGGTACTGTTAGTTATATAGTGAATTTCATAGCTATCCCTGATTCTTGGTCATGAAACCACTTTATTGTTGTAAAAGCAATGCTCGTCAGGACTCAACAGGTTTTCGGGACCTTTGATGAGGGATAAAAGGATATTTTCACATGTACATGTCTTTCTCTATGTGTCTTAGGCGCAATGTGGAACTTAGGAAATATGGATGTTATTTGAATCACATATTGAGTACCCAGTGAGGCTTAATGGTTACATTAAAAATTAAGATTTAAGATTAGGATGAATGTGATAGAGATGAAGTAAAGGTTTAGACTCAATTTAGGGCTAAGGTTAAAGTCAAAATCAAGTTTAGGGTAACGAATAGGGTTAAAGTTATTGTTACATCGCAGTTAACGTTATTATTAGGGTTAAATGTAAGGAAAGGGTTTGGGTTAAGGTTGAGTCTGAGTTTGAGGTTTAGGTATAGGCCAGGGTTATGGTCAAAGTTAGGGTTATCATTAAGTTTAATGTTATGTATAAAGATACCAAGGTTAGCGAGGTTACTAGAGCTACCAAGGCCATCGGGGTTACCGAGGTTACTAAGGGTTTGCAAGATCACCAAAGTAGTCAAGTGTACTATGGTTACTAAGATTACCAAGGCGAGCAAGGTTACCAAGGAGACCAAGGAGACGAAGGTTAGCAAGGGGTTTATCATTCTTATAATTATTGTTGTCAAACAAATTCGTGACAATAGGGCAATGAATATCGTCTTCATAATATATTTACGAATTTTGTAAATCGAAAACTGCAAAAAGATATGATATCTCACAAAAACAACTGTGTTGTAAAAGGTGTCCGCCAAAGAAAAACTCATCAGCCGCAAAAAGGATTGATATAAATACATTCCCGCCAAAATACTCGCATCTTGTCTCAATGATGGTGGTGGAGCAAATTTTTTTCAACGCTATTTGGCGGGGAGCTTGAATAAGGTTAATAACAAAATAAAATCAATGTTAAGAAATTTATGAAAGAACTTTTATCGTATAGAAAAAAACGAGTTCCATACAAAGGAAAGCTAAATAAGGTTCTAAAACGCATTTTTATTTTCTATAAGACTGGAAGCTTCAAAATTATCAAGAAAAGAACATAGTAGCAAATAGTACCCTCGTTCAGCTCCCCGCCAATAAGCGTTGAAAAAAATTTGCTCCACCACCATCATTGAGACAAGATGCGAGTATTTTGGCGGGAATGTATTTATATCAATCCTTTTTGCGGCTGATGAGTTTTTCTTTGGCGGACACCTTTTACAACACAGTTGTTTTTGTGAGATAGATTTTACCAATTGCAGATCTAGAAGTAATAGAGCTAGATCAAAATGATGTAAGAAAGATATGATCGTAGTACTATGCGCCAATTTTTAGAAGAATCGTACAAGCACCTCACCTTGGCAGAAGTTGGAGAAAATTGAGATGGAAAAAAGATTGTTTTTGGGTCAAATCACGCTAATTTGATTTTGAAGCTCTGTAAAAACGAAACCTCTTATCCGATTTTAGTGCGGTTAGTTTTATTTTACAGGTAAATTTGTTGGCTGTAATAGTCATTTTATTTCACTTTTCTAGCTGGTCTAGCTTTGGAGATATTAGGCTTTAAGTCGTGCAAGAAAATGATTTTTTCAAAAATCTTTAAATGCCTGTGGCAGCTAAAGGGTTAAGCAGAGGGGGTATGTTCCGTACAACTTTTTTGCTGGAAATCAACTGAGGAATCATAATCCGGTGCGTTTATGCGGCAGTTTCCGAACACCCTGTATACAAATAAATAAAAATTAATTAATCATGAAATACAAATGCATTTAACTCTAGGGTATTTATTTGAAAAATATGTTTTTCTGATGGATTTTATTTATGACCCATTTGCTGCTTCCCTTCCTCTGGAACACACGCACCGCCACTGTCGCAAACATAGGTGGTTGGGAGAACTAAGGATGTCACTTATAGGGAATAATTTAAGTTTCGAAAGTCTAGGCCACGCAGACGCGAATAGGATATGGATATTATGATGATAATGACATCTATGTACATGTGGGTGTTCATGTTTCGGATATCAAAAGCCCAAAATTGTCTCAATAGAATTTTGCGGATGATAGACTTTTAGAATCCCTGTCTAGGAATGACTGAGACCACTAGACTGAAATATTTCTTAAAATTGCGATTGTGAGCAGCAACAGCTTGCAGATTCGTATTACGGAAATTTTCATACGTATAGCATCGATTTTTTATGAGGTAGTACAGTAGTATAGTAAGACAAAAATATATTCTTGATCATCGGCTAGAGGGAGGGAGGGTGAAGCCAATATCCCTGCCCTGCCTCCCCAAACTCGTTCAACACTGAAAGAATCGACGTTCATATTACCTACTACCAATATGCCTGGTATAGCACCTATAAGGGGCGGCAATTTGTCCTTGACCGGGGCAGAGTAAGTGTTAGAGCGGGCGCTGTCGGTTGAGAATGGCGTAAGCTTATTATAGTGCCCAGTTGTTAGTTCAAAAGGGGTTAAATTGGTTGTAAAATGTATTGAGTTGTTATAAGTAATAACAGCTTCGTCAATTGCCTCGGATATACTTTTCTTTTTATTTTGGCTGTTTATTATCCTTAAAATTTCCGTTAGCGTTGAGTGGAAACGCTCCACCGGAGAGTTTCGTGTTGAGGATTTGGCAGAGATTGTATGATGTATTATGCTATAAATTTGAAGGAAACCTTAGGCATGATTTGGGCGTTACGGAATGATACTGGAGGAATTTATTATTAATCTAAACTGTTCGCGAAGCAATTTTTTGTCGTTTAATTAAAGAAAAAATATTCCGAAAGTTGGCAATTTCAGAAAATTGAATATGTTAGGGTTCTTCTTGAAGGACATGCTTATATTTTCGTAGATATACTATCTAAATTATTGAAATAAAGTGTGGTTGGAAGCTAACAGTTCACTGGATCGTAAGAAATTGCGCATGGAGGTTTTTATTGAGTTTTCATATCTAATGAGGCATTTGTTTTTAGGGTGTCCTATATATAGGACAGTAGGCACATAGGCTACTATGAGGTTGCGTCAACAAGTATTTTCGATTTGCTAATTTTTTTTTAAATTTTAATCAATTACGATATTAGAAAATAGCCAGAATATCACAAAATGCGTAATTACAATCTCCATATTGATTTTAGATTATGATTAAATTTAGTTTAAGATTAAATTTAGTTTAAGATTCTGAAATTGAGGCTTGGGTAGCTATTGATGGCCTACACACTCACTACTTTACTCTACTTTTTAATTGTTTTTGACGTTGATTGAATTTTTTGTGTAGTTATAATTATAAATAAATAAATCTACGATTATTTCAACATGAAATAACTGATTATTTTTATATTTTATGAGGCACATATGACTCATAGACGATACAGTTACTAACGCCATGAGTCATATGTGTCTCATAGATAGCGAACATAATGAGTAAATCACTCACTAAACAAATTTCGTCCATAAAACATGGCCAAGATGCTGAAAACTGCTATTTTCGTTAAGTAATTTGTCGATAATCATACCAAAACAGTGTATCCGCATAGCTACCTCTATGCCTACTGTCCTATATATAGGATGGCTCCGAAAACCTAGTTTTAAATAAAAAAAATATTTTTTTCGCACGTTTTGGAATAAGTGTCCCTAAATAAGCAAAACAAAACATAAAAATACTTTTGGAACTTTTCACACGGCTCCATAGGCATATCTGAGTTAAATTTAGGCTGTTCCTGCCATTCATTACATACACGCAACAGCAAATTTACTGAATTTGTCCACAATGGTCAAAAAGTTCGATTTACTAACTGAATATATATCCATATGTAAAATCTCTAAGGGTTTAGAGGGTGTTTCGGTAATTTCGAATCGTAGAGTTTCCTTGTTGCGTTCATTTTTATTTAGTAAACATATTTCACAATTATTTATTAATTTATTGACATTTCAAATTAGGGAAAAAATGTTCTCGTTTTAGATGTTCTACGGTTTCAGTGATACCCCTATGGTTGGACTTGTGGTGGCAATCCTTTATAAGCTTCTGTTGCGAGTCAATGTCAGTTATATCTTTAAGTAAATGCTTACATCTAACCAGCTTTGGGCTTTTCCCGGAAAAATGGATGGAATAGACTCTTTGAAGCTCTTTGAATGTATGGTCGTCGGTTAGTATAGCGGTTATACCTTTTGGATTCGTATTCTCACGCAGAATTGTAGCCAAAACGCTGGGGTTGGCAATGTCGATACGTTTGATCGTTTTTCTTCGATTCGAACCAAATAGAATCTTGAGCGAATTAAATGGTTCAGCTGATTTCTGTAAAATCAATTGAAACGAAAAAGTATTAAGAGGCTTTTCAGACATGTGTATATGGTTTACATCGTCTCTGTCAGTTAATTGTGAGTTAAACCTACCAGAAGTAGTTGGTCCGGTTTCGTTAACGTTAATATCAATACGGGACAAAGCATCGGCTATAGCGTTCTGTTTTCCTTTTCTATATATGATATCGTATTCGTACTCCTCTAGCTTCAATCTCCATCGAACGAGCTTAGAATTGGGTTCTTTTAATGAGAACAACCACGTAAGAGGCTTGTGGTCAGTTATGATAATTTTCGCCCAAACAGATACGGGCGAAAATATTTGGTCGCCCAGACAACGGCAAGCAGTTCCTTCTCAATTGTACTGTAGTTTTGTTCAGTACATGTAAGCGTACGTGATGCATACGCTACTGGTTTATCAGAACCTATTGGTCCCTGTCTCAACACTGCACCAATAGCTACATTGCTGGCGTCTGTGGATAAATTAAATGCCTTTGAAAAATCTGGATACTGGAGTAATGGATCATTTGTTAGAATATTCTTACACAGCTCAAAGCATTTAATATATTCCTGGTTTAGTTGGATCGATTTTCCTGTACGCAAGCATACTGTCATTGGTTTTGTGATGTGGGCAAAGTCCTTTATAAATTTTCTGTAGTGGCCAAGAAGCCCAAGGAAAGATTTGATCTGCTTGGCAGTCTTGGGTATAGGGAACTGTTTTATCGCAAGTATTTTATCTGGATTAGGTCTTACTCCCTCCGGGGTGATGACATGGCCCAAGAAGGAAACCTCTTTTCTCAGAAATTCAGACTTTTCGATTTTGATTTTGAGATTAGCCTCGCGTAGTCTTTCAAAGACTTTAGCCAAATTTTCCATATGTTCCTGCAATGAGGTTGAAAAAATAAATATGTCGTCCATATAGAAAAGACATATTTTTCCTTGTAGGTCGCGTAATACGTGATCCATGACTCTTTGAAAGGTCGATGGCGCATTTTTTTTTAAACCAAATGGCATTCTTACGTATTCATAATGACCGTTGTTAACGGTGAATGCTGTTTTGGGTATATCTACAGTTGAAAAATATAGACATTTTCCCAACTTGTCTAATATCTCTTGGATATTGGGAAGTGGGTAACGATCTTCGACTGTTTTTTTCGTTAAGACGGCGCGCGCGCGGTAGTCGACTACTAACCGCCACTTCTGAACTCCGGAGGAATCTCGCTTTTTTGGAACAATCCATATAGGCATAGGGGATGACCAAGGCGAGTAGCTATGTCTAATAATACCCTGATCTAAGAGATCTTTTATTTGTTTGTGTACCTCAGCCCTGCACAGCAAAAAATCCGGTGTGAATTTAACTCCGAAAATTGTCGAATAGGGTCCCTCCGTTTGGATAAAATATTGTTTTATCCAAATGGATTAACACAAAAGTGTACTTCCAATTACACCAAAAGGAGTAACACTCGATATTTTTGGGATAAAAATAAAACACAAGTTTCACAGAACATTTAACTCATAAATGAGTTTTGTATAACTAGCATTTACCTCTCTATAGGTGTTGGCGACATTTCATTTACCTCTTTACGCTCTAAAAATGCATAATAAATTACCTGCCTACAGGGGGATTCGATCCAGCGTCCCTATGATTTGAAGACTAACGCCCTACCTACTACACCACACAGACTATACGGGATGACGTTCGTAATTTGCACCATATATTACGTGCGGAATTAACTTCATTTTAAGTAAATTTTAACACCATATAAACAAAAACTGATATAATTTCGAATAAAAGTTATTATTTATCCAAATGAATTTTATTTTGAGTGTTTTATCCTAATGGATAAAAGGAAAATGTTATACTCGGGACGGAGTGAAATAAATGTATTTAACTCCATAGGTATAAAAAAATTAAACCTTTTTGGATAAATTTTGGTTCACACCGCCTGATTTTTTGCTGTGTGTGTGCCTCAGGGAAACGGTACGATTTTGAGAAAACTGGTTTATCGTCCTTTGTTTTAATTGAATGCTTAATTTGGTTGCTAAACGTTAACTTATTATTTTCTTTGTAGAGAATGTCGTCGTATTGTTTACAAAGTTTAATAAGAGTTTCGCGTTCTTCTTTATTAAGATGATCGGTTCGTAGTAAGCTAGAAATATTTATCTTGGTTTCCTCCAGTTTTCAACGCAAGGAAAGGTTGTGTATCTCGTAATAGTGATTCTTGCTTGCTTGATTCTTGATTGATTGATTCAATGATAAACGATTGGGATGTGTATGAAAAATTTGATACCTCCATATGAGAGTACCAACGATCGGCCCTATGGAGACCTTCTGATATAAGTAGATTGTCCTTAATTCTATACGGTTTTACAAAAATTTTCCCATATTTGACATCTACTGGTAAACGGACAACCATCTTTGAATTGGCTGGGACTTCATATATCTTGGAAGAGAAATTAGGCTTGAATATAAGGGGGATTGTAACATTTTTTGCTCTTAGAATGGATGTTTCAAAATCCAGTAATATGCACAATTTTTTCATTGTCTCTAGACCTATTAGGCCATCAAAATAATCGTGGAATTTAAATAGAAGAAAACTGCATTTTTCTTTAGTTTTGAATTCCTCAATACCATCCAATGATATTTGTTTGTCGATTATATATTTTTTGAATACTGTTTTAATGAAACAAACGGGCTGAATATTTTTATTTTTTTCTTGATTGATAATATCGGGTCTTATGAAAGACTTATTACTACCAGTATCTAAAAGGAATTTTAAATAATAATTTTCATATTTAATAATAATGTATGGTAATAGGGACGATTGATGGCTATTCATATCTACATATCCGATTTGTTATCCGAGGCTTGTAACTAAAAATTTGTATCATCGATAGAATGTGAGCCATAATATTCATCAAGGCTTTGGTTTTCGAGAACAGGTGAATAATCATTTCGAATACCTACATCACTTCCACGACGACTGTTTGAACTAATTACCACAAGGGTAAGCTTTCAGATCCTTTTGAGGTGCACAGTGGAGTGAGACAAGGTTTCATTTTATCACCTATTCTTTTCCTCATAGCCATTAACGATGTACTAGTGAGCGCGCTTCAAAACCAGAGGAAAGGTATCAGATGGAAAATGTTTCATTACCTGTAACACCTGGACTATGCTAACGATATTTGTCTGCTTTCAAATAAAAATGAGGATGTAGCTCCTCAAATGGACGATGCTCTGCATTGCGAAAGTCGTAATGCTGGGCTCAAGATAAACGCTGCCAAGACCAAGTACTTGAGCTCCCATCCTGGGGGACAAAGCGGAATTTGTGTTTCGGGCCAAGCGGTCGAAAAAGTTGACGAATTCTGCTACCTCGGAAGCATAGTCACAGCAGATGGCGGCGCGGATGCTGATGTACAATCGCGTATCAATAAGGCTAGGGCAGCCTTCTTCACTTTGACTCCTTTCTGGCAAAATAACAACATTTCCAGGCGCACCAAAATCCGAATCTTCAATTCTATTGTAATATCTGTGCTTCTTTATGGCTGTTCAACTTGGAAGGTGACCAACGAGATAACAACTAAGCTGCAAACTTTCGCCTACGGCGCATCCTACAGATTAGAGATTATTTCCAATGATGATCTCCTGAGTATCACAGGCCTGGATTGGATAGGCACTTCTGTCAAAAGCCGAAAGTGGCAATGGATAGGTCATACTCTCCGAAGAGGGCCAACAAATATTGCAAAGCAGGCCCTAGATTGGAACCCTCAGGGAGCCAATGCTAGACGCCGTGTTGGACGACCAAGAAACACGTGGAGAAGATCGGTTAATAGCGAGGCTGCTTCATTAAGCAAACAGTGGTCAGACCTAAAGACGATGGCAAAGAACAGAACGAGGTGGAAAGTAGGTATAGTTGATGCCCTATGCCCCACAAGGGGTTAACAGGAACCAGAGAGAGAGAGTTACAATCCATTGGCTCTACTTTTCGATCGGACCGATTCGAGAACGCATTGTTCGATTTTGCAATCAATGTGTTCGTACGTTCTAGTTTATTAGATGTACCTGGTCTATGCTGCTGTTGTCGAGAGTAATTATTATTATTATGTTGGAAAGGAGTCTTACCGGTTGCGAAGACTGAGATTTATTTCTATAGTTATCGTTGATTTGGGATCTTGTTTGTTGATAAACCCGTGTAGATGCTACATTTTTATGGAAATTATGGGGGTTTCTCATATAGTATGATTTTTGCTCTTTCAAACAAAGTGTTAATGCCTCGGAAAGTTTTTGCGGCTTCATTGCCCGAATCGTCGAGCCCATTGGTTCACGAAGGCCCTAAAGAAAAACGTTGAGACACATTTCTTCATATAATTTTTGTTTAGCAATAAGAACGTTTGGGTTAGTCTCATGTAGTTTTATACAGGGTGTCCGGAAACTGCCGCATAAAAGCACCGGATTATGATTCCTCAGTTGATTTCCAGCAAAAAAGTTGTACGGAACATACCCCCTCAGCTTAACCCTTTAGCTGCCACAGGCATTTAAAGATTTTTGAAAAAATCATTTTCCTGCATGACTTAAAGCCTAATATCTCCAAAGCTAGACCAGCTAGAGAAGCAAAACGAAATGATTATTTTAGCCAACAAATTTACCTATAAAATAAAACTAACCACACTAAAGCTCAATTATTTCTAACAGTTTTAGTACCTTAAGTGCAGAAAACTAGGGTTAATTTTGGCTCGATTTCGACATACTTTGAATAGATTTTACCAATATTGCAGATCTTTAGGCTTTAGGGGCATTGTGAATTGAATTGTATTGAATTCGAGCTAAAATTAACCCTAGTTTTCTACACTTAACGTATAAAAAACTGTTAGAAGTAATGGAGCTAGATTAAAATGATGTAAGAAAGATATGATTGTAAGACTATGCGCCAATTTTTAAAAGAATCGTACGAGCACCTCACCTTGGCAGAAGTTGGAAAAAATTGAGATGGAAAAAAAGATTGTTTTTGGGTCAAATCACGCAAATTTCTTTTTGAAGCTCTGTAAAAACCAAACTTCTTATCCGATTTTAGTGTGGTTAGTTTCATTTTATAGGTAAATTTGTTGGCTGTAATAATCATTTTATTTCACTATTCTAGCTGGTCTAGCTTTGGAGATATTAGGCTTTAAGTCATGCAAGAAAATGATTTTTTCAAAAATCTTTAAATGCCTGTGGCAGCTAAAGCGTTAAGCTGGAAATCACATGAGAAATCACAATCCGGTGCGTTTATGAGGCAGTTTCCGGACACCCTGTATAGTTCGTAATTGTAGAACAGATTTCAATTATTCTTGTATAGAATGATTCCACAGAGTCACTTTTTTTTAGAATATCGTTAGCTTTCCCTGATAGAACGAATTATTATTTTCGCGTAAGAAGATCCATCGATTTGCTTCATTGCACAAAAAATTTCTTCGACATTCAATAGAAAATTATACAAAGCGCGAGGATTCCCGTCAAACGTTGGGAGGTCTTTAATGATATCAGGAATACGAAGGGAATTGAACATTTGATTAATATCGACGGAATTACAGTCGACGCCGCTTAATAGAATCACGGATAATGTTATCAATCGGTTATTGTGATCATTTTCTAAAATCCCAAAATTGTCCATACATTTTCTATAAGCCGAGTTCGCTTATTGTTATCAAAGCATCGTTTAATGTTATCACTTTTTGCGGCTTCCGATATTCATTTTTCAAGGTTTTCCAGGAATTTGATTTTTTTGTATATTTGATTTTTACACAGCAGCAAAATAGGAGCGATTGTACTTGTATTGTCTTCTTTGATAATGCATTAGGCAGTTTTGTGAGGTGTACAAGTGCGTGTAGTCAAGTCCGAATTGTGTGTAGAATATCGTTGTCGTTTTTCGTTGAACTGCATAGCAATGGAAAAAAGGCGAGACTTAACACTAAAAGAGAAGAAAGACATCCTCGAGAAATATGACAAGCTAGCACCAACCAGTCAAAGGGCCGCAGCAGCTCAGCTTAAAATTTCGCAGCCTGTGCTCTGTAAAATTCTTGGAAAAAGAGATGACATCGAAAATGCCGTTCGAGAAAATAAAAATGTGAATAAAAAAAGAAATCGAAGTGGAAAAGATGAACAAGTGGAATCAGCACTTAAGATGTGGTTTTCCGAAGTCCGGGAAAAAGATGCTAGAGTTGACGGTCCTTTACTACGTCAAAAAGCGGAAGACCTGGCCGGTAAAATGGGCAGGGAAAATTTTTCGGCGACAGAAGGATGGTTCCACCGTTGGAAAAAACGGGAGAATATTGTGTACAAAAAAATGTGTGGGGAGCAGAGAAGTGCAGATTCTTCGGCGGCAGAAAATTGGATCACGAATGAGTGGCCGAAAATTGTGTCCGAATACTCGGCGGAAAATATTTTTAATGCGGACGAGACAGGGCTATATTTTCGTGCTTTGCCTGAGAACACTTATATGTTCGCAACTGAGAAGGCGATCTGGTGTAAAATCATCAAGGACCGACTGACAATATTGTGCTGTGTGAGCATGACAGGAAAAAAGGAACAATTGGTGGTTATTGGAAAAAGTAGAAGCCCACGTTGTTTTAGGGGCGTAATGAAGTTATCCGTTGATTATTACTCCAACAAAAATGCATGGATGACGACATCTATCTTCAGCGAATGGTTGATTAAATGGGACAAACAGTTAGATCACAAAATTGCGTTGCTTATCGACAATTGTCCGGCTCATATTTCTGGAATATCGTTGAACAACATTCAACTTATTTTTCTTCCGGCGAACACAACCACCCTAATACAACCTTGCGACCAAGGTATAATCCGCACATTGAAATCACATTATAGGCGAGAAATGAGGTCCAGAATCCTGGACAGCTTGCAAGATTTGCAAGAAGCTAGTGCCTCGCAAATTGCCAAAAAAACAAATGTTCTGGATGCAATACACCTAATAGCCCATAGCTGGGATCGAATCACAGCCAGCACGATACAGAACTGCTTCAAACACGGAGGGTTTTCCCAAGAACCACCAGATGAAGTCATCGAGGTGGAAGAAATTATTCCACCTGATATGACCCCTGAAGAA
The DNA here is from genome assembly GCA_949715475.1 of Microchrysa polita. NCBI lineage: Eukaryota > Metazoa > Arthropoda > Insecta > Diptera > Stratiomyidae > Microchrysa > Microchrysa polita. Next base: position 95,564,388 of record OX454415.1, read on the forward strand.
TTGGATGTCAATAGATGAGGAAATTTGCGTGACGAAAAGAACGACAGAAGAGGATGTCTGCGAAGCTGCTCTTGCGGCTTCGGTACATAATGAAGGAAACGAAATCGATTCGGGAGATATAGATGCTGATATTGAAAATATCGTTGAGCCTCCTACAAGTGCCGAAATGAGGAGCTTTAGCAATTTTAAGAAGAGGAGTGCAGCACCGAGCAACAGATTTTCAGTTGCACTACAAGTACGAAAATTTCATTTACAATTTGACACAAACAAAATACAAGCAGTCGTCCATAGAAGACTATTTTAAATAAAAAACATGAAATATTAATTTTTGAGTAGCTATCCATGATGAAAAATGAATTTTGAATTTTGTTAATTTCGTTTTTGAAAAATACTTTGAATTGTGATTATTTTCATTTAGGTTTATGTTTTAGTTTCAACATGTATCTTACACTAATACTGAATTGAACGCATCAACTTTCAACTGTGATTTTTTTTGTATGACCGTTATATTTTATGATTGTGTTAATTTCATTGATCGAAATATGAGTTGAATTATGTTTTTTTTTTTATTAAGAATATCATTAATTTTTTCACTCAATAAAACTTGTTACTACTTTCTAAAAAGTGTTTTTTAATACAAGTAAGAAAACATACCAACATTGGTTTCAGGTGTCGATTCGAAAAAACACTAAAATCGGTTAATGTTATCATTCGGTTATTGTTATAAAATTGGCCCGGTCCCGATTTGATCACATTAAGCGGCGTCGACTGTACTTTGAGGCGGTTGTTGTACGAGTATTTCTGGGTTATTAGGACACTGTACATACGTGGTTCACCGTAAAAGACGCGGCAACGCGAGATTATTTCCCTCCATATTTTCCTCTGTTGGGAGGAAATATGGAGGAGCACTTATTTCTGATCTGGCACTTTCTTTTGGCATAATGCGATACCCAACAAACAAAGTATACTTACAAATTTGGAATTAAGGAAGGAAGGAAAAGAGAGTCCCAAGTTTGTCGAATTTCGGTTTTAGGGAGCTTCCAGCTGTAGTTGAACGATATCTCACTTGCACCGATGATCCTTCGATGTGAAATTAATTTCCAGATATGCGATTCAACATACGGCTTTTTTTCCAGACTGCGCCAATGATAGTTTTAAGTGAAACGCTCAGTTTGAGGTCTAAAATTCGACTGCTTTATTCCGTGAACATCACTCTTGATATTTTTATTAAGCCCTTATAATATAATACTTAGAATAGTTAGAATAATAGTGTAGTTGCTAACTAAAACTAGCATTACTGAGATTTACATATATACGTATTACATATAAAGACTATGGCCCATTCTCTCGTAGATCTTATAGAATAGTTAGTATTATCGCCCAGAGAAGACACACACAATATTCAAAAAGCTTCTCCATTATATTGAATTAATTTTTTGTTAATTTTGCATAGTTATGTTATCTTTTGCTTATTTACGCTATTGGATGAAAGTGCGCAATGATTTTCTCAATCTAAGATGATGGCTTAAACAAGCAAATTATGGCGTAGCTATGCAAAATAAACAAAAATTCCATTCAATACAATGGAAAAGCTTTCTAAATATGGTGTGTGTCTTCTCTTCGCGATAAGACTAATCAGCCGACAGGTACTGAATAAGAGCTATCAGAAACCCGGCCTATGGATGGGAATCTTGAGACTAGCCGTCGTCATATACCCTAGGATAGGTCCGACTGTTGTTGGGAGCTGCTAGTATTAGTAGATCACGTAATTCGCGCGACGTTGTTTGCGCTAAATTGTGTCGATATGCACGAAGCTTGTACGACGACGGAAGCATGAACTTAGCTTCAAAGATATGCTACATATCACACGGGACTCAGTGATGAAGGAAGAAGTCTTCTGGAAATCACTGAGGAGTGTAAAGGGAAGGAAAATATAGTGGTCTGCTTACGGTAGGTTACGACATGCAAAGCAGAATACAGTCGGATCATTGCAGGTATCTTATTCAGGACGAAATATCCATTTTCATCATTAAGTGGTACACAGTCAATATGGGTATCAAAATACAGGATTTTTTAAATGGAGTTCCCTTGTTTTGGTTAAATTTTGAGCCATAAATAAAAAAAAATGTTTCGTTAGAGAACCTTTTTATAGGAGTGGGGCTTCTATATGACAGCCTCATTGTCCTACCCACTTAAACATTTGGTCAGGTTTATAAAGTTAAATTAATAGCAGCTCCATGACTCCATGGGTCGATTCAAATAGTTGTTTTTTTCTAATCCTAAAAAAAACTTGAAATTGTAAAAAATAACACTAAAAAATAAATTTTAATTCTTTTTTTTTATTCTAAAGATTCTAATGGGTGTTTTTAAGCCCAATACAATCTGAAATTGTACAAAATTACACAAAAAATTAAATCGGGCTTAAAAAAACACCCTTTATGTTCATATTTAGGGTTTTTAGAATTTTTTTTTTCAAAAAACCCTTATGAAATCGATTTTGTCCGTCCGTCCGTCCGTCTGTTCACTAAATAACTCGTGAACGGCTCAACCGATCGTCATGAAATTTGGTAGGAATGTGTAGAATGGTTACAGTCGTTGGCAGAAATACCTTAGAAGTTGGTAGGAAGAAGATAACAGGGTGTCCCGAACGTTTGAAAAAAGTCGACTTTTTTAGTTTTTATCGGAGATTGACGTATGGGTATTTAAGTCAAATATCTAAATGAGCACATCTCATACCAGTTAAAATTTTCCAGTTTCGAGTAACGGCAAAAAAGTTATTGGCGTTAAATCGTTATAGGGATCGATATGAAACTTTTCACAAAAAGATTGGTCAGTATGGCCTTATATACGTTAAATATTAAGACTGTGGACTTTTGCTAATGAAAAGTAAATAATAGTAAATTTGTAAAATTTCAATTTGTTCGTGTGTAGCCCCTCTTAGGTTTCCAAATATTAAAATTCTGCTAACGGTTTTTAGAAAATTTTATAGGGAATATGTCTACGAATTTTCATTCGAATAACTGTATCCAAACCGGAAATATAGCCAAATAAGTACCTATTTAGTAAGGGCCTTTCACAATGCAAAGGAATCCTCTTAAGCATTGCTTCAATGCATATCTTTTAACTTGATGAAACAATGAACATGAAATTTGGTGAAAATGCATAGAATGGTAATAAAATAGTGTTTGACACAAATGTTTTTGAAGTTTGTACACTCAGAGAAAAAAATGCACATTCATATTAAAAGTTCCAAATTTAAATTGAACGCAGTATTCGTTTGAAAAATCTCGTTTGATTTTAACGAGTTCTCATTTGCGCTAAGAGAAATTCGTTTAAAACAAAATTGCAGCTAAACCCCAAACGCCGGTCGTTTAAATCAAAAGATTCCGCATTACATAGTAATGTGTATACATTTCTTTGCGTAACAAATACACATACCTACATCCCTAACTCGTTTTTTGCCATAAATGCGTGTAAGTCAATTTGTGCATTGATAAAATACATTCTCTCTCTACAACAAAGGACGCGATGCCAAAATATCATTTGCTTCAACGTAGTACAACAGTTGTTAGTAAATACTTCTGGCCGGTCTGATGAGTCTCGCGTGTTCATATTCATTCCAAACAAGTGTGTAGTGTCTAACAACAAACGCGTATGTCATTAGAATCGATGTTTAGAAGTATTTTTGAGAATGTTCTTTTGCATTCATCTGGAGGAATGGACGCTTGCACACGTGCAATTTAAGTTTAGCGGGTGTTAAAATAAAAGTGAAATATATTAATCATATTTTCTGAAGTTTTCATAAGTTTTATTTTTTATTGATTTGCCAAACCAGGTAACAGTGAGTATCTAATCGAATGGAGAATGGACAATCAAACGGATTGATTTGTCAGAAGTTTTCCGTTAATGAGAAGAGAGAAATTGGTTAATGAAGGGAGTTTGCTGAATCACGAGCACAATGGCTGGCCGAACACCGAGAAAGCTCTTTACTTAGAGGCTCGATAAATGAACTGTTTTCTGCAGGTTTTCTTCTCAACGTGCTTTAAACACTCGTTTCACTGTAAATATAAAGAATGTCTAGAGTTATATGAACAACAAAAGCGAAATTTTGAATATTCAAAATTAGTTTATGCGAAATTCCTGTTTTTTATTTGCGAAATTTCCGTACCTCTATATATAACTTATGAAGTTGCGAGTATTTTTTAATTGTGGATTAACGTAGGGTGCGTACACTTTTTCTGAATAGTGAAATTGGATTTACTAACTTCGGGGTAGAAATGATAACACTCAGAAAAAAATCCTGTAAATTCAAAAAATACGCATATGATTCAAAAAGATTCAAATATGATTTTGCTTCATATTTGTTTCCCTTTGAATCATTGAATAATCCCTTTATTTCATAGACTTTTTAATTTAAACGGATTTCCCTTTGAACTAATAAGATATTCCTTTTGAAAGTCTATCTATAATCACTTTAAATTAAAGTGATGCCGTGACAATTGAATCAGGTCACAGCCATAAATCGCAAAGATTTCCTTTTAATTTAAAATAATGGACTCTTTGTTTTAAAGGGATATAATTTTATTCAAAATTAAATGATTCTTTTTATTGTTTATCCAAATGCATGAACTCAAAAGAATACTTTAAATTACACAAAAAGGAGTAACTTTCACAGGGAAAGAACATATTACTCATAAATGTGTTTTATATAACTGACCTCGCTATAGGTGTTGCATTATAAATTACCTACCTACAGTGGGATTCGATCCCGCGACCCTATGATTTGAAGACTAACACCCCTACTTAGTACACCCCACAGACTATACGGGACGACGCAAGTTTGTAATTTATACCATACATTGTGACATATCGCTCTACCACACTGCCGACCGACTGCGAGCGTAAACAAAAAAAAAAAAATGCCAATATTCTATGTAAACAAAGCGATTTCGCGTTGGAACATACATCGATTGTCTCTTTTTTAAAAGATTTCCTATTGAAAATTTGGATTTCGCATTAATTCAATAAGAATGAATTTGAATTAAAGCGATATATGTTTAAAAGGAAAGGATTATATTTAATAGGAATGTAACTCGAGTTCAAAGTGATATCGATTGAATTTTAAGGGACGTTATTTTCTCGGTGTAAAAGGTGAAGGTCTAAATATTCCAAAATCAAGAGGAAATCAGTGCTCAAACAGAAACGAATCAATTTTTAAATAAAGGAAGGACTTGTCGCGAACCACGTATTGCGATCGTCACCCAAATTGTTTTGTTTACATAAATTACAACTAGGGCGACGACTTTCCAAGCAACATACAAACAAACAGGTTGCCTGTTAAATGCATTACAATTGATCTATAGCGGGACCGTACACACATTCCATAGAGATCCCTTCTAATGCATTCGACTTATATACATGTTTGGTTGTTTGTTGTGCTCGGTGTTATCGATGTCTAGAGCCTAGAGTCAGTGGGTTTAGAGTCTTGGACTCTAAAAGGCCGTTAGGCCGTTGGCGCCCTTCGCGCTATTTCGCGGTCGCTTGTTAGCGTCGAAAAAGAAAAAAATAGTTGGATCGCTTTGTTTTTATTTTAATTGTTCCGACTTTAGAAAGTGATTGACTGTGAAGTGATGATGATTTTGACTGAAGTTTTTTTTTCTTTTTTATAAAATGATGAACAATATGTTCTAAACACAAATTGTGACTTACCATTGTGTAAAGTGAAACCGCAGTAAAGAATGGCGTCTTTGTTGCCTTGTCTGAAAAAAAAAATGAACATTTTAAATACAATTTGGTTATAATTAGACGGGTATTCAGTCAATTAATTAAAAATCATGAAAAATTAAAAAACATTCCAACAAATTTGGTGTTAAGACAATACTTAATGTGGAAATACTATTAATTTGGCTGTGCCAACAGAATGAAAAAGGAAGGTCGAAATTTTGGATTTTGTTAAGCACGAAAAGGAGTTTCTCACATTTTATTTTCGAGTGTGATTGGCAACCCTGCCATGTCGTGCCCTAATGATGGTTGGAGAGCCGTTATCTATACGGAATGATTTTATGCCGCCGCGACCATGAATATAGTAGCAGAGGATCTGAACTACAAACTTTGACAGTGTAAAATAGATATAGAATTTAAAATGGAGGAACCTGAAGACTCGGTCTTATTTTTTTATATGTTAGGACAGGCGAGCAGGCGGTGCAGGCGGTGCTTGCGGCATCGAAACAATAAATGTGACGGTGTTATTGCTTACATAAAAAATGAATATTCAGTTGAATTACTTCAATCATTTATTGATCAAGCAAATATATTGAACATTTTAATATCATTAACAAATGGCTATCAAATAGCTATTTCCGGAATTTATAGATCGCCTAGCCTCGATGCGTATCACGAGACCAATCAGTTATTAGATATTTTCCCCGGTGAAATGACCGGGGAATCGAAAAATAATACATAAAATGGCCGAGAAAAATGTTGGGACCATATTAGGATTGTAGCTTATGGAATTCCCCATTATTTCCGACATATTCCACGACAGTAAGCCTGCATTTTCATTGAGAAAATCGCAGCAAACAAAAATTTCATTTTCATTCCGCCCGAGGTCTATGCAGACATTATGAGCGCAAACGAACCTTTGTTACAACAGGGAATACATTTTCAATTAGTTGTTTTTTTTTTGCGCTTCATTATGAATTTTGTTTTTTTTTTTTTTTTAATGTCCAGCATCCTGCTATGATCGATCGTCGGCGGCTAAGCAGTAAGTTTGTTGATGTTTTCTAATAACTTTTTTACTTGAAAGATTGTTTGTAGTTTTTTTTTTGAGGATTTTGATTTTGCTTTTATTTCTTCATTTTATTTTTCTAAAATAATTAACCTTTAATCTTTTTCCTGCATTCTGCATTTGTTTTAAATTTTGAATTCCTTTAATTCTGAAGAAAAAAAACTGTTATTGTGTACGGAATCGTGGACCCTCTAGCAGGACAGACCGCCTTTTGGCGGGCTCTGAATTGATCCACCTACTTTTTTCGGTGACTATTGCAATAAGAAGTTGTGTTTGGTACTGTAGAAAGGGCCGTTATATTCCAGAAAACAGGCAACTACCGTTATCCTATTATATAGCCAGTTAAATGTGACGCAAACAGTGCACATTTCTCAATACAAAAACATCCCTTTGCTATTAGCTTTGCTCTACAGAAAAATTACTATAGATGAGAAATCTTGTTTATTTCATAATAATATCAGTGGATTTAGATTTTTTTTAAAGTAATATGCATTTTAGGTCCGGTAAGTTAGGACCGCCAAAAGGCGGTCTATCAAGGTAACGCGAACTTTTTTCTACATTTATCGTATATACTCATGTATTTGTTTCGAAATAATTTTTATTGAATTTTTAACTAAATTATTACTGCTAGGATGTAAATCGATATTATTTGAATCTTTTTATGCGTTAGCAGCTGATAAATTTAGGGCGACTGGGACTATGGAGCGGCTTGGAATTAAGGGGCCGATTGGTTACTCTACAAATGGCCAACGAACGGGAAATGGCGACCTTTTTACAAAACAGGAATATGAACCGGAAGTAACTGTTATAACTAATTTAGACTCAGGATCAATTACAAGATAAAGCGGGGTCATATCGTGTTGTAAAGATTAGGGAAAAACAGCTATCCACGATCCAAAGAAGACTCAAGAAACCATGGGCGTAGCCAGGATTTCGGTCAGGGGGGGGCAAGCCCAAAATTTTTTCAACATCATGATTTTCTTAGGAGTTGAAATTTCCGGTCGCAGAAATATTGTTAGCAAATTTTAGCGTAGCCTGGCTTGTGGTTGGATTTGTGCAGAGAGTCATGGATTCCAGACTCACCATGAACGAACTCATTTTATGGTGTTTACAACATTATATTTATACACTCCGAAATGATATGCAATGTAATGTTGACTCGAAATTGCCTATAAACGGTTGAGTTAACGCACCCCACAATGGTCTATACGGTACTGAGAAGAAAAAGAAGAACTTGAAAGACACTGAAATATGAGACCCGTTCTTTACAAGGTCCTTAACCCTGGAAGGTCATGCTTATATTTAGTACGGAAAGGTGCATCGTCGATTCGATAACGCTCTACTTTGACGCCTCATACAAATCACCCTTTCTCAAAATATTTATAAAATTTGACAGATTTTCAATCGTTAGTTTATTTAGAATGGATAAACATCGATTTTGAGTAATTTTGTAAGGTAATTGATTTACAAATCAATTTTTCTTAATTCAATGTAATTTGGCCTGAAATATAAAACACTAAATTTAAAACTGAGATAAATAAAAACTTAACATTGATACAATTTAAAAAATGTGCTCGAATCATAAAACACATATTCTAAACGTACTAGCAAATTGGGTTGAATGAGAAGCTTATGTATATACAAGAGGCACAGCGATCCATCGCGTGTTTTCTTTCACTTTACCTATTGCGGTTTTTACAGTGGATTGTAGAATTATTTACAGTAAATTTTGGAATATCTTCTCCCCGAGTTCCCTTGATTAATTCTAATTCTATACAGGGTTATTGGTTAAGCCGACCTATTCCCTGCAACACATTATAATAGGGTAAAAATGCATCAAAATGAGGCCATAAATGTTAGGCCGATTTTCAACGGTCACTGAGATATTTGAATTTTTAGGTTTTTTTTTAAATAACCTCGAATTTTACCATTTAAAGTAAGAATGATAAAAAAAACTACTAAGGTAATGAGTTAAAACTTATTTTTGGATTTTAGTCAACACTATAGCAGACATTTCTTAATCATTTAAAATTTCAAAAACCCATCACAATTTCAGAATTTTTAATTTTTAATAAAACAAAATTATCTTAAATTTTTTAAAGTTGATTTTTAATATAGTATTACTAAAAAAAATTATATGACACGGACTCTGCAGACCACTGGAAAAACATACTCGTGTTGTCAGCTTTCCAAAAAGGTGTCAATGTCAATATAAATATTTGAAATAATTGAAACAGTTAGCTGCAACTTGTTCGGGGACCATAATTTCGTTTGATAAAAAACGACAAATCCATAAAACAATAAAAACAAGTCTGTCAAGTTAGCACTACCACTTTAAAATTTCGACAAACGCTATAGTGCATTAAATGTCGCGATTTTGTCGTAATTCAATGGAAACAGAAAAAAAATGTCGCGCCCCTCCTTCCCCTTAAAACCTACCCTTAAGTGCATTTGAGCCTCAGTTAACCAAATTCGGGTTCCAAGAATCTCCCCAATGCTAAAGGTGTCTAGTAAGATATCACAGGGGCTGCTTAAGAGATTTCCACCCTGAAACAAATTGTCGCGCCCCTCCTTCCCTTAAAACCTACCCCCGTCAAGCACTACCACCCCGGTAGCGGCCAATTCAAGCATTTTCGTAAAACAAAAAGTATCCAATTAATTGTCGCAGGAACCGAAAGGCATATTGCGCGCTTCAAAAAATTTGTCGCGCCCATTCTACCCCTTAAAAACTACCCCTAATTGCATTTCAGCCTTAATTCGCCAAACTCGAGTTCCAAGAATCGCCCCAATACTAAAAGTGTCCAGTCAACTCTCACTACGGCTGCTTAAAAGATTTCCACCCTGAAAAAAATTGTCGCGCCCCTCGCCCTGTCGAAAGTTTAAAGTGGTAGTGCTAACTTGACAGACTTGTTTTTATTGTTTTATGGATTTGTCGTTTTTTATCAAACGAAATTATGGTCTCCGAACAAGTTGCAGCTAGCTGTTTCAATTATTTCAAATATTTATATTGACATTGACACCTTTTTGGAAAGCTGACAATACGAGTATGTTTTTCCAGTGGTCTGCAGAGTCCGTGTTATATAATTTTTTTTAGTAATACTATATTAAAAATCAACTTTAAAAAATTTAAGATAATTTTTTTTTATTAAAAATTAAAAATCCCGAAATTGTGATGGGTTTTTGAAATTTTAAATGATTAAGAAATGTCTGCTATAGTGTTGACTAAAATCCAAAAATAAGTTTTAACCCATTTCCTTAGTAGTTTTTTTTAATTCTTACTTTAAATGGTAAAATTCGAGGATATTTAAAAAAAACCTAAGAATTAAAATATCTCAGTGACCGTTGAAAATCGGCCTAACATTTATGGCCTCATTTTGTTGCATTTTTACCCTATTATAACGTGTTGCAGGGAATAGGTCGACTAAACCAATAACCCTGTATATGTACAATGTTTAATTTTGACATTGAGTACCTTGGAGCCGATTTTTTATGAGTTCGAAATGCAATTTTCCTAAAATGAGAATTTGGAGCCATTTTCCTGATTTGTCCTAGTTTTGTCCTAGTAAATATTTTTTTCATAATTTTTGAAAAAATAGGTCCCACATTTCAAAAATAAACATATTTGTTACGAGCTAGTTGTATGGACACAGAATTATCGTCGAATCGACAACCAGCCATAAGAAATACTGGAGTTCTAAAAGTTACACAAAGTTCATCCTTCGTCGTTTCGATGACGCCAATTTCCAAAAATCCAACTTACCCTGCTTACTTCGTCTAGCCGCAATGTACCCGGAAAGTACATAGGCACGGTAAGTGCTGTACGAAAACTCCGCTCCAAATAATGAGAATTGTCACGAAATATGGGATAAATTTCATGATGCGTAGTCGACGAAGCATGACCTTCCAGGGCTGTATACAATTTGTCACCCTTTCAGATTTGTTTGCGCCTTCTGACTGCAAACTATCCCGATCGTGGCTTCTCTGGCAGTACTTGGAGTGGCAGAAAAAGCAACTGCTGCGCCAGCAGCAGAAAATTTTTGAAAATGTTGTATAGTGCAGCGATTTTTTTTACTACATCGATAAGGATTTTTTACCATCTTCATCGACTAGGGGGGGGCGACCGCCCCTCCCTGCCCCCCCCCTGGCTACGCCCATGCAAGAAACTGGCACTTGTTCCCAGTTTCTTGAGTCTTCTTTGGATCGTGGATAGCTGTTTTTCCCTAATCTTTACAACACGATATGACCCCGCTTTATCTTGAAGTCAGAGGAGAAGGACCAGTTAATGCTTCCTTGGCAGTTTAATCAATCTTAGTCTGCATTGAATGTGTGAGATCCTCAGGAGAACTGAGGAATTCTAGGCACTATCCCCAAACCAGGGTCTCCTTTTTTACATACCCAAACTGGTGCTGTGTATTGTAATGTAGCTTGCAGTGCTAGCGGTCGTATTTGCTTCAACCGTCAATTTAGTAGCTATACAGAGGACAACCTACATCACCATGACTGGATGACTGCCCCTAATCATGCTGTCATGCCCTCCCTTCTCCTAAATTGATATATGTATTTGAAACACTCAAAAATGTTTCTAAGTTCGCAATGAAAAAACTTAATAATAATAGTACTGGTTGGAACTTACCTAAAAATGGGCACAGATATATTTTTGTCACGATCCACCATCTAGAAACTCCTTTATAAAATAACTGATAAGGGCTAAGGAGTAAGCAAGATTGCCCAATCTTGCAAGCTCCTTATTTCTACCTGTGCAATCCCCATACATACAAAGAAATATAACTGTTAAAGATTCTTAGATTCTATGTAACGTTAAAACACAAACTAAACCAATGTCGAGTAACGTTAAATCACCCCCAAACCATTTTGGATTAATTTCTGGGGGATAGAGATTTGACTATACTGACAGTAAGAATATAGTGTTATGGTCACCATAGAAACCGCTCCCAGAATCTACCTGCCACAGATTTCAAACACTTCAATAAATATGTAAATACGCAAAAGTCATAATAAATCTCTTTTCTACCAAACACCCTTTTTTTAGAGAATTTATTATAAAATTGAGAACACACGACGCAGTACGCAAATGTACCAAGCGGGCCAGGCGCAGTATCTTTTTCTTTGCCGTTCCCTGGATAGACCGCCTTTTGGCGGGCTGCACTTTTTAGTGTCTAAAAACTAAACCAATTGCCAAATTCATTTTTTAGTTCGTTTTCTGTGGTTTAAATGCTAATATTAACCTACCATAATTTTTCCGCCAACAAAAAAAATTGTCCGGTTAGAGGGTTAATATAATTGTATAATGATTTAAAGTCCAATTCTTTATTTTAAATTAAATTTCAACCGTGTCCCGAAGGATGGGCACAATCATTAGTTTTTCCCAAAACACTTTAAATGGTGGCTGAACAAGAATGGGGTGGCTCTGACTCCAACACCCACGCAATACGCTGGCGAGCCGGGTCAAAGCGCCACCAAGTCAAAAGGCGTTCCCATTATTTTTTGTTGTTGCAGTGACGACGGCTCGACACTTAGCCGTGGTTCGCGACAGACTACACTTACGGGCAAAAGTATCGACTCAACCTATAATCGCGTATATTTGTACGTGTTTTTTGAAAAGTACGACAGTTATCCATTAAAATCGTATGTGATTTAAAAGTTTGAAACCTTGGCTATCTGTTGGTACCATTTTTATGAATATTTACTTGTAACAAAAAACTCAGAAAAATTGAAATTTATTATTAGGTAAATTACCCCTACAAAAGCGCCCGTAATCGGTTTCTCATTATCAGTTGCATCTGAAAAGTTAGCTTACTTACATCTAAGGTAATTTGAATCACTGTTTTGTCATCCATGGATAATTCGAAACCAAGAACGGGCCGCCCTTGATCCACTTCAGAGAGACGACTGTTTCATTGTTACAAGTACGTTATGAAATCGGTTCCTCACCTGCCGCGGGCCCCAAATTACCTGCACGACACCGACAAGCGCGCCTCTTATTTGCTCGAGATCATCTGAATTGTAGCGTTACGGAATGGAGCTCAATTTTGTTCACTGACGTGTCGAGAATGTGTGTGCATGGCAGTGACAAAAGATGCAGAGTCTACAGGCGTCCGGGTGAGCGATTTGCACAGTGCTGTTTCACTGAAACGGTTGCATACGGTGGCGGTTCCTGCATGATGTGGGCTGGGATTTCCTTAGGGGGGAAACGGAGCTTATTCGTGCCCGGAGGAGGCCGAAGGGGAGGGCTGACAGCTGATCGATACAAAAACGATATTCTTATGCCCACGTTGTGCCCTATGCAGCATTTATTGGCGAGAACTTCACTTCGATGCACGACAATGGCCTGTGTCACGCATCGCATCTCACTCGGTAGTTCCTGAATGAAGCCAATATGTAGAAATTTAACTGACCTGCACGCAGTCCAGACATCAATCCCATTGAACACTTATGGGACGAGCTCAAGAGAAAAGTCCAAGCCAGAAATCCAGTCCCTTCGTCCACTGAAGAATTGAAGGCAGCCCTATTAGAGGAGTAGAGCGGTATCCCTCAATATACCATCAGCAACTTAATCATATCAATGAAGAACCGACTGGAAGCTGTCATTAGAGCAAGAGAAGACAATACCAAATACTGAAATAATAAATACTTCAGTTATTTTCCAACATTTTTTTGTTTATTTTCAAAAACCCTAAGCACAAACCATTTTCGTACTTTCCCATTTCGTTCAAAGAGCATTAATTTTAAAAGTACTCACCAAATGTTGGTTAAAATGGTAACATAATAAAGCTGAGGTCTCAAGCTTTTGAATGACATATACAATTTTTATGGATCACTACCATACTTTTCAAAAAACACGTACAAATACACGCGATTATAGGTTGAGTCGATACTTTTGTCCGTAAGTTTAGACGGAGTTCAAAGTATTTATGCGTGGAATAGAAAAATGTTTTTATAAATGGACACCAGACGGTGGTCGAAAGGCTCAAAGTTCTCCAAAAACTTGTAGTTTTCTTGCTTATGTTGCTTGTCGCAATTGGTTTTATCGGAGAAAATTTAAGTGCCCAATTGTTTTCCGGACCAGTATTTGTAAAAACAAACAATATTAAGCGATTATTAATTTATATACCTAAACCGAGGCTGAGGTTTGGGATGTAAAGACAATGAATTGCGATGGAGTTCATATTAATTCTTGTAAATATACATGGATGAGTGAAAGTTCGCCAAAAAATGGTAAAAATATACTTTTCCTGCTCCCGTGCCGACTGATAAAACCAAAATATAAAACCAATTGACTTGTTAAGCTCACACTACCGCAAAAGATTAGAACTAAAGAAAAGAAAAGCTTTTGGGGGAACCCGCCCCAGAAAATACAGGTTTTAGTAAATACAGTTGATAATATGAAAGTGTAGTCTTGCTATTTATTATTCGCCACACACTACTACGATTTAGTCGAAGAAGTTCATCAATCTTTACCACGATTTCATTCAGATTTAGAGGATTGGTTTAGATTTTTTGTTAAATCCGGAAACCTGAATTTACTAAAATCCAGGATGGGTCCAGTACATTTATTCCAAAATTTTTTTTTTAAATTTCAGATTTCTCAAGAATTTATAGTGCGGTGAGATTGGATTATAAAACACAAACAAACAAGGCATATCTCTAATAAATTGCCAAATCGGTAAACCTAAATATTTTATTCGGAATTATAAAATGAATCGCCACATTGCCGGACCACTTCAGCAATTTCGAAACCCACAACTCTGTAGGGAGAAGAGAGAGTGTAGTAACCCCATTACAAACCCTATGCTTATCCTTCACATTTCTGTCGATTTGGTCTTGCAGAGCCGAACAGACCATGATTTATAGGGTCGAAATATGGAGCGATCGAAGTGAATGTAGTGGCAAGTGCCAGGAGGAGCACAAGCATAGATTATCCTTTTCATCTTCTCAGGCAGGTTTAGGAATTTCCGTCTTCCTCATCATCGTGCATCCTTCGCACTCTCCCAAAAAAAATTATGCCCAACTTTGCGTCGAAATTATACGTTGCCGACGACTACTAGCGTACTCGGCACGTATCCCTTAGAGTGCTTGCAAGGGTGTGTGTGTTTGTTCACCTCTCCCCTCCTATTCATTTACAGTTCGGCTCCATTCGTCCGTTTGTATCCCTTTTATGTGATTTGTGTGGCGCTCTCTCGATGCGATGTTAATTGGTCGTCGTTACCGTTGTCGACGAGGGTTGAAATCGATTTCTTTGTCACTTCTTTAAATTGACAGTGTGGGTTGAGCTGTGAAGAGACTTTTAGGGTGTGATTGTACGGCAATTGTGCTGCCAAGTATGACATTTAAAAGTGAGTTTCCATCAGCTAATTACACTGCGTGACAAATTTAAAAAAAATAACCGTCATCTCCAATTTTTTTTAATTCTTATCTAATCTTTACTAAAACCTCATATTTACTTTTTCCCTTCCCCTCAGTTTTAGAAATATGGAAAGATATTGATATTACCAGAAAATAATACAAAATAAAGTGCCAGTAACAAATCGGTTATTATTTATTATTTTTTTTTTGTAAAACGGGCACAAAACAATAAAATAAACATATTTAAATACTTAAAATGATAAACTTAATTGATAAACACATTTATTTTAAGGGAAAATAAAAAAAAAATCAACTTTTTCTCTTATGTTTAGAATTGTCTTCTCGCTGTAAGCGCCAACAATAATATCCTAACATCGCTGCATCCCAATGACCTTGAAAACGTTCCTCAAGCCTTTTTACGTCCTGATGAAACCGCTCACCTTGTTCATCACTTACGGCTCCAAGGTTCTCAGGAAAGAAAGAGAAATGGGAGTGAAGAAAATGCATTTTCAAAGACATTCTGCACCCCATCTCTTTATATGCGTCTAACATTATGTACTTTGTGAATCCACCTTGCAAGCCAAGTAAAATAGCAATCACCTTAAGATCGGCACACACTTTCCATTTGAATTCCGCGTATTTGATGCAATCCAGGATGGATTTTAATTTGTGCACGTTTCCTTCAACACTGTCGAGTAAGCAACTGGAACTGATGGATACTTATTGCAAATATGGAGCAAAACAGCCTTCAAACTAGTCTTGGATCCATCAATGATCAATGATCCTAACAGCTCCGCCTGCTTAACGGACAAATTTAAGTCCCGGACCAAATCATTAAATTCCTCTTGGCGTATTAGGTGTCGCTTTCGTTGATCGCTTGATGAAAGAGAGAGAAAAAACTGTGTATCCTGAGGGTCGTTACTTCCATCACTGTGAGGAGGGCGAACAGTGCTGTTTTCACTGTGAGGCACAGGTTTTGTGACAGAACTCACTATAGGGTGCTCCACTTTATATTTATGCTTTTTCGTAGCACCCCGAAAATCGAAAACACAAAAATAGCAATCGCCGTGATGATTGCTAGGCTCGCTCCAAAGTGCTGGAACCGCGAAAGGCATTTCTTTTGCAGTTTTTTTTAAAGTGCAGTGACATATGCAAAAAAATCGGGTACCCAAGGCTTATCCTGACACACAACGCGGCCAAAATATTCGAAATATGCATCCCTTAAGTTTTGTGTTACTTTTCTCTCTAGCGTTTTAAAAATACACTCGGCCGCAAAACTATCGACTCAACCTGAAAGCGCGGTATTTGTAAGTGTTTTTTGGAAAGTATGATAGTTATCCATAAAAGTCGTATGTCGTTTAAAAGTTTGAAACTTTAGCTAACTGTTAGTACCCTTTTTATCAATATTTGCTTCGCACTTTGTAAATTATTGCCACTTGTAACAAAAAACCCAGAAAAATTTAAATTTCAGGTAAAGGTCAGGTCAGGTAAACTACCCCTATAAAGCGCCCGTAATCGGTTTCTCATTATCAGTTGCATCAGGAAAGTTAGGTAATTTACATCTGAAGTAATTTCAATTTCTGTTTGGTCATCAATAATTAAATAAAATGATAGTCAGCGAACCGTCGCACGCCGTCTTGGAATGAGTCAGTCTGCTGTCTCGAGAGTTAGCAGGAGATTTCGAGAGACTGGTAGCTTTAATTCGAGACCAAGAACGGGCCGCCCTCGATCCACTTCAGAGAGAGAGACGACCGTTTCATTGTTACAAGTACGTTACGAAATCGGTTCCTCACGGGTGATGCGGAACCTGAGGCGTGTTCGCGGAGTAGCTGTTAGTGTCTGCACAGTAAGGAGACGATTAAGGGAAGCGAATATCAATCCAAGACGGCCTGTTAGGGGCCCCAAATTGACTGCACGACACCGACAAGCGCGTTTCTTATTTGCTCGAGATCATCTTACTTGGAGAGATACGGAATGGAGCTCAGTATTGTTCACTGACGAGTCGAGAATGTGTCCATATGGCAGTGACAGAAGATGTCGAGTCTACAGGCGTCCAACTGAGCGATTTGCGCAGTGCTGTTTCACTGAAATGGTTGCATACGGCGGCGGTTCCTGTATGATGTGGGCTGGCATTTCCTTGGAGGGAAAAACAGATCTCGCAATCGTGCCCACAGGAGGCCGAAGAGGAGGGCTGACAGCTGAACGATACGTTACCGATATTCTCCGTGTCCACATTGTGCCCTATGCAGGATTTATTGGCGAGAACTTCACTTTGATGCACGACAATGCCCGGTGTCATGCATCGCGCCTCACTCGACAGTTCTTGAATGAAGCCAATATGTCGTCACTTAACTGGCCTGCACGCAGTCCCGACATCAATCCCATTGAACACTTATGGGAGGAACTCAACAGATGAGTCCGATCCAGAAATCCAGCCCCTTCGTCCACTGAAGAATTGAAGGCAGCCCTATTAGAGGAGTGGACCGGAATTCCTCAAGATACCATCAGCAACTTGATCAGATCAATGCAGAATCGACTGGAAGCTGTCATTACAGCAAGAGGAGGCAATACCAAATACTAAAATAATAAATGCTTAACTTATTTTCCAACAGTTTTTCTTTTATTTGCAAAAAACCAAACCAAAATCCATTTTAATATTTGCTCATTTTCGCTACGATTTCGCTCAAAGAGCATCAACTTTAAAAGTCTCTCTTTATCACCTTAACTCCTAGTGGAGCATGGTGCGTTGATGACTACCGTGGGAGTCATCAACGTTACAAAGACAATTGAATTCGGAGTGTGATACGGTTGTCAGCCATACCACTTCCTAGTCGCATTGTTAGTTTATTATTCTACGATAATAATCATTATTATCATCTTCTTCTGAATAATAAACTTGCGACGAGTCGTGCCGAGTTTGGAACTTCGTTTCTCTATGAGTGTTTATTTCACAGAGTGGCGACCGAACGATCACGCCACAGAGCACGACAACATTAAAAGTGCTCGCCAAATATTGGTTAAAATGGTACCAACGTAAAGCTGAGGCCTTAAGCTTTTCAATGACATACGATTTTTATGGATAACTGCTATACTTTTCGAAAAACACGTACAAATACACGCGCTTTTAGGTTGAGTCGATAGTTTTGCGGCCGAGTGTATAATTGCCACACACGTAGCAAAATTTATTTGGTGAATTTTTGCACAGGTTGCGAATACTTCAACTAATTGTGGTATGACTTATCGTTCCATTCTATACACCAACTGCGGTGCATGACTGTAGTATTTATGGCATTGCAACTTACCAGCTCTATTGGAACTACGTAGAGCTGGTTAGTTGCCATGCCATAAATACTACAGACATGCACCGCAGTTGGTGTATAGAATGGAACGATAAGTCACAATTAGTTAAAATTCGCACCCATGAAATTGGGAATCAGAAATAATACAGTAATTGCGAATACTTCTTTCAGAATCCATATTGTAAACCAATTAAAACAAAACTATTACAACACGTGCTATTTATACCATAACAATATCTTTTTATAATTTTTTTTTATACCTGGCGGTTTTCGCACTTTAAGGGGTAATATAAGGATAATAAAAAAAGGAATATGCCAGGTAAAAACAAAAGGGATAATATAAGGATAATAAAAAACGAGTATATCAGGTAAAAATATAATAAATATAAAAGTTACGGAAAGATATATAGCCGCGAAAAAATGTTTTTTTTTTCACGGTTTTAAGTCACAATAAAAGGGAAAAAATAAAATAACCGAGCAAATTATATTTATTTTCGGCCATTTTTATTGCCAAGAGTCCTTTTAAGGATACTGATAAGACATTTACTTATTTTATTGCAAATTGCAGTAATTGAGTAGCAGATACTATATGAGGACCATTAAAAAAGATTTCGGCGTGTAACTCGAAAACCTGAGGGTCAGGAAAAAAATTAATTGCACTTTTGTCATATGGCCGTTTTTTGGTGTCACGCAGTGTTATTATTCTTGTGGAGTTTATTCAAAATAATAATAAATTTCATCCGGCGTTAATACAGGAAATCCCAAGTGTAAGATAGCGTTACAAATGGAAATCTAGGGATTTTTTGTTAAGCTATAAACGGTATGCTATTTGTATTAATTCTAAATTCTTAGATTTATTTTTTTATTGAATCTTCTTCCTTGCCTCGTTCTTTATACCGCTGCATGGTTCCGCGTTGCTCGACCTGCGGTGTAGGCACATCGCCCGTTTTGGCGATAATTTCTCAGCATATTTCTACAGGCAGCTCTATCTTGGATCGTGTCATCGCCGAGACCAATGCGTTGTTGTTGCTTTTTCATTTGACACATCCAGGTGTTCTTCGGTCTGCCTCTGGCCTTGGGTCCATCAAGTGAAACTTCCATTGATATCGCTCTCTTTGCGGGGTTCTCAGGCGGACGCCTTTGAACATGGCAATACCAATCCATTCGTCGGTCTTCGAGCTTTTCGGTGATTGGTTGGTATATGGACAAGCTGCCTCGGATGTAGCTACTCTTGATCTGGTCCCTTTTGGTTACACCAGCTGACATGCGTAACATTTTCATTTCAGTCGCTGTCATTTCTTTCGCGTAACCTTCACACATGGTCCAGCATTCTGATCCATACATGAGTGCGGGACGTACAACCGTTTCGTACAACTTGCCCGTTTGCTTCAGTGGCATTTTCTTATCGCAGAAAATGCGTTGTTCACCATCGAGCCAAGGTACTTGAACTTGGTACAAGACTTAAGCTGCTCTCCTTTGACATACATATCTGGTATCGGTGCATCTGGAACTGAGAATGGGCAGCATAAGAACTCAGTCTTTGTAAATTAAATGTAAATCAACAGAAAATGTGTAAAATTACAGACTTATGTCGGAATTTTTTCGCAAATTCAGTTGCAGTTCGCATCTTAAACTTTGAGAGTATCGGCAGTTTTTACTCCGCCTTCTCGGAGCTCATTTTTTTAAGTGAGCTGACAGCGACGAACTATGTACTTTTGTTTCCCTGAATGGAAGAGGACGCCGGCGCCGCTAGCCGTGACAATTGGAGGCCCAACGTGTGTCAAGGCTCAATTGCGCCATTAACGTAAGTGTTTTTATTATACATATGTGCTAATAAAACTATTCACTTGTTAAGGATTTGTGGATTCGCAATCGCTCAAAGTTCATGATTAGTCGTTTCTGCGATTTTCGTTAACTCGATTAAACTGCAATTACTTCAGAGCTAATTTTTACAGCTCGTAGATTTGGCAATTTGTTGCCAAATTTCAAGTTGTAAAATTACATCAAATTTCAACTTGTAAAATTACACTTAAATATTGGATTTATAGCTTCAACAAAATATATAAATAATTTCCATAAAACATTTAATTTTATGATTTAAATAGTTTGTTGTAATTTTAAATGCGATATGTAATGTAAATTTAAGGTTGTAATTTTACAACTCTGATAGTTGGCAACCAATTGCCAACTCTGTATACTGTAAAATTTTTAAACCGTGACCTACTGTACTTTCCATCAACTTCAAGCATATGTCACAATTAGGCATTGAACAAATTCACGCCGCTAGCGATATTGTGTTGAAATTTCTGGACGAATTAAAATATCAAGGAGAGGTAGTTTGTATGGAAGGTAGGGGAATCCTTTGTCGGATTTGGTCTAGAGATGAGCATCGAAAGAAAAACATCGATGGTTACCATCGAAAAAACATCGAGACGAAACCATCGATGGTAAGAAAACATCGAACCAAAAACATCGATGTTTTGGGTTTTTTGAGTACTAAAAAAAAATAATCACTTTAATATTAAAAATTAAGCTGATTGAAAAGATATATGGTTTTGTTATGGTTTTCATTCAATGCCTCCCCACCCACCAGAATGTAACTGTTCTCTTTGAGTTTTTTTTGCATTCGTATCGTACCTCGAACCCACCGCATAGAGCAGACATATCAAACTCAAGGCCCGCAGCCAGGTCGAAGAACTTAATTAAAACTAGGGGGCTTCGCCCCCTGCTCGCTACACTCGCCAACCCCCGGGGCCGAGGCTAATTTCGGGCGCGGTCGAAATTCGGATACCCTTCGCTTGGGCTAAAAGTTTTTTCGGGCGTACCTATGACTTGTATTTAATCCCCCTCCTCCTTCTTTTTCTTCCGTCTTGACAAAAGTTTTGGGCTTGGTTGAAATAAGTGGGCAAATAAAAATATTTACTCGGAAAATTTTATTGGGGTTGCCGGAGCATGACCCCACAGTACGATTCCATTCGTTTTGAACTTTTTAGTTGCTTTGATAAAGACACATTAATTCAAGGTTTTGTGAAATTGGTGTAAAAAAATGTTTCTTAGAAGAACCAATATGGGGGGTTTGGTTTGTATGGCAGCCCCATGACCCCATGGTCCGCTTTGATTCAATCTTACATATGCTTTGTGTCATCAAGAGAAATACATTTGTGTGAAATTTGGTTGATTTGGGTGCACAAATAAAAAAGTTTTTCTTAGAAGAACCTAATTTAGGGATTTAAGTTTGTATGGCAGCCCCATGACCCCAAGGTCCGATTTGATCCATTCTGGCATATATTTTGTGTTATCTTTAGAAACATATTTGTGTGAAATTTGGTTGAAATTGGTACACAAATAAAAAAGTTTTTCTTAGAAGAACTCAAATTGGGGGGCTAGGTTTGTATGGCAGCCCCATGACCCCATGGTCGGATTTGATCCAGTTTTACATATGTTATGTGTCATTAATAGAAACACATTTAAGCGAAGTTAGGTTGAAATTGGTACACAAATAAAAAAGTTTTTCTTAGAAGAACCTAAATTGGGGGGTTAAGTTTGTATGGCAGCCCCATGAACCCCTTGTCCGATTTAAGCGATTCAAACATACAAACAGCCTGCAACAATAATAAGCATGTGTACAAAATTTCAGCTCTCTAGCTTTTATAGCGGCCGAGAAAAACGCACTGCAACAGACGGACAGACAGACAGACGGACATCGCCCAATCGACTCCCCAAGTCATGCTGATCATATATGTATAGTTTTTATATGGTCGGAGATGCCTCCTTCAATGCGTTACAAACTTCATGACAAAGTTAATATACCCTTTCACTCTATGAGCGAAGGGTATAAAAATGTGTGGCAGCACAAATTCGAGCTATTTAACTCATTTTAACAATTTACTAAAACTCGCCAAAAAGTCGGTGGCTTATGCACGCTTAAAAAAATCACCGACGATTATTTGAGTTACATTTGCTTAAGGCATCCTTTTTTTGTGGAAGAAAACGTTAAGCCTCTTCGTGAAATTGTTTTGTTCCGAAATTCGGTCCATTTTTTTTAGTATTAGCCGAACTTGCTAGCTATCTGGCACGTTGCACTATAACTCGCGTTCGCATCCTTCAGGTTATTGGCCAAAAACATCTTGGGCTGAGATTTATTTTAGGTACGAAGTTCTAAAGCCCCGAAATCGTATATTTGATGAGGAAATGACCTGAACGTGAAATGTTGTAAATATGGCCATTTCAGGCCAAGTACAGAATTTTTCCCTTTCAGCTTATTAAGCTTTACTGGTACATGCGTTTGTTTCACACCTCATCACATAGCCAATTTTTTCTGTTTTGAGCCTTTCTTTCTGACCGGACTTGATGTATCTCAGACTAAGAATTTTCGCTCCCAAGGTTGTTTTGGGCTTCCTCTGGATGTTTATGACCGGTTCCACAATGTTCGGATCACCATCGATGGTGAAAACCATCGACCATCGAAATGTAAACCATCGATGGTGAAAAACATCGACGCAAAACCATCGATGGTAAAAACATCGACCATCGGACCAAAAACATCGATGTTCGATGCTCATCCCTAATTTGGTCCATTTTCAATACCGTTCAAGGTTTTATCAAAACAAACATCTCACCAAAATGTCAAAACGCTAGCTTCATTATTTCGGGAGTTATCGTTCGAACTGACAGATGGACTTTGCCATACCTCCCCTCCGGTGGCTCCTTAGAGGTGTTACATAATATCGGCGTAACAAATACAATATACCTTGTACCATCCATAATTTTACTACAAATTCTATGAGGTCAAAATGTATTACAATGGTGTAAAATTTACTACAGATTTCTCTATCATTTTCCTCCGTGTGACATTTAAGTGGGTTACTAGGGAAAATCTCTCTCGATTACCGTAACTCCTAGGAGTATGGTGCGTTGATGACTACCGTGTGTAGTCGTCAACGTTACAAAGACAATTGAATTCGGAGTGTGATAGGTTGTTAGCCTAGTCGCATTGTTAGTTTTTATTATTCTACGATAAGAATATTTCTTACCATCTTCTTCTGAATAATAAACTAGGAAAAATAGAAGAACAACCTCTGCGTATACTTTTGAATAATATTTTTGGATAAATATCGCCTATAACATTAAAGATTATCATATTTCCTTATTTGGATTAAGGTTAAAATTTTTGAATAAGTTAACTCGAAACATGCGCACAGGAACACGAAGCTCGTCGTTTATAAAACACCCGACCCGTGCTATGCTATGGCAGCGAAACATGGACCCTTCAACCAAGCCTCCGAAACTTTGGTGGACAGATTCGAACGAAAGGACCTTCGACAAATTTTCGGGGACGTTCGCGAGCGAGATTCGGTACAACCGCGAGTTGTATCAAATGTACCATGAGCTGGAAGTATCAAAAATCGTGAAACTTCAACGATTGCAATGGGCGACACATGTACAACGAATGGACGATAATCGCATGCCAAAGATGATGACCGCACAACGGATTGACGGAGCGAGGTTTCGTGAACGACGTCAGCTAGCTGAGAGAACTCAATATGTAGGTAAGGATGCCCACCAGCTGCTGGCCTTCTGGAGGACAAGGTCAGGCGACAATTGGAGGCGGCCAAAACCCGACGTCGTGCTATTGTGCCACATTCATGAGTATTTTGTTAACACTCTCGTAATTAAAAAAAACTATAACAAGCCAAAATCTCTTCAGCTTTATGGGTATTCCGCGAAGTCAATCTTGCGAATGACTAAGCTTACTATAAAGCCCCCCTAATTCCTAAATTGAGCACAAATACTGAATCAAATCATATTTTATCAATATTTGCTGATTACTTGTGAAGAAAATAGGACTAGACCTCAAAAATTACGAAAAATGCGAGTCTGTGGAATGTGCATGGCTAGGTAAATTACACCTCTAAAATTTCAATCGATTTTTAATCATCATTTGAATTTAGGAAGTTAACTCACACAAATTTAAAAAAAAATGTCAGTGTCTATTTCTAGCCATGAACACTACACTTCAGCAAGGGGTTCAAGTTTGAATCCTATTGTACCAAACCACTTAGTCAGCTACCTATACCTTTGCTATAGTATTATAGGTGAATTAGTCCGGATATGCAGGTAAGTCTGAGGGACGGGCAGCTTTAACCCTTCTGTCGGCACCTACTACAATATGCATATTCTATACCCAATAGGTCTAGCTGGACCAACTGATAAAAAAAATTATTTTTTAGAAAAAGTTATTTTTTTACCCGTAAAGTCATTCTGCCAATTCTAAACTATCATTTTTAAGCAATAAAAGTATTTATATAATTTTTGTGAATATACTAGAAACGTTTTTAAGGACCCATATTTTGGGGTAGTCTTAGCACAAACATGTTTTCCCCTTATTTTCTGCTTCTTTTTCTTTTCCATTTTCATGGCGTATAGCTAGTAGAAAGTTTGATTGCATTTTCTAATTCAAATATCTTTGTGGAAATATTTGGCGTTTTGTTGGTAGATTTTACCCCGATATAAGTCTGCAGATTTCAGGAAATAGCTGGAAAGAAATAGACAATTTTCAAGCGCAAAAATCATTTCATTCTAAATTTTTCGTAAATTTTTTGGTCAAATCTATTTATAAATACGTTCGCAAATCACTCATACGTAGTCCTTACTATTACAAAGGAAATAAAACTAATTTGAATTTCCTAGAATCAAATCTCGGTTGATTAGGTGATGTTATAAAATATGATAAAATCAGGCATACCTATTTTTCGAACTTCACGGCTTCTTAAAGAAAATTCTCAAAAATGTTTGTTGTTTAGAGTACAAATTGAATTTTATTGATATTATTACATCATAAATAGAATATTACGTCATAAATAAGAAAATTTTATATTTTCTTTTTTTTACCCGCCCAGAAAAATGGGGTGAAAACTGTAGGGCCAGACCTATTGGGTATCAAAAAGCACTATAAATTGAATTTCATCAAAAATATGTTCAAAACTTCAAACGATTTTTTTCAATTTTTTTCAAAATCCTTCTAAACATATAATTTTAGGATATCATGAAGTATGAAGGCGCTGCGATTTCATCTTCTATACTGGCCAGACCTTTGTGCCGACAGAAGGGTTAATGCATACTTAAGTGGCGGATCATCACTTAATCGGTAAAAATTAGGTTCTAAATCGGCACAATACTGGCTTTGGTGCACAGCAGGAAGTGACCCCCATTCACGGGCATTCGGTAGCTCAGTGGCAGAGATGTCTATCTCTGAGTTGCCGGTGCGTGGGTTCGAATACCATACTGTGACCCATGGATGTTTGTGTTGTCCTTAAAAATGCTCCTACGGCAGCCGGTTCTTCGATGTAAATCGTCCCGGAGCTACCCGTTGCTAAAACGGCCAAGAGCTGCCAAGACCCCCTTCGATTCAAGAGAAAAAAATAAATCTCTTGAATCGCTACAACAACAACAACAACAACCCCCATTCACAACGTAGCCATCGGTGAATTCATTTTTAAGCCCCAGGGTTCGTACGCATTACACAAAATAGAAATATAGGAGAATATACGAGAAAATATAGGAGTTATATAGGAGGTATTTTATTTATAATACATTTTTTTGGCCATATGTGGATGTGTGATGTCCACATATGGCCAAAAAAATAAGTAGACAATTTTATTCATGATTTTCATTGCATTTATTATATTGTAATACTCGAAATAGATAGTTATAAGAACTCGGATAGAACAATGTCAGGAAACTCGAAAAATAAGATGGCTCTCCTCTATCTTCTTGGTCCCGACCGGAATAAACTCTGAAGTGGATAATGAGCTTGGTCCAAATAATAACTACGCCATCGTTTTTTAACTTTTTTTCACAACAGTTTCCGAATTTTTATCAGGATTTATGTTTTGTTCTTTTTTTGGTGTGCAACTAACGTCAAATAAAAAACAAAAAAAAAATACTTAAAGGGCGAAAAACGCTTACCAGGTCTATAGAAGGGCTTTTTTGGTAAAAACTTTGAAATTGCGGTCAAACTATTCGCTCAATCATGAAAGGAATCGGCTGGCCGTGCATTCAGTTCATAATTCAATAAGAACTAAAGAAAATCAGACGGAACTACGATAAAGTCCATAATAAGGCTCTCAAGGATAATTGACAATCACATTATGACTATGGCGAAAAAAGTTCCCTTGGCATTATTGATGCTTATCGCGGGAGTATTGGAAATATTTCATCTCACCGAAAAGTCAATGGAAGACTACAAGAAGTAAAGCAATTTTGGCGAATAGACTCGAAGTTTCGTTCGTCATCGAAAAAAATATGGACGATGTGATCAATTGTGGAGAGAGATAGTCCTCCTTGGTCGAGACAAAACAAAGAAATATTCAGAATATTTTATTTTAGTCCTGATATCGTAATAAATTTGAATCATTATGGACTCCTATCGAAATATTTGTGTCAGAGAAAAATAAATTTGATCAACGCTACATTAAAGGACTTTTTCCAACCGGGGCCAAAATATTATGATCAATGGGTTTTCTTTTCAGAGTTTGCTGTCATTCAAATGCATAACCGTTACAGTGAGACAATTCCAGTATAAGAAATGTCTGTTAAGAATCATATCGCAATATGCTAAAGAATCTATACGAGTTGATCATTCCAGCAGGATAATAACTTTAACCATACCTCATAAGCTGGTGAACGATTAGCTTCATTAATAAGTAGTGTAATTTTTTACTTGGTGAAGTCGTTAACCGAACTTTAATTCATTCGAAATTTCGGGAAGAATTAAGTTTAAGAATTGGAAAAAGGTATACCAAAATAAGGACAGAGTCATAAGGGTTTTCTTGATGTTACTTGGTATACGGTACCATTTGGACCATGCCGCCAAATTGTCTCCAGAAAGTCAACAAGAACGGATTTTTATCTGCAGAAAAGTGGACAATATGATGAGAAATAATGAAAGACAGTAAATTCTCGTCGAATTAGAGCATGAAGTTGAAACTAGAACCAGTTTGAATGAAATTAGTTGAAATCTACTTATTATATTGTCCAGCCATTTTTAGTCGTCTCATACTTTTTTAAGGAAAATGAGAAGTTGTCAAGTGGAACTTCCATTGATATCGCTGTCATTTCTTTGTCGTAACCTTCATACATGGTCCAGCATTCTGATCCATACATGAGTGCGGGACGTACAACCGTTTTGTATAACTTGCCCTTTAGCGTCAGTGGCATTTTCTCATCGCAGAAAAATCCTGAGTTTTCTCGCCACGTCTCCACCCAACCTTTGTGCGATGTTTGATGTCATCATCGCATGTAGCTCCGTTGTTCACCATCGAGCCAAGGTACTTCAACTGGGTACAAGACTTAAGCTGCTCTCCTTTGACGTACATATCTGGTATCGGTGCATCTGGGTCTGAGAATGGGCAGCATAAGAACTCAGTCTTTGTTATACTTACCCTCAGTCCATGCTCCTCCAGAATGTCACACCATTTTGTAAGTGCAGCTTGCAAGGCAACGATGTTTGGGCTACTGAGGACTATATCATCGGCAAAAAGAAGAGATATTTCTAGGCCGTCGGATATACGTGTTAATAAGTAGCACATGATGATGTTGAAGAGCAACGGACTCAATACACTGCCCTGGTGTAATCCGTCATTCAACCGCACAATCTTTCTCAATCGGTTGCAGACAACTCGCTCGTAGATCTTCAGTGTATGAGGTGTTAACTTTATAGCCCTATAGTTGTTGAGTTTGCGTGAGTCTCCCTTGTTCTTATAGAAAGGAAGAAGAAAACTTTCCCTGAAAGCATCAGGCATGATTTTGTTGAAGAGAACTGTGAGCCAACTAAGCCCGACATTTTCCATTTTCAACCAAAATTCCGCGGGGATTTTGTCAGGTCCGACTGCCTTTCCGCGTTTCATCTGATGCATTGCCTCCATCACCTCTTCCTCTGAGATATCTTCAATATTTGTGGTATTCGGCTCAACATCTTGAAAAGCTGCTCGAGGAAATTCTTCATTTAGTTCATTTAGAAGTTCGTCAAAATACTCTCGCATCCTGTTACAAATTGCCGTATCGTCAATCAGCCACTTTCCTTGCGAGACCGCCACGTACTTTGGCGCCTGTATTTCCCGAGCGTTCCTTATCCTTTGGGCTGCGACCCTAAATATCCTATACAGGGTGTCCCGCATTAGGTAGAAATTTTAAAATAGATTTTCCATCGAAAATTCAATTAGTAATTTCATAACGGTGCTTTATACGTACAACTCTGCAAAGTTGATAAAAGTTGCTTCAACATGTTGGCTTTGCAACGGTATATCACTTTTACATTGCAGAATTTTAGGGAAACACGCATTGAATGGTAAAAATCAAGACTTCAGTGGAATCGCTAACAATTTTCCCTTTACTCGAAAAAAGACAAACGAAGGCTTTTATAATTCGGGATAGAATCTCGCTACATTATTTTGACCAGAACTGTAAGATATTCGAAATTTTGTACATTGTTTCGCAAATGCAACAGTACTTATAACAGTTAAAATTTAATATTTGCTATTTATTTATGCGAGACCTATCAAAGAATATTTTGAAAACGAATTTCCCGGAAAGTGGATTGGCAGATTTGGGACAGCTGCGTGGCCTGCGAGAAGTTCCGACCTTACCCCCCTAATTTTTTATTTATGGGGTAACTTTAAAACAATGTCGATTACCTCCCGGGAACAGCTACTGCAGTGAATTAACGATGATTGTAACAACGTAAAGGAAACCTCTCCTGAAATCCTTCGGGACGTTTCTTCCATGCGCCGAAGATGTCCAGCCTGCATACAAAATGGAGGAGGCCAATTCCAGCAGTATTATTCCAGTTCATCAAACAGACCCATTTAATCATTAGTTAATATTTTTAGTTTTTTGGTTATTTCTCATAATCATGACATTATTTTCATTTTTATTTAACAAATTTTCAAAATTGCAATAGTATAATATCAAAAATACGAGTAAATGAATAAAATTTCAGTTTGAATGATCCGATAAGAAAATAATTACCTTGTCTTCTTACATCTAATATGTGTAATTCCAAAATCTCGCAATCTAAATATGAAAAGTCATATACCGTTGGAAAGCCAACATGTTAAAGCAACTTTGCAGAGTTGTACGTATAAAGCACCGTTATGAAATTACTGTTTGAATTTTTGATGAAAAGTCTATTTTAAAATTTCTATTAAGTTTGAGTAACTGTATCTTGAAAGTGGCGATAATGTTGGCAACAGGAAAAACTTCAGTTTTTGTGAAATTTTATGTAGTTTCTGAAACTGAAATCTTGGAATAAGTCATTAGGGAGGCTGCGAATTATGATTTTGCATGACAAGTCACGATTTTCGATGACTTTTACAAAAAGAGCGATAACAAGGTAACGGTAAAAAAAAACGATTGTAATGGTAATTTTCTTGCTGAAACAAGCTGCGCTATCAACCCTTACAGTATTGGCCACCTAATGCGGGACACCCTGTATACACATATGGACAAAAGAATAAGTACACCCCTCATGTACCGTTTTATGCAAAATTTTCATTCCCTTTTTAAAATTGATTTACTCCAAATAGATAGCCATTACAACAATTAGGATACAACAATGCCAACGGAGCCGAAAAACTAAATGACATCCCCCTATTATCTTAGTCCCTCCCCGATATTAGCTTTGAAGTGGGTTTTCAGCTTGGTCAAAATAATAAGTACACCTTCCGGTTTTTTAATTTTTTGACAACAACTTGCTATTTTCCGCAGGGATTTGTTTATTTAGTTATTGGTTTATGCAACAAGCGTTAATTTAAAAACAAACAAAAATACTTAAGGGGCGAAAGACGCATGCTAGGTACGAAAAAAGACGTTTAAGTTCGAAACTTTGAAATGGCGGAAAAATTATTCTCTCATTAACGAAATAAACCAGCTAAACATTGTATTTAGTGTGTAATTCATTAAAAACTAAAGAAAAGCAGTCTCAATTGCGGTTAAGCTCATGTAAGGGCCTTAAGGATAACTGGTGATCTCATTGTTACTATGGCGAGAAAAGTTCCCTTGGCATGACTGATAATTTTCTCGGCAAATATTGAAAATATAGAATCCCCTTGAAAAGTTAATCGGAGAATACAAGAAGTAAAGCAGATTTGGCAAAAAGCTTAGAACTTTCCATGGCGATGTCAAAAAGTGTTGACGGTACAAGAAAATTTTTGAGAGATAGTTCTTCTTGTTCCAGACCAAACAATGAAAACTCACTGAATATTCTGTTTTATTTATGAGATCGTAATAAATTTGATTGGAAACTACTCTTATCGTAATATTCTTCATTCAGAAAAATAATATGATATACGCTACCTTAACTGGCTATTTCCCATGGAGGCGAAAAAACATGGTCTATGGTTTGATTTTCATGGTCTGGTTTCGTTCAAATATACCTAATAACCGATACAATGAGGCAATTTCCATATAAGAAATGTTAGTTGAGAGTCCTAGAATATTTTGCTGATGAACCCATACACTTTAAATAGGGATTTCAGCAGGATATTAACCCTAACTATACCTCACAAACTGGTCAAGGATCCGCTTCAACCCAAGTGGCCTGTCACGTTGTGAATAGAAGTAAATGGAATCCAGAATGTTTAGGGAGAGTTGAATCAATGAACTAGAAACAAAGTTTTCACAAAACGGAAAAATTACGGAATTTCCTGGAAATAACTGGATATATGGATGTATGAGAACATGCCATAAGAATAATCTCCAGAGGGCCAACAAAACCTTTTTGTTTTTCAAAATAGAGAACCATTTATTTTTAAATAATAAAATAAATCAAATTCTTGTCGAATCAGAACATAATATTTTAATTAAAACCAGTTTTAATCAAATTCACTGACATGTACTTATTATTTTGTCCAGCCTATTTTAGGCAGTTCGTACTTTCGCAAGGTAAATGAAAGCTGTTATTTATTATAATATGCTAATTTACATATTATTTGATTCCTCACCAATTAGGTATTTAAATCTTTCCATATGATTTTATTTGCTCAAATAACTACTTGGCTACAGGGTGATAAGAAAAATTCGTATGGGTGTACTTATTTTTTTGGCCATATGTGTATATCCTAACAACACACATTATATATTTTCGGTCCTTTTTGTAAATGTTGACAAAATTAGTACCAAAATGAAGGAGAAACATCAAGCTTTAAACATGCCATGCAATCTGATCTTTTAAATTTTACGACTAAAACTTCATTATCTCAAGAGCTAGAATAGCAAAAAGATGATTACTACAGCCAACAAATTTACCCAAAAAATAAAACTAACGTCACTAACATCGGATAAGAGGTTTGGTTTTTACAGAACTTCAAAGTGAAATTTTAGCGATTTGACCCAAAAACAATCCGTTTTGCCATCTCAATTTTCTCCAACTTCTGCCAAGGTGAGGTGATCGTACGATTCTCTTAAAAATTGGCGCGTAGTCTTACAATCATTTCTTTCTTACATCATTTTATTCTAGCTTTGTTATTTCTAACAGTTTTAATGCCTTAAGTGTAGAAAACTAGGGTTAAAGATCCCCTAAAGT
Source organism: Microchrysa polita (assembly GCA_949715475.1). Classification (NCBI taxonomy): domain Eukaryota; kingdom Metazoa; phylum Arthropoda; class Insecta; order Diptera; family Stratiomyidae; genus Microchrysa; species Microchrysa polita. The sequence goes on from OX454415.1 coordinate 95,596,420, forward strand.
TCTGCAATTTGGTAAAATTTAATCAAATTATATCAAAATCGATCTAAAATTAACCATAGTTTTCTGCACTTAAGACATTAAAACTGTTAGAAATAACGAAGCTAGAATAAAATGATGTAAGAAATAAATGATCGTTAGATTATGCGCCAATTTTTAAATCGTATAAGCACCTCTCCTTGCCAGAAGTTGAAGAAAATTGATATGGAAAAACATATTGGTTTTGGGTCAAATCACTAAAATTTGACTTTGAAGTTCCGTAAAAACCAAACCTCTTATCCGATTTTAGTGCCGTTAGTTTTATTTTTTAGGTAAATTTGTTGGCTGTAATAATCATTTTATTTGACTTTTCTAGCTAGTCTAACTTTTTAGACATTGAAGTTTTAGTCGTAGAAAAAAATTATTTTTTCAAAAATCTTTCAATGCGAAGTACACTGCAAAAAAAAGTGTCGGATTCGAGCAAGAAAATCCGATTGGATAAAAAAGCAACATTATTTCGGGGTAAACATGCTCAAAACAACACCGCCTTCATGGATTTTATTGGAAAAGAATCCGAAACGGACGAAACTCCTAAATTAAAACCTGTTTCGGACACATTGCACAGAATATCCCATTTGGTATTGAGTATTACCTATCGGATCAATTCCGTAACATGTTCAATCAAGTGGTTGTGCTGGGGCGAATTTCATCCGATTTTGGTATTTTGTATCCACCGATCGGAGTGAATTTGGTGGTAGAGCGACGTCACATGTTGTATAAATTACAAACTCCATTACTTAGTCTGGTTGGCTTAGTAGGTAGGGCGATCGTCTACAAATCATAGGGTCCCGTGATCGAATCCCACTGTAGTTAGGTAAATTGATTATGCATTTTAGAGCGTAAATGATCACCTATAAAGAAGTTATACAAATCTCATTTATGAGTTCCATGTTCCTTCCCTGTGAAAATTGTGTTTTTTTTTATGCCAAAAATATCGAGAATCACTCCTTTTGGTGTTAATAAAAGTATTCTTTTGAGTTCAAATTATTACACCAAAAGGATAAAATCATTACATTTGTTCGGAGTCTTTAGCAATGCTTCGAGTTTTATGGCAATATTATCCGATTCGGATGGACACTATTCAACGCCGATTCGGAGTGAAAATCTCACCGATTTTTTTGCTGTATAGTTCCTCAGTTTTGAAGCTATCGAGCTGAAATGCATTTTTAGTGTACGCTTTTTTATGTCGGAACAGATGGAATCGGAACACTGCGTTATAGGGATGTCATACAAACCAACCCTTGAAAATTAGGTTCTAAGAAAAAGTTTTTCCTTTATGAACCAATCTTAAACAAACCTTACCCAAGTGTGCTCCTTATAAAGTCTCAAAACATATCCAGGAACGGATGAAATCGGAACACTACGTCATAAGACTATCATACCAACCTCTGAATATTATGTTCTTCTAAGAAAAACTTTTTCTTTATTAACTAATTTTAACGAAACTTCCCCCTAGTAAAGCCTCAAAACATATCTAGGAACGGATGAAATCGGAGCACTAGTTCATGGAGCTGTCGTACAACCCATTATCTGAAAATTAGTTTCTTCTAAGAAAAACTTTTTTCTTTATGAACCAATCTTAAACAAACCTTTTCCAAGTATGCTCCTAATAAAGTCTCAAAACATATCTAGGAACGGATCAAATCGGAACACTACGTCATCATAGGGCTATTATACAAACCAACCCCGAAAATTTGGTTCTTCTAAAAAAACTTTTTTCATTTTTTACTAAATCGGAACACTACGTCATGGGGCTGTCATACAAACCAACCCCTGTGCTGAATACTTTAAGATGCATTCTAATATAATGTTGAATACTTTAATATGCATTCTAATATTTCGTTAAATGTAAAATGTAAAGATAAGATATTAAATTCTGTAACATTAGAATGACCATAAATCATATGGCTATTAAAACAGAAGATTATGATTTTACGATCGCTGCACACATCTTCTCATGTAAGTTGATCTCTCGCATGATAGTCTCTGGTCCTTGTGCATAATCAATGCAGGGGTCTGTTAATGTGCTTATGCATGACCTTTGCATTGATATGCGCATATGTCACGACTGTAGCCTATGATGCGTGGGAAGTATCTGATAAGATATACATAAGAATTATATACAGAAATATGTATAAGGATATTCATAAGTAGTTTTAAGTATGTATATATATGAAATAAACGCACTGGAAGCCAGTGTCCGGAGTACCCGTCAAAAGGAAAGATCGGAGTTTAATTTATCGCCCTTATCGTCCCTTTCAGCCTTATATAATTTACACCCTGAATATTAGGTTCTTACAAAAAAAAAACTTTTCTTTATGAACCAATCTTAACCAAAATTCACCTAAGCGTGTTCCTTGTAAAGCCTCAAAACATATCCAGTCACAGATGAAATCGAAACAATTAGACCGTATAATTATAACAAGTATAAAAGGACGACCGGCAAAGTTACCAATTGTTATTTTCAGGTACGGAACCGTTTTTTGGTAGCGGCAATATTTTTTTCACTTAAGCAAATATGCCGCAGAATATCGAAAATAACTGGTACAATTCGGTAAATCGAAAAAAAATCCGTTTAAATTATAAATCAATTTAAAAGGACAGCAACAAGTTTCAGAATAGCAGAATAATTTACGCTTAAATCTCAACGATCAACTTTCATATCATGTCTATATTAACACCAAAAATAAGATATGTAAGGCAAATGATGTCAGGGTCTTCCACCACTTCCAACACAATTCAGGATTTCATGAAAATCAGGACACTGCACTGTTTGTTTGAATAGAAAAAAAGGTCATGAACTTGGAACTTGTATATAATATATTAATATAGGTACACACCTGAATATATTCACCGTAAACGTAGACGATTTTTTCTACTAAAAACGACGTATATTGAACGTTATTGTGTGCTTTTACTGTATACAGGACTTGAATATTGTATAGCCTGAAAAGTTGTATCTAATAAACATACCACTTTCTCCGTGCCAAAATATGAAGACTATCCCAACATCAATTTGAAACTGCAATGCACCCCCGACCGATTCCGCCCGTTCATCGGCGTCTCCCCGCACCGTCGGGATCAGACAAATTTAATAGGGGGTGGTGTGTAATAGGAAAAAAATACACGATAGTCTAATAGCAACTCGACGCGTACAACACCTTAGCTGCGATATAAATTTGCATGTATAGCAATGGCAGCAATGAGACGGAAGTCGACCGAACCAGGAAAAACGAACCGATAGGATACATCAACCGTCAACGTATATGTACGTATGTATAGCAATGCAATACACCGTTTTGATTGTACGTCTTTACGCGAGTACGCTTTTTTTTCTGTACTTTTTTCAGTATACACAAATGAAATTGCTAACTGTAAAACTGTACAGTACTGTACACAGTCGTCAGGACACGGGATACGAATCGACTGCACAGGACCCATAAAGCATAGTAAAAGTAGAACACACAGAGCACTGAAAAGGTGACGGCTACGGACGGAGGTGACGACGAGAGAATCGACGAAATCTCAAGCGCAGACGGTAAATGACGCGCAACCATGACAAGAAGAGAAGGGCTGTTGTGAGGAGAAGAGCTGGATGATGTGTTTTGTCGCGGGCCGAAGGGTGGCAATGGGCCAAAATTGGCGGAAAGTTGTGTCGTTCGCACGACTTTTGGATTATGAAACCAACGAAATGAACTCTGCGGGGGAGGAAAATTTTATTGTTGGCCAAAAAAGTTCGGTCACCATCAATGCCGCCCTAACGCTACGTTGGTTGTGTTGTGTGCGGAACACACAATTCGCCTGCTATATGACTGAGGCTTTAGGAGCTCCGCGTTCACGGGGTGGAGCAATGACGGAATGGAACTGGTGCGATGTTCGGTCCCCCAGCGAACGAGTTGCAGGCTTGGAGAAAATGTGGGCTATTTGCCAGAAGTGTCGAATGATAGGGGTTGTCGTTATATTTACATAGCATTAGGGTTGCCAACCCTCCGGGTTTCACCCGGAGACTCCGGGTTTCGAAAGGTGTCTCCGGGTCTCCGGGTCAAAAATAAAATCCCCGGGTTTGGCGTATAAACCTTTCATTTGTACCTACAAATTATTAAAAATAAAAAAAAAAATAAAATTAAAGAACGATCACAAGCTGAAGTTCGAATATGAACATAGCACTCACTTTCCATGCATCATAGTTGCTACAACTTTCCATGCATCATTGGGTGAGGTTATAAAACACAACGTTTCGCGCAACGTTTCAAATCAACCGGCCGTTACGGATCAGAAACTTCTCCCTACAAACAGATCCCCTAAGCGCCCCCTTGCGAGGCATAGCTTGATTGATTGACAGAAATTTACAATCTGCCGTCGAACCGTGCATTTCCGCCCTCATTTATTTATTAAACTATTTATAATCAATGTAAAATGTATCTGCATCTCGTTTAAAACTGGAAATTTTAATTTTCGAGCAAAACGTATCAGCTGTGATGTGTCAATTGTCACATTTGTCACTTTCCGAGAGATGGCGATGGTAACACCAAGTCTGATCCGGATCTATGCGTTTACAGAACACAATAGGAAACGTTTCGGAAAACGCGCAACGTTACGCGAACGTTGTGTTTTATAACCTCACCCATTGTTGCTACTCGCAACATCAATTCCAACTTTCCATGTTATCTTCTCTGTGGAAATCATTCAGAGAACATATAGAGAAGGAAATGAAACGTGCGAAATTTTTGACTAGATTTTTAGCAGATACTTGCAACTCACACCATCGACATAAAGGTAACGAGAGAGACATACAAAGAGGCAATGTAATGGAAGCCCTCTCATATTCTAGTTACACAGGTACGCTCTTGTGCTTTGATGTTTCAGCTCCTTTCTCCTTGTCTATATATTCCTAGGCCCGAATATTGGAATGTTTCAGCTGAACCGTTAATTTTCTTTCCAAGAAGTTTTTCTGTTAAGGAAATACGTATACGTCTGTCGTTATACGTTTTGATTGTGAGCAACTAAACTATTGACTATTAAATACGTGCTAATATGATCTTCCAAATTTAAAAGCAAATCTGTAAGTAAGCTTCACTCTGATATATTTCGATATTGCGTTTATTTACACAAATTTACACTCGGAATTCAGTTGGCTTTGTAACGTTGGTGACTACACACGGTAGTCATCAACGCACCACGCTCCACTAGGAGTTACGGTAATAAAGAGAGACTACAACAGCTATCCCTGTTAAATTTATTGATATAACTAAAAATTCTAAATTTTACCTCGACAGTATTTTCAAAATAAGAACAAGTATTTGAATGTCTATACATAGTGAAGTTAAAACGCAAACTTTATAGGAAATTTAGGATTTTCAATTTTTTCAAATAATGTAACTAAAAAAAAACATTATTCATTCATTACTCGCTCAGAAATTAGAACTTGAGTTCTAATTTTAGAGCTTACAATTTTAACAACGCAACTACACGCTCTAAAATTAGAACCTCAAGTTCTAATTTCAGAGCGTGGAATGAATGAATAATGTTTTTTTAGTTACATTAATTGAAAAAACTGAATTTTTCCTATAAAAAAAATTTCCTATAAAGTTTGCGTTTTAACTTCACTATGTATAGACATTCAAATTCAGTACTTGTGTGAAGCTAAATTTTCTCTTGGATAAAAAGCTATAGTGTCGACTGAAATGTTGTCAAGAAAAGCGTTGTTTTTTTCTTACGGATAGACTGCATCCCGGAACAACTGATTCATATCCTCCCAACCATAACTTTTTCTGAACATTCTCATCGGAGTATTTCTGTAATCTTTTTTATACAGAGCCTGTCGTTTCTCGATCTGTTAGATAAATTTTTGGCAAAATTTCAGAGTTTGTAGCTCCAAATTTTGATGGCGCGGCATTTCACTAATGTTGGTCTGAAATGGACGAATCTGTTATTAATTTTTTTGCGAAAACTTAACGGTTCTCTAGTTATTAAGCGTTGAAGTTTAACTTTTCTATATGTGAGAGAGTTCAGTATTGGAAATGAAAAATAAAGAGTGTTTCCGGCTCAGATATATTTTGAAAAACTTTTATTCCAATAAACAATAAGCTTTGATTTTAATTCGCTTTAAAAATATTAAACTCAACAATTTTAACGCATTTATAAATTTTCACACTTTTTTTTTTGAAGATAACTTTGTGAACTAACCTTATTTATATCTTAAATAGGTGTAAGTAAACATGTAAACAGGATATATGTTAACATGTAAATAGGTAAATATGTAAATATATAAATATGAAACAAAAATATAAAAATGTAAATATGTAAATACATAAATAAGTATGCAAACTGAAACTTTTCTGTTATGTAAATACGAGTATGTAATTGCAATAACAACCAATATAGGCAAAAAACAAAATATACAAAAACTACTGTACAACCACCCCCCCCCCCCCCCCCCTATCCTTTCACTAAATCTCCGGGTTTGGGTTGACTGGGAGTTGGCATCCCTACATAGCATCCACAATTTTTTTTAATAAAACACATTTTTTACTATAAACATATAAGTTTAAATAACATCTATTAAAACTGTTTTTGAGTCAAATGTCAGTAGTATTAGAACTTAGAAAAAGCATAGTAGCTCATGCCATGTCCAGAATGGCTATGTGATCACACAACCCATATGTGTTTGACTCCAAATTTATTACACTACACTCCACGAAATAATTCAAACGTCAAAATATTGTCGATGCAATTATTAACCCTTCTGTCGTCGCCTACGAGCTATTATGCCTAAGGTGTAGCTGAATTTTCTGTGAAATCAATCTTAATTTTTGAAGAGGTTTAATTTTGGATCTTGAAACAGTTTACATACTATGTCGATGATGCGCCGTTTTTTCGTTTCCTTAGACATAGTTTACATTTCGCCGAACGTTTGATCGCATTTGTGGCCGTCGGTTCCTTTGAAATACACTGCGCGACAAATGCTTAGGTTCATGGATATTTTCCTTTAAAATTATATAATTTCTATGTACTCTGATCGGAAATAATTTTTAAATAATGCTCTTTCAACTAACGGTTATTTTAATAAATATTACATTTCTATTAACCAACTCGCATAGCTAACGGAATTTTTTAAAGTGAAAATCGCAATTTCCACTGCGACAATTGTATAGGTTCACTTACTTTAAAGAGTTATCTCGTCCTGGTGAGAAGTGTTGGTGGAAACATTTTTTTCGCGTTATACTCTGTGAGTCGTATAGTGGATAATGTCAAAAGGAAATCAATTTTCTGCCGAGGAAAAGGCCACAATTTCCATAATAAAGCAAGAAGGATATTCAAACCGACAAATTGCAATACAGATTCAGCGGAGCTTGAACCTTGTTAATAATTTTATACGAGATAGTGGAAAGTATGGCCGACGATACGCAGGAGGCAGAAAAAAAGCGATTTCCGGTGCATCAAGGCGAAGTCTCTTAAGAGAAGCCTCGAACTCGCCCTTTACTGCGCGTAAGCTTGGGGAGATTTTGGTGTTATCAGCAAGTGTAAGGACCATCCAACGGGTTCTTAGATCTTCATCTTGCTTAAAACGTTTACGATTAAAGAAAAAATAGCTTTAACCCCGCAACATCGCCTACAGCGCCTGGAATTCGCCTCAAGATTCATAAACTGGACATCACAATGGAGGCAGGTAATATTTACGGATGGAAAACGGCTTTGTGTGGACGGTCCAGATGGGCTCTCCTACTATCATGATTATATAGGAAGGACCCTATGTACCTGTCACGCCATCACTTCCGAATATGTTCCCTTATTGTATGGGGAGCCATATCATATCATGGGACTATCGACTTGGTCATTCTACGAGGTTACCAAACCAGTTCATCTTATAAACAGCTCTTAGAAGAGGAAATTCCTGTGATAAATGTCATGTACGGAGGCGATCCTTGGATATTGCAACATGATCTTGCCCCAATTCATACAGCGAGGGTGGTTAAATCGCTTATTGAGGAGAAAAATGTGGCTTTGTTAGACTAGGTGCCCATCTCCCCTGGCATTAAACATTTGAGGGTGGCTTGTTCGGGAGGTTTACAATAGTGGTAAGTAGTGGTAATACGACTCTAAAGAGAGTTAATTCATGGAATTAAGACAGCTTGGTTAAAATACCGATATCTGTGCTGCATTCTTTATACGATTACCTGCCTCTAAGGCTTTATGAAATTAAAAATAAAAATGGCGAAAATACACACTATTAAATTACAAAAAAAAAATGCTCCTGTTTTTTCGTATTTATCCTCTTTCATACTTTTCTGAAATATTTTTCAGCGAAAACATTATGTAAAACGGTAAAATCGTCCCTGAACCTAAGCAATTGTCGCACTGGAAATTGACTCTTTGAATTAAATCAATTACTGTAATTTAAGGAAAATGTCCTGTGGGGATTCAGTCCATTCATTTTGTTTGTGATATTTAATACTTCCAAAAATAAAATTTCTTGAACTGGTAAGGTTTTATTTTACCGCTTCATGGAAGGAAATATGAGTGAACCTAAGCATTTGTCGAGCAGTGTATATATGGAAAGGGGTGGAAAATATTGTTGAACGATATTTTTCATCAAGATATAGTACCAATGGTATGTCTGGATCTATACGCCAAAAGAAGGGTTAAATATCACGTTGGCATTTTAAGAGAGTAATAAATATTACGCGGATTTTATATTCTCAATTGTAAACAAAAAATTGACGTTTGAATAAAATTTTCACGCATACTATGAACTGCAATAGTGTGAAAACGGTGCCATTTTTATTTTCTGATGGCCATTCTGGACTAACACATGGCATGGGTTACTATGCTTTTTCTAAGTATGTATTAGAATTAAAACTATGACCACATACAACTAATGCAAAAAATGTCATAAAATTAAGTAAATCAAATTCTTTGAATCTAATAGTAATGTCAGTTAAATATAATTTACTAAAACTGACCCAGTCAGCATTGGCGTCATATATCGTCAAAATAGTTTAAAATGAACTTCACTTCATGCATCACGTCCTGTATCTACAGGACGCATTGAAAGTGAAACAGTATTTTTTCTGTACTTTTAATACATATGTATTAATATTTTTACGAGCGATGCATTGAACATATATGATACATAGGTATTACATCATCTTTTTGAGTAACGATTTTGTAATCATTATCCGCAATAAGGCGCAAAGCATGCATAAATGATATAGGGGGACATCTTCATATACTGTTTGTATGAAAACTTGATGAATGACAAAGGTATCTTAACTGACGCGTGGTTCATGAATGATAGGACACACATTGTGTTTTTTGCTGGCTGGGGTAATTGGGCCAAATGTCAGTAGTAATAAAATTAAAACTTTGACCACATATAACTAATGCAAAAATTTCTTAGAATGACATAAATCAAATTCTTTGAATCTAACAGCCTATACGGATTACCAACAAATCCTGGTGTAGATTAAAACTAATCCAGTCAAAACACTGGTCACGAATCGCATGTCACAAAAATCAAAATTAATCGTGGGATGTATGTATGTACTTTTATTATTCAATTGACAATATGGTCCAAATGTTAATAAAATCTAGGTTTTAGTATATACACATGCACGAAAAATTCTGAATCAAAGTAAAGGCGCGTATATTTGTACGTGTATTTTTAAAATTATTAATTTTTTCTCTTAAATTGAAAGTCATGTTAATTTGATACCAATTTTGTCAAAATTTACCGAGCCATTGGATTGTGAAGAAAACAGACCCCAAGACAAAAATGGGCCGAAAATATTTGAAAGCAGTATGAATATTTTTTTCGAAATTGTAGAAAATTTCTTTGAAAAAAGTTAAGTATTGAATTGCCTGATTGGCTACTATCTACTTTAGGATTTTTAGTCGATCAAAAGTGGTTTTGATTACGTTTAGGGTAGTATTTTTTTAAGGACCACTGTATAGTTTTCATAATTTAACTCCTCTGAATTTATCAAAAGATTAAGACATTGGATTTTTGTCTCTGACTCCTTTTTCGAAGTTGTTCTGATTCTAAACGTGCAATCGGATTATAATATAATTTTCTAAATTTAACCCCTCTCAATTTTTTAAAAGATTAAGGCATTGGATTTTTGTCTCTGACTCCTTTTTCGAAGTTGTTCTAATTCTAAACGTGTAATCGGATTCATGTCTAGATTGAGTTAAGCAAGTCAATTCCTGGTACTCTTCCGTAGAAAACCACATAATGAGATTTGATGAATACTACAATATCGAGTGGTTGCTTTGTTGAGTGAATATTGAAGATATTTTAGTCATTTCCAACACGGTGTTACGTATCAATCAAGTTTTGTTAAAAAGAGCTTCGCTACAACGGAAGATTACAGCTGTGAAGGTATACCATGTGAAAACAAAGATTTACTTATTTATAAAATCAAACGATTAAAATAAATGGTTAGCCGAAACGCTTTTATAATTCTTATTTTGCAGAACATGCTACTTCAGAAGGAGCCGCAGATACCGGGAACTTTTTACGCCTCCGCTTGAATGTACAGACTTTTCAAATGAGGGTAATATCATACCACGTTTATTGTACATAAATATTATGTTAAAAAACGAAAAATATCCATCTAAAATAAAACTTGTTTATTGCAGATTTTGTTAGTTTTTGTTTTGTCTGTTCTAAAGAGCAATGCAGACTTTGATCATATGAATCATATTTTATCATCATTTAACTAAATGGATGCATTATTTTTTGATATTCCAAATTGGTATTGTACCAATTTTTGACTGAATTGGTCCGCGTATTATACCAGTAGTATTCAGGTATCAATACAAGGAAGCTACCAGTAAGTTTAGATAATTTATATGGTTAAGTTACCTGATAGCAGCCCTAGTACTAATTCAGTATCAAATTCTGCATTTCACCAGGTTTTTACCTAATTTTATCCAAGTATTTTTTCAGTATCAAAACCGATATTCTACCAGTAATGGTCCAGGTAATTCATGTGATAAATTACCTGATTCCCATTAGGCGTTTTACCAGTAATAATTAGAAATTAAATTCGGTATTCTACCTTTATATTATCGAGACTACTCCATGAAAACAAAAGGACAGTGTATGTTCGTTTGCTAACGAAGAACGGAGATAAGAAATCACATACATGGGCTATTGTGAAAAGTATATACATAGGTGAACTTTTTCCCGACGCTCTATCCATTTTAACTGAAAGATTACCGGTAGCGTTACCCGATAATTAACTTGATAGTTACCCGAAAGTGGTTTTGCAGGGTGGCGACCGAACGATCACGGCCACAGAGCACGACATTTGCAAAAACTAGCAAAACAGATCAAAGTTCAGAACAGACTTACTGACCTATTTGAAACTCGTCCTGGACTCAAGCATGGCGACGGGCTGGCGCCGCCGACGCTCTTCAACCTGGCTCTGGAGTATGTAATCCAAGCCATGAATTTGGCCAGCAGCGGAACGCTACTCATTAAGTCGACTCAACTAGTAGCGTACGCCGATGACATCAACATCATGTCTCGAAGATTGGGTGATGCAGAAATCCTCCTGCATAATCTCAATAACGCCGCTAAAGAAGTTGGACTACACATCAACGAATCTAAAACCAAGGTCATGATGCAATCAAAAACTAGAATGCCAGTAAATTCAAGTATCATATTGGGGGACCTCAATATAGGGTATGTAGACAACTTCACTTACCTGGGTTGCAATTTGTCAAAGGACGCCAACGAAACTGATGAGATAAAGCAACGGATACAACTAGCTAATAAGTGTTATTTTTCGGACCTCCCAATTATGAAATCGAAGCTGGTACACAGGAACACGAAGCTCCACGTGTAGAAAACCATCATCCGACCTGTGCTATGCTATGGCTGCGAAGCATGGACCCTAACGCAAAACTCTGAACACCTGCTGGACACATTCGAGCGTAAGGTTCTCCGAAGAATCTTCGGGGCCGTTCGTGAACGAGGTGAATGGCGCATCCGGTACAACCATGAGTTGTATCAGCTGTATGATGAGCTACATGTGTCGAAAATCGTGAAATTGTAGCGACTGCAATGGGCGGGACATGTACAAAGGATGAACGACGATCGCATGCCCAAAAAGGTGATTGATTGATTGGACGGAGTCAGATTGCGTGGACGACCGAGAGCCCGATGGGAGCATTCTGTATGTGATAACGCCCACCGGATGCTAGGCTTTCGAAACTGGAGGACAAGGTCGCGTGACCGCGACAATTGGAGGTCCTCAATCCAGGCGGCCAAGGCCGGACGTCGCACAGTGGGGCGGTAGAGGCAAAAATTCAAAAAATGTATACTATTGGAGAGCTTTTGTGAATGATTTATCGAATAGTAAACATTTTCAAGTTTCTTTCTACAAAAAATTTCGGACCGATATCTCTCACAAGCAAACCATCTACGAGGCATACCGTCAGGGGAGCACCCAGCCTTCCGGCCTTTATCTCCCGGTCCCGCTAAATGTTTGGACCTTCGGCTTTTTACTGACAAGGTGTTGTTGTCAGATGGGGATTTCTCCGTCCGGCGCATGCACACACTATCAGGAACCCAACCCCGGGGTTGCATCACTAGCTGGATGACTTGGGTAACAACCTCCAGCCACTACGAGTCCAACACCTTGATGGGCAAGGACCATGGTCCCCTGGGCACACCCATTCGCGTAGTTCACTATTCGCTAAAGACTTCTCTATAGCAGGTGTGATCCTCCTTTGGCCTCCTATTGGTTAAGCCTTACGTCGAATTCAGACATGCACATCCCAGGCTCGTTGGACCTGTGACTACGAGCCTGTGTAGACACGTAGCGCTGCTTTTCACATCCAGGTGGCCCCTTCAGTTTACTAGTCAGCAATGCGAATCGGGCAGTGTGGTCATCAATCCACAAACTAGTTAGATATAGAGGCGCGTAGGCATTTTCCACCAAGGCCGTTCTCCCTAACTAGCCCCTTCAGGACTCGGGTCATGCGAAGCCGTCAACTCCGAAGCTCACACGATTTCCATAAGATGCACTCCCCCACCAGAGGACACCACAATCGTGCTTCCCTCCCGCAATCTATGGGGGGAGGTAGGCACACCAAGAGCCACCCGTACATAACTCAGGAGCACGGGAACGTTACCGCCCGAATGGTCTTTGTACAGATCCTCGCCATGGCGTCTCAATTGTACCAGGGGCCCCCTTACGCTACTAGGTCCGTGGTGTCGTAACTCACCAAAGATCTTTGTCCCACTACAAACAGCCTTCCTTGGCTGAGTGTCACAAGGACACCGACCCCCCTGCGGGGGATATCTGTCACAGTAAGAAATCAGCGGCTCTCAAAGTGTAGAGAATTAATTTTGCAGTTTTTGCACATTTTTCCATAATCAAGTTTCAATGAAAACGCTGACGATAAATTCTCATAAAACCTTGCTTTATGATTTTATTTTCAATTTTTAGGTTATAATAAATATTTTAGCATAAAAAAAGTTAAAAAAAATTGGAAAAAAATTAAATTAAATTTTAATTATTGAAGGTCAAATTGACCCAAACTGAATTTTTCACATTGAGTTTTAACAATTACCTCCACGTGCCTCCAAGGGTCTGTTTATACTACATTATTACCGAAAGTCTCAAGATTACTAATATGTAGAGCCCGGATTCTCGTCTATTTGCACGTTAATGCACGAAATTGCACTTTTCAGGGTAATTGCACAAAATTGCACGTTTTAAGGTTTTTGCATGAAAACGCACATTTGCATTTTTACCCCTGTTTCATAAAATTTTGGCATGTTCTGCTATCCGCTTTAATAGGGGGAACTTTTGTGTTTCCGATATTTTCCGCTATATGTCCGCTATATGGCGGACGGTAAGATAAGTGTCGCTAGTGTCGATAACAAGAACAAGAAAATTCTTCTTGCGAAGCTGATAGCGTAATGATTTGGAATGCGCTAATCTCTCTCTCTCTTGACTACCGTAACTCCTAGTGGAGCATGGTGCGTTGATGACTACCGTGTGTTGTGTAGTCATCAACGTTACAAAGACAACTTGAATTCGTGATACGGTTGTCAGCCATACCACTTGCTAGTCGCATTGTAAGTTTATTATTCTACGATAAGAATATTTCGTATCATCTTCTTCTGAATAATAAACTTGCGACGAGTCGTGCCGAGTTTGGAAACTCGTTTCTCTATGAGTGTCTATTTCACAGAGTGGCGGCCAAACGTTCACGGCCACAGAGCACGACGATGCGCTAATCTAGACAGCATTTTATGGGTAAAAATTTATGTTAGGATAAAATATTTAAAGTGTCCCGCTTTTTAAATAAAAAATATTTTGCTTTTTGGGGCTAGTTTCTTAATTTTTTTCCATATTTTACCTACGTCCTTTTTCCAAAGCGTAACCGTCTAAAAGCCTAAAAAAACAATGAAAATGGCAATTTTTTTATATTGCATTCAAAATGCACATTCGGGCATTTATATTGCACGATCTTGCACGTTTCGGGATTTTTACTGCACGTTTTTCAATTTTTTACTGCACGAAAATCCGGGCTCTACTAATATGTAAGAATCATAACCCCATAGAACCCCAGGCTACTTTTATGACCGTTTTTGTAATGTCATGTTGGCTGTTTTAGACACGATTTTTGAATATCTACTGTAAAATATGTTGGGTCCCTTTGAACCGGAGATAGCCGTAGATTTTATCCTATTGAACTAGTTTTTAGTATAGAGTATAAAGGGATTCTGTCTTGGCGTTCAGCTATAATTTACCCCCTCCCTTCCCCCGGGGGAGGAGCTATGGACGTGTCGGTATGAAAAGTTCTAATAGGTGAATCAGGCGTGTCCTTGGTAGAAGCAACTCAATTTTTGGCAAAAGTCAACTTTAGTTTATTAGGAATATTTCCCTAAATTATCCTGGCTCAACTAGCATTTCTTTCAGATTTAAAGTAAAAACTGTAAATGTCAAAAACTGATAATATCCCATTTTATTTTTTGGTCTAAGGTATAATTTATCAAAATAAGTCAATTGTATTATATGTCGTTGCAAAGGTAATTTTGTGTAGTTTCATGTGTCCTCGAACAATTTTGCTGTAACTTTTACAGTTTTTGAAATAATTAAGAAAAACTGAAAAATGAGACCCTCTCCTCCCTTGAAATCAAAATAACTTCAAAACGGCTGATCCTATCTGCGTGAAACCTATCCGATTCGATTTAGAATGGTCAAATACATTAAAATTGACATGCTTTTATAATTGTTTCCAAAATTTTTCGCCCCACTGTGCGTCGGGCTATCGTGCTATAACGAAGAAGTATTAACTTGGTTGCATAGTTAATGTTACAATAAGTTTTTTCTGAGTGTAAATTGGAGGATAAAGGTTGAAAGGCTCCGGTCGATTCCTATATCCTTTTCAGTTGTGGCATAACTGCGGACCCTTACCTATGCAGGAGGCTGCATAGGGTGAACGGCTACGGCCAATTCTTATGTTTCTCTACGGGGCGTTACTTTCCCGCATTATCCAAATAACCGCTGCGCCTGGGTGCTGTATTAACTACTTCAGCGTCTCAGGTTACTAAATGTAATAGGGTGACATAAACCGAATAGTCAATCACCGAAGCAGTACCTTCAGTACGGGGGGAATAAAGGTTGAAAGGCTCCGGCCGATTAATATATCCTCTTCAGATGTGGCATAACTGCAGACCCTTAGCTATGCAGGAAACAAATAGGCTTAGTAGCGAGATTAACGACCGAAATTCGTACACAATTTTCACAAGTGGAAAACCTTCGGGCCACAGGGAGTTTGGAGAGGCGTTTATTGTAAGTAATCAAGTTAAGCCGCATGTTATCAACTTCAAGCCCATAAACGAGCGGCTATGTGCAATTCGCATTAAAATCTCTGGCTCATAAACGCGCATGCCCCCACCGAAGTCAGTGAAGACGCGGTTAAAGACGAGTTCTACCACCGCCTAGAAAAACTCTTCGATTCACTTGAATCAAACGATGTAAAATTGCTGCTTGGCGACTTCAACGCGAAAGTCGGAAATGAAAGTTGGCATAGGGGGATTACTGGAGGTTACAGCCTCCATGAAGAATGTAACGACAACGGCCAACGACTAATAGACTTCGCGACCAGCAGAAATATGGTCATTAGCTCTACCTGTTTTCCGCATCGTCGCATTCACAGGCACAGCTGGAGATCTCCAGATCAACATACCGTCAACCAAATTGACCACGTCCTTGTTTGCAAGAGATGGGCATCGAGCATAATGGATGTTCGGTCCTATCGTGGAGCAAATATAGACTCTCACCACTAGATGGTGAAGGCGACTTATAGGTGCAGAATTTCGACGGTGGTCACATATACGACTGCCCTTGAGGAGAAGCTGTCGCCCTTGCTAAGTAACATCAGCAACAAAGGCGAGCTTGAGATCTGGGATACACTCAAAGACACCATCAAAGGGGTCGCCGAGGAGGTTGTGGGATAAAAAGCCCGGCGAGCCCGAAATGATTGGTTTGATGAAGAATGTCAAAATGCGGTAGATGCTAAAAACGAGGCATATCGACTGAACGCGCAACTAGAGCCACACATTTTGAAGAGCTCCTCAATGTTCAACCGAACAACCCCACACAAGAAGCCCTGGAGCTGATGGCTGAAACAGGCCTTCCCGTTCAACCCCCAACAGTAGAAGAAGTTGATCTCGCCATCCAATCATTAAAACGTAATAAAGCCCCAGGCGCTTACGAAATTCCAGCTTAACTGCTGAAGCATGGTTGTTAAGGCTATACACACACTTGTCGTTAAAGTATGGAACGACGAAATAATCCCGGAAGATTGGCGCAAAAGTAGCATTTGTCCAATCCACAAAAAAGGGGATAAGTTAAAATGTGAGAACTACAAATCCATCTCATTAGTTTGTACGACTTATAAGACTTTATCTAAAATTCTAGAAACTAAAATTAATCCGTACGCAGAGGAAATCATTGGCGAGTACCAAGGCGGCTTTAGACCTGGCTGTTCGACGACAGATCCGCTTCTTACAGTAAGTTTTTACTCCAGAAGTGCTGGGAATACAACATCGACGTATACCAAATGTTTGTCGACTTCAAGCAGGCATACGACAGTATCGATCGAAGCGTACTGTACAACATTTTGCTGCCGATACGGTTGTCAGCCATACCACTTCCTAGCCGCATTGTTAGTTTATTATTCTACGATAAGAACATTTCTTATCATCTTCTTCTGAATAATAAACTTGCGACGAGTCGTGCCGAGTTTGGAAACTCGTTTCTCTATGAGTGTATATTTCACAGAGTGGCGACTGAACGATCACGGCCACAGAGCAAGATGTACTGCTAGTCTTTGTTAAATTTTACTCAAAAATGTGAATCCTTGGAAGTAAAACTTAGAAAAAAATACGGTGTGAAGCTGGGAAACTTTGAGCGTAGTAGGGATGAAAGTTGCACAAAAAAACATACCCGTTGGAAATCGCGATGATTAAATTTGCAAAATTAGACACAAAGGATAGCTGTCACATTTGAACTAGCACGGGTGCAGATGGCATTACTGTGAGGGCAAATGATTTAGGCATTAGTTCTCCAAAATGTTTCTGTACCTAAAAAAAATTAAGAACCTTAAATAAAAAACGAGACCGAGTTCCAATCGTGCGAATAGCACGATGAGTATATACCCTATACCCATGTACAGACCTAGAAGGCGCGCAAAACCCAAAATATTCAATTTCATATTTTTTTGTAGGGGAGGGAGGGGTAGATGGGCCGGACCTAGCACATCTTTATTGTCTTATCAAGGCATCCAAGGGCTACCATTTGATACTAGTTTGAAGTTTTTCGCGGCATTCTATCAAAAGATATGGCGGAATATTGCTTTGTAGGGGATGTAGGGGTAGGGGTAGTCAGACCTTCCCCACTTTCCACCAACTTCAAGCATATGTCACAATTAGGCATTGATGAAAATTTCAGGTCGCAAGCGATATTCTGTCGAAAAATATGACCGAATTAAACTATCACGGAGGGGTCATTTGTAAGGGAGGTAGGGGAACCCTTGGTTCGATTTGGCCCATTTTCAATACCATCCAAGCTTTTATCAAAACAATCATCTGACCAAAATTTCAAAACGCTAGCTTCATTATTTCGGGAGTTATCGTGCGAACTGACAGACACACGGACGGACAGACGGACATGGCTTATTCGAATCAGGGACCGACTCTGATCATTTATATATATACTTTGCCATACCTCCGGTGGCTCCTTTGAGGTTTTACATAAATTGTCGTAACAAAAACAATATACCCTATACCATCTTAGGGGTATTAACACATCCTGCGGCCTTAGTCCAATGTTGGATTGCCGCGCCTGTTATTTATTTATTTAAATAAAAAAAGAACATAGAAGAGCCACCATCCTTGTATACCTTTCCTTCAGTTTTGATTATGATTACATTTATTATTAAAGCATCTTCAAAGTCGTTAATAGGTGCAAAAATTTGCAACTATTTCCTCACTGTTCGGGCTTTGCACGATCATAGTGCTTGGTCCACTGATAAGGAAAATGAAAATGGCAGACACTTTAGTGGGGCTAAAGTGGTGGCAGACGAGAGGCAAAGTCGTTAATACATAGTTGCAAATATTTGCAACCATGTAGGTCTGTACTACCCATAATACAAAATTCATGAGAACTATAAGAACTAGTCTGGCTGGTCTAGCGGTTAGTGCGCTTTCCTTCGGTGCACAGGCTCATGAGTTCGAATCTCACCGTGTTCCATGGTGTTTTTCGAACTCACGAGCTTGTGACAGACTATGATCTCACTCAGATGTTAAATGAGTACCCATTTATGGGGATAAATAACACTGCTGAGCGTGATGCTGATCTTATTACCTCATCAAAAAGCAGATAAGATCTTGGAAATAGGATGTCACTAACACATCCTGCGGCCTTAGTCCAATGTTGGATTGTCGCGCCTGTTATTTTTTATAATATGGTTATTATATTATAGAGAAACGAGTTTCCAAACTCGGCACGACTCGTCGCAAGTTTATTATTCAGAAGAAGAAGATAAGACAAGATATTCTTATCGTAGAATAATAAACTAACAATGCGACTAGGAAGTGGTATGGCTGACAACCGTATCACACTCCCATCCCAATTCAGTTGTCTTTGTAACGTTGATGACTACACACGGTAGTCATCAACGCACCATGCTCCACTAGGAGTTACGGTAATGAAAAGAGAAGAGAGATAATATGATTACATATATTGCATTGTCGCGATGTATGTATAAACATTTATTAAGATGTAAGCCACATCATTTTTTTTACACAAAGAATTGATTTCATAGAATTTATGTACATATTATTTTTTTTGCAATTCGTGTAAAGTAGCACAGATGAACGGACTATGGCACGCAGGAGGACCGTATTCGGATCCAAGTTTCAGCATAATCATCATCAATGTGGCACGATAGCCCGACGTCGGGCCGTGGCCGCCTGAATCGTTGACCTCCAATTGTCGCGGTTACGTGACCTTGTCCTCCAGTTTCGGAAGCCCAGCAGCTGGTGGGCGTCTTCACCTACGGAGTTCTCCCAGCGAGCTCTCGGTCGTCCACGCAACCTCGCTCCGTCAATTCGTTGTGCGTTCATCACTTTCTTTGGCATGCGATTATCGGCCATCCGTTGTACATGCCCCGCCCATTGCAAACGTTGAAGCTTCACGATTTTCTATATTTCCAGCTCATCGTACAATTGATATAACTCATGGTTGTACCGGATACGCCATTGGTCTCGCTCGCGAACGGCCCCGAAAATTCGCCGAAGGACCTTTCGTTCGAATCGGTCTAGCAAAATTTCGGAGGCTTGGGTGAGGGTCCATGTTTCGCAGCCATAACATAGCACGGGTCGGATGATCGTTTTGTACACGCGGAGCTTCGTGTTCCTGTGCGCAAGTTTCGAATTAATTATAGGGAGGACCGAGAAATATGTCTTATTGGCTAGTTGTATCCGTCGCTTAATTTCGTCGGTTTCGTTGGCGTCCTTTGATAAGTTACAACCCAGATAGTTGAAGTTGTCTACATACTCGATACTAAGGTCCCCCACTGTGATGCTTGAATTTGCTGGCGTCCTTGTTTTCGATTGCATCATAGCCTTTGTTTTGCTTTCGTTGATATCAGTGGCGTGCAGTGACATTTATCAATGGGGATGCGGCGGAATGGGGGTAACTCAAATGTACGGGTTCTATACAAAATCCAAAAATACAAAATCCAGAAAGACAAAATCAAAAAAAATTGAAAAATTCACAAAGTCAAAATCCACACAAAGACAAAATCCAAAAAGACGAAATCCATAAATTCAAAATCAACACAATCAAAATACATAAAATTCATTTTCACAGTAGAAACAAGAATTTACATCAGTTTGCTTATCACAATTGACTATTGAGAATATTTATTTACGTTAACTAAACAATTACCATATTCCGGAGCATATCCTCTTTACCTTAAGACACGGAAAAGGATTCATCCGTAGCATATACGATTTAGCCGATGACACGGAGAGGAATGCACCCGGACCATAAGCGCTTCAGGTAAAGACAGCTAAAGCGCATATGCTCCGGGTGCATCCTTCTCCGTGTCTTCAGGTAGAGCGCATATGCTCCGGGGTTTGGTAATTGTCTAGTTAAGCGAATTTTCTGAAAATCCATCTAAAATTTTAGGTTTTTTCTTAAAAGGTTCCTTGGAAAAATTCTGTGTTTTTTATAGCCAAAAAAAAAAATGAAATATTTAGTTCCCCCTGTTCTGCATGGAATGACTACATATTTTGAATCGTTTGTGTTTTGTTTGGATAAATTGATGGTATTTAAGTATAAAACTAATATTCCAAGTGTCCGGACCAGATTTTTTGCTGATCATTGATCAAACGCTACAAATATACAGTAGAAGACTCTTAATCACCTTCCGGAAAACGAAAGTTCAAATCTACCCATCACCCCTAGCTCTTACTTCTGGTTTTTAACTTAAAAAAAAAACGCTGAACTTTCTCAAGCTCCGCCACTGGAAATTAATGTTTTGGACCATTTTATGATTAATTTTGTAAAAAAAAAACCCGCACTGACATCACCGAATCGGAGCCCACGCAATAAGCATTATGGCTCTCTTCATACAAAAAATTATGGATTTTGTCTTCATGGATTTTGACTTTGTGGATTTTGACTTTATGGATTTTGTCTTTATGGATTTTCTCGTTATGGATTTTGTCTTTATGGACTATGACTTTTGGATTTTGACTTGTGGATTTTGACTTTGTGGATTTTGTATAGAACCCAAATGTACATATATTTCAAAATATCGCTTTTTGTCAGGCAAAAGTAAGTCGAAAATATCAGTAGATATTTATTTAAATTGCTGAGTTCATTGACGATTCCCAAGCACTTTCTTGTAATATAAGCTTATCCGTATTATAAAAGGAGTTTTTCTAATTATGCCCATTATCCATGAATGATTGATCAACTTACTTGTTGTTTAACCATACAACGTTAAATTGATATAAAAAATGGAATGTCGAGGTAGTCACAATCACAATGTTAACGGTTTGAATTATTAACTTGTTCATCCCTCGATTGAAATCCATTGATGCTGCGAATATATGCTTTAAACAAGACAATTTGTTTCACCATGCCAGCAGAGTATACAAATTTAAAGAGAGACATCTTTCAAATTAATCTAAATTCTTAAATATTGAAGGCACTTTTCTAAATGTACTTGATTTAAATTTAAAGTTGTATGGCTCTTAAAAAAACACCCTTTCGAAATATGAAAAACATATTTAAGTAGCTAAAAATTCGAAGTTTGTTATACTTTTGAATATTGATGATTCATTGATGTACTCTTCTTACAATTTACAAGTTAGCAGTTCTATAACTTTTTATTTGATTCAGCCATTTCAATAAAAGGTGGAAAAATAAACTCGATAAATTTGATGTTAGGAAATCGCTAGGAGAAAAGTTTGTTTCAACGTATCTATGTCCCAGTTGACAGATTAAGCAATTAACTGACAATCTGTCAACTTGTATGGAAAATGACTGAAAAGTGTGGATCGACCTTTGAACATGTCTGGAACCACTATTTCCTAGATGGAACCAATATTTGCTTAATGGAACCAATATTTCCTAAATATCTTTCATTTCTGAAAAGTGAAAACCTTTTTTTAACTCTAAAAACTGATTATTTGAATGCACAATTTTATAATCAAATTATGTATTAAATTTAATTTTAACCGTAAGGGGGAAGATAAAGGTTGAAAGGCTTCGGCTAATTCCTATATCTTCTTCAGTTGTGGCATAACTGCGGACCCTTAGCTATGCAGGAGGAGTTTCATAGGAAAAGGACTTCGGCCAATTCCTATGTCTCTCTACGGGGCGTTACTTTCCCGCATCATCCGAGTAACCGCTGCGCCTGAGTACTGCATTAATATCTGCAGCGTCTCAGGTTACTTAACGTGATAGGTGACAGAAAACATTTAAGTCAACCACTAAAGCAGCATCTTCGAGGCATGCCCATGATGGCCTTTACTCAACGATTAAACCCTATCATGGTTTAGCGATGTGCCGACAACTCATCCTAAGAAAAACTTCAAGTCAAGAAACCTGAAACAAAAGCCTCGGATTGGACGGATACAAAACAACGACGACCCCGCAAACGAACAACTGATTACTCTTTCGGATCCTGGAATGTACGCTCCCTGAATAGACCGGGGGCCTTAAGGGCCCTCCTGGATCAGGTAGAACAATACAAGCTGAGCATAGTAGCAATCCAGGAAACTAAATGGCTCAAAAGCGAGATTAACCCTCGGATGGTTCAGGTAAATTTTACATACGTAAATGGTTCAGTGGGGTCTGACAGACCCCAAGGCAAAAATCGCTCTAAAACTTAAATTTTTGCCTTTTTGGCTCATTTGTTTGAACTAGAAGTAACTGTGAAGCCTTTTGATTAAGTGGTATATAAAAAAAGTGGAAATCGGACAGTAGCTTTTAGTATGTGGAAGAAAAAATTAGGTGGTGTCAAATCTAAGGGTAATTTGAACTTATCACAAATAAATCAATATAAAAACTAAAATTTTAACAAAATTTTATTTTTATTAGTGAAAACGTATTTAGTACTAAGTAGCAAAGATAAGTACATCAACATTTTTTAGCTAAGGTTAACATTTTTTCTTAAATCGGGATCCAAAGTTAGTCAATATTTAGACCATTCTTCTTCACAGCTTTTTCCTCGATAGTCCTCGCAGATTGGCTTTTTGCACTCGATGCAATTGTATTTTGTCTTCCGATCATTTGCTCGTGGGCATATAAAACATTTTTGTCTCTTTGAGGAACCATCTGACCACATTGGGGACCTGGGGCATCAGGGATTTCCTCCTTCTTAGAAGAGGTTCGACAAGTGTATAGCCAAGCTCGCTGAGGAAGCTCTATGTATTATGTAAAATACCCACCTAATTATTACGCTCATAAAAGTCATTAATTTATGTCTTGACTTAAAAAACCTAAGGTAATGACACAATAGTGAAAGGAGATCCTCATAAATGAAAATCAGGTAAAAAACGGCATAATTTTGAATGAATTGAGTAAAAAATTTAAAAACCCTTAATTCAAAACACCCTAAATTTTCCATTTCTTTCAAAATTAACATATCTAATTTCCCAAATGTACTCTAATTACAAAGTTTCAACCCTTCCCGACTATTATTATTACATTTTATCGTTTTCCAAATAACATACTTTGAAAATTTCCCACAAAACGAAAAATGTACTTTTGTAAAAAAGACATACGTAAATGGTTCGTGACAGACCCCAGAGCACTTTCAAAGTGCTATAACTTATTAACAAAATCACGAATTCAAACAAATTCATGCTTAAGTGAACGTATGTGACACATACTTAAATTACATATGCATCAAATTACCATTCAACAAGGTTTTCTATGAAAATTTTAAGATTTAAATTTCTCTGGGGTCTGTCAGACCCCACTGAACCATCCGAGGGTTAACAACCTCAATTCGCACACTATTTTTACGAGTGGTAAAGAGGAGGGCAACAAGGAGTTTGGAGTAGCTTTCATTGTGAATAAGCAGCTCAAGGACCACGTTATCGGCTTCAAACCCATCAACGAGCGGCTATGTGCGATCCGCATTAAGACCCGTTTCGCTAATCTCTGGCTCATTAATGCGCATGCCCCTACAGAAGTAAAAGAAGACGCGATTAAGGACGAGTTCTACAACGACCTAGAAACACTCTTCGACTCACTTCCATCAAACGACGTCAAGCTGCTGCTAGGAGACTTTAACGCCAAAGTCGGAAATGAAAGCTGGCATAGGGGAACTACTGGAGGTCATAGCCTCCACGACGAAAACAACAACAACGGTCAGCGACTTATTGACTTCGCGAGCGGCAGAAACCTGGTAATAAGCTCTACATGCTTCCCTCATCGACAAATCCACAAGCAGACCTGGAAGTCTCCAGATGAATACACCGTGAACCAGATCGACCACGTACTGATCAGCAAGAGATGGGCTTCTAATGCCCTAGATGTTCGATCCTATCGAGGAGCCAACTGCGACACCGATCACTATTTGGTGAAGACGACCTACAGGTGCAGAATCTCTTCGGTGCACCTAACGAGAATCAACCCTGCCAAGATCTTCGAGGTTGACAATTTGATTGATGATGTCACGGCGGCTGCGTATACAACAGCACTAGAGGAAAAACTGTCGCCCATGCTTGATGACATCAACAATTTAGGCATCCATGAGTTCTGGGAGGAGCTCAAAGACAGCATCAAGGGGGTAGCAGAAGAGGTCGTGGGCTATAAAGGCCGGCGCAGACGAGCAGACTGGTTCGACGACGAATGCAGGGCCTCGATTGAGGCGAAAAATGAAGCCTATCGCCAATACACACAACGCGCATCCCGAGCCAAGAAAGAAAGATATAACGAGCTTCGGCGAGTATCTAATAAGTTAATTAGACGTAAGAAACGCAAACATTTTGACGAGCAGTTACAGCAAATAAACCAAAGATTAGCCAGTAAGAACATTAGACAGGCGTACAAACTTGCAGAAAGCCTTCTGCATAACCTCAATAACGCCGCAAAGGAAGTTGGACTACATATCAACGAAAGCAAAACAAAGGCCATGATGCAATCGAAAACAAGGACGCCAGCAAATTCAAGCATCACAGTGGGGGACCTTAATATCGAGTATGTAGACAACTTCAACTATCTGGGTTGTAACTTATCAAAGGACGCCAACGAAACGGACGAAATTAAGCGACGGATACAACTAGCCAATAAGACATATTTCTTGGTCCTCCCTATAATTAATTCGAAACTAGACCGATTCGAACGAAAGGTCCTTCGGCGAATTTTCGGGGCCGTTCGCGAGCGAGACCAATGGCGTATCCGGTACAACCATGAGTTGTATCAATTGTACGATGAGCTGGAAGTATCGAAAATCGTGAAGCTTCAACGTTTGCAATGGGCGGGGCATGTACAACGGATGGACGATAATCGCATGCCAAAGAAAGTGATGAACGCACAACGAATTGACGGAGCGAGGTTGCGTGGACGACCGAGAGCTCGCTGGGAAAACTCCGTAGGTGAAGACGCCCACCAGCTGCTGGGCTTCCGAAACTGGAGGACGAGGTCACGTAACCGCGACAATTGGAGGTCAACGATTCAGGCGGCCAAGGCCCGACGTCGGGCTATCGTGCCACATTGATGATGATGTATTAAATTTGCAAAAAAAAATTCGAGATAAAATTTGCAATCAAAATAACATCAAGAAAGTTACCTTCGCTTTCATAGTATCTACCCGGGTAGATATTTCAATTTTCATTTGTTGATAACTCAGCGAAGTTTCACCAAAAATTAAAATGCCTCCTACTCAGTTATTAATTTTCATAGTTAATTGGGATAGT
The DNA here is from genome assembly GCA_949715475.1 of Microchrysa polita. Lineage (NCBI taxonomy): Eukaryota > Metazoa > Arthropoda > Insecta > Diptera > Stratiomyidae > Microchrysa > Microchrysa polita. The sequence goes on from OX454415.1 coordinate 95,622,437, forward strand.
AAGAAAAAAGTTAATATTTTATGATGCTTTTACATTTTGTTTCGAGTTTTGTCAATTTTCAAACGTAGTTTCATGTATATCTACCCGGGTAAATATATGACTTTTTGTAATACATTTTTGAAAAAACTTTACAAAATCAGTTTTGATTTATTCTGAATTAAATATGTGTATTTTTTACGGCAAAAATTCACTTAAGTGCCGGAATTATACAGTTTTTGTAGGGATGGGTAATTCAATATCGGCACTTTGTATGTTTATTTATTTATTTATTTTGTCGAAGAAATCCATTGATTTTTGCTGTTTTGTTTTCTGAATACCGATTTCATTTGCAATGGCAGGCTTATTGGTTGATATGTATGCAAATTGAAGACTCGTCATGGTGCATAGAAGGTACAGAGGAAAACGTGTGTGCATGCACATTGTCGTGCTCTGTGGCCGTGATCGTTCGGTCGACACTCTGTGAAATAGACACTCATAGAGAAACGAGTTTCCAAACTCGGCACGACTCGTCGCAAGTTTATTATTCAGAAGAAGATGGTAAGAAATATTCTTATCGTAGAATAATAAACTAACAATGCGACTAGGAAGTGGTATGGCTGACAACTGTATCACACTCCGAATTCTCAATTGTCTTTGAAACGTTGATGACTACACACGGTAGACCTCAACGCACCATGCTCCACTAGGAGTTACGGTAATCAAGAGAGAGAGAGAGATGCACATTGGAAAACTTCTTGTTTTTTGGACTAAAATTTAAACTGCTGCCTAAAATCTACTTCTTCGGCGAACATTTTATTGAAGTGGAACCTATGTTGCAAAAATTTACGCTTGTATACAAAATAGCGGACATTTGTCTGAATGGGGCCAAGTCGAAATTACCGTTTCCGTGACCCCAGACGAAATTGTAAATCGGCTCCAAAGAAATACCTCTCGATTGATAAGGGCTTATGTGGGAGGAAGGGGTGATGACTTCAGATCAGAGAACTTTAATTAGGTATTATAGAAAATATGGCGTAAAAAAAATCTTTCCAAACGTTTTGCTAATGTTTCGATAAAATTTGATTTACGCAGGAATTGGATTTTTTTTTCTTGGGCTCCAGGGCATATGAAATTCAAGAGGTAAGTCTTTTATAGGTGGAGCTCGACCTGTAAAACTGAACTTTGTTTGGCTGGCGTAACCAGAAAGGGTTGGCAACTAAACATGATAGCCAAGCAAAATTAAATAAACAGTAGTTTCCTTGTTAACAATTAAACTAAACTCGGAAATATTCAAAAATTTGCAAACTAATTTTTTGAACATCCCTACACTAACGATACTTCACATACAAAATAATCGATGCTATCGGTAATACTCTTGATTATTTGCTTTAATATCTCAACAGAATATAGTTCAGTAATATCGTGTCGATTTAGTACCATTCCGTGAAAAAAATACAGAAGTTTTTTTCTCACTTCTCACTTCTTTATGTATTATGGGGCGCTGATTCCGAATATGAACTTTGCACCCTAAAAAAAGTGCCGCAACCTTTAAAAAAGGGGGGAAAGGGGGGCATTTTTTCGGTTTTTTGCGATTATTTCAAAAACGGTAAGAGATACAGAAAAATGATCTGAGGACGAAAAAAACTACATAAAATTATCTTTGCAATGATATATAACACATTAGAGTTTAATTGAATATTTCGGCGTTAGAATAGAACATAAATTAGAATATTTTCATTTTAGACCTTTTTTAAAAGCTCCATAACTTTTGAAAGAATGTTAGTTCAGCCGTTAAATTTTGTATAAGTACTCATTATAAGTTCAGGATCATTTTAAGGTAAACATTGAGTCGCTCCGGTCAAGAACCCCCATTATCCCCCCATTTAAATTTTTCAAAACGGCATGTCCATAACTCCCCCCAAAATTGGAGCAGAGTGGTAAATTTTGGTTTGCTGCGATTGGAGGTCATAGTCGCCCCACCCACCAAAAATCAGCTCATTCGGATGAAAACTAACGGTACCTCCCATACAAAGTGACCCAAGACAACTTTGTTCTACAGTTTATAAAATGAGTAGTACCTACTCGTACGTAGAACAAATTCCTGATGGGTCACTTTGTATGGGAGGTACCCTTAGTTTTTATCCGAATGAGCTGATTTTTGGTGGGTGGGGTCACTATGAGCTCCAATTTCAACAAACCAAAATTTAGCACTCTGCTCCAATTTTGGGGGGAGTTATGGATATGCCGTTTTGAAAAATTTAAATGGGGGGATACTGGGGGTCCTTGACCGGAGCGACTCAATGTTTACGTTAAAATTATCTTAAACTTGTTGTGAATACTTATACAAAACTTTACGGCTGAACTAACATGCTTTGAAAAGTTATGGAGCTTTTAAAAAAGGTCTAAAATGAAAATATTCTAATTTATGTGCAATTCTAACGCCGAAGTATCCAATTAAACTCTAATGTGTTATATATCATTGCAAAGATAATTTTATGTAGTTTTTTCCGTTCTCAGACCATTTTTCTGTATCTTTTACCGTTTAGGAAATAATCGCAAAAAACCGAAAAAATGCCCCCCTTTCCCCCCTTTTTTAAAGGTTGCGGCACGTTTTTTAGGGTGCAAAGTTTATATTCGGAATCAGCGCCCCAAAATACATATAACAAAATTGAGAAATAAACTTCTGTATTTTTTTCCTGACGAAAATACGATATTATTGGACTAATAGTTATGGATGAGATTATATACTAAACAAATTGTATGAAATGTTTGTATCTACCCGGGTAGATACTATGAATCCGCGTAGAAAAAAATCTTCATGAAAGCGAAGGTAATGAAAGCTGCACCAACATTTCAACAACTTTCTTGATTTTATTTTGATTGCAACTTTTATCTCGTTTTTTTTTTAATTTATTAATTTTAATACACTTACAGATGCGTTCAGTCTATTTTACCACGAGCGGTTCCCTTCAGCATTCTTTTCCTTTTTTTCATTCTTCTTACCAACATGATAGCGATTGAGCTTGTTAGGTGCAATGCATCTAATTGCAAAAAAAAAAATATTATTACTTGCAAAATACATACTGAATAAGATATCTTAAGTGTAAGATGTATATTATTACTTGCAAAATACATACTGAATAAGATATCTTAAGTGTAAGATGTCACTGTGAGAACAAGTCCGTTCTCACGGTGAACGAAATTTATGGAAAAGAATATTATGCAACGTCAACTACCTAAATGTATAAAAGACTCAGCCTCAGACTCAGACTTGCTCAATATTATGTGTATTACGAACAGTGTTGCCAATTTAGCCGTTTTCCGGCCAAATTTAGCCGGAAACCGTGCTGTTTAGCCGGAAGAAATTTATAATTCCGGCCGGCCGGATTTTTAGCCGGAATTGATTTTCTTCTGCCGTTTTTCCGGCTAAAATTATTTTATGATTTTTTTTTTTACTTTGAAACTAGAATCAAGTTTTCAACATTCACAAACAGATTATACAAGGGTGAAAACCTTTTACCGCGATTCATAAATATGGATAATATCGCCGGAACATTGTAGTGTTCAACACTAAAGTTGTGCAAGTAGCTTGCCCAGTAGACTACAAAAATTAAATTTAAGTGTGTATATATTTCGGGGGCAACTTACCCCCTTCTTCAGCACAAAAGCTAAATGCTGAAGAAGGGGGTAAGTTTCCCCCGAAATATGTAATTACTCACTTAAATATTATTTTTGTAGTCTACTGGACAAGCTACTTGTACAACGTTTGACATTATATTTTGTTTCTGTGTTTGTAGCAACAAATTCATCAAAAAGCTATACAATTTCCCGCCAAGCTCAAATTTTGGAACATCAATTTCGTATCTTTGGAGCATCAAATTCGTAATTGCGGAACATCAACAATGGAACATCAATTTCGTAACTATGGAAAATAAAAAAAAAATTTGGAGGGCTCAAATTCGAAAACGAATAACAAGCTTGACACACATATTTTCGAATGACGAAAATTTATCATCATTAGCACGAGTTCCAAATTACGCATTTGGACCATCATTTGCTCAATAATCTGTTGTAAAATTTAAGAACAAGAATGTTTACAAAAATATTAAATTTGTTATCAATCTTTACACATTTCTATTCAAATTCTTTAAGAAAAAAGTGTCCTCAAATTATTGAACTGAATATTCATCAAAATATCGCAATTGTGAGGGATATTTTCACCATTTTCACCGTCAAAAGTAAATGATGAATTCTAATGACGGAAGCATTTGTGTCACACCTATTTCGAACTTTCATCATCATGATGGATTATCGTCATGATGATATGGATATGTGGCTTGGGCCTAAAATGGTTAAATTTTAATCAAAATTTAAGATTGTTGCCTTTGCCCATAGTTACGCATTGGACGCTCCTTTTACGAATTTTATGTTCCACAATTTCGAACCTAATGTGGTTATGGACTTGACTGAGAAATTGTACCTATATACAACAATTTTGACTAGTTGAGCTATCTAACTCCGAACAAAGTAAATTTTGACTATAATACCAGCGATTGGACCATATATGTTATAAGACTAAGAAATCTGCCTAAAGCATATTTTACGGGTAGAACTCCAGAAAAGAAATAAAATCATTAAAATCTGTTTTTTAATATATTTTTTCGTAATGTGACTGTTTTATATGATTTAGCCAGTTTTTTTGGCCGTTTTTCTCGCTGAAATTTATTTAGCCGGATATTTAGCCGTTTTTGAAAAAAAATATAGCCGGTTTTCCGGCTAAATTTAGCCGTTTTCTAAATTTCCAGTTGGCAACACTGATTACGAATAAATAAAGTTCTATCCCACTACATTGTTGTGCAATATTGTGTATTTTTGGCATCTGGTTGTGTTGTGTATAATAGTTACGTGTTGGTATTATCCTTAAGCACGTATACGAACTATATCAGTGGTGAATTAATAATAATATCCCTGGACACATATTCCTTTGATGCTTTGTGATTCGGTACGCTATTACGTCGTCAGTGGACACATCCATAAAATCATTATCGGCGGCTAGTGCCAAGGATAATGATAAGAGAAGTTAATTTCTCTTCTCGGCACGCGCGTAAAAATAATTTGGTGGCAGCGGTGGGATAGTCGAAAAAAAGGACACAAATTCCTTTCCGACTATCCAAGGAGCGAACTTGGCTCGAAAAAAAAAAAAAAAAGCGAATGTGTTGTGAAAATTCAACGAGGGACACGTTGTCTTCCTTAAGCGAGGGCAGCCATCAGGCAGCGCATCTTTAGCCTGTGCGAAGCAGGTCTGTCCAACGTTATCCTATCAATTCATTCAACGAGGGACACGTTGTCTTCCTTAAGCGAGGGCAGCCAACAGGCAGCGCATCTTTAGCCTGTGCGAAGCAGGTCTGTCCAACGTTATATTATTATCAACTTTATTATTCGAGGGACGTTACGTTGTCCTCCTTCAGAGAGGGCAGCCAACAGAACGATATCCAAAAAAAAAAAAAGCAACAATGGTCGTGGTCGAAAAATTGTAAGTTGAACTAAAACACTTTATGCATATTTTGAGCCCTTAGTCAAAAAAAAAAAAAAAAAAATTTTAATCCTAGACTAAAGTATATAGGTTAAGTGGGGTTAAGTGTGATGAAATTCCGCGTCAAGTTTGGAAAGAAAAAATATATTCTAACTGTTGACGAGATTCTGAAAAGTAAAAAGCGCAATTCGTTCGTGATAAAACTAGGCGGAAAATACGTTAATTTCGATATATTCCGTAATTTTATAGAGAAAGGATCGTCCGGGTCAAATATTAATACAGAATCTGATTCCGATCAAACTCAGATGGTTGACGAAAGTTCTCCTTCAGAAATGGCTACGAGCCGTAGTGTTGTGGCAGTTGGCCACAACGTTAACTTTAGTGACCTGAAAAGTTTCATACCCGTGTTCGAGGGTAAAGCCGACGACGCGTTTAATTTTATTTATGCTTGCGAAGAGGCTATGTCCTTGGCTCAAGGAAGCCTGCAAACCCTGCTGTTCAAATACATCTGCACGCAATTGCGTGGAAACGCCCAAACAATAATTCTGAATGAAGAATTCGGTAACTGGGAAGCACTTAAGGCAAAACTTAAGCAAGTCTATGCCGAATCACATTCAATGTTACATTTACAGCGGGAATTGTTTAACTTCAAACAAACCCGAAATGAAACAGTAGTTCAATATCATCAACGTTTAATTGCTCTGCATCGTAGAATTTTGACATCGCGATCAGATTGTTCCAAAAGAGGAGAAAATGCATACCTTGAGGAACAGGTACTTACCGTGTTTATAGACGGGCTGAGACATGAGTTAACTATGTATGTGATAACCCAAAAGCCCAAAACTCTCGAAGAAGCTAGTAGACTTGCCCAGGAGGAAGAACAGAGAATAGGATTGGTAAAACCATCTGTGAAAAAAGACTTTACAAATCGCAATGTTTTGCCACAAATTCACAAAATTCAAACCGACAAAAAATGTTTTAACTGTGGGAAAGTTGGACATTTTCAGCGTGAATGTAGAAGTAGGAAATTTGACCGTAATCGAAAATTTGATAATAACGGGAATACTGGGCAAGACCGTGAAAATAGGTATAGTAACCAAAGAAATAACAATAGAAAAGACGGTAGCAACATAACTACAACTCATCCTCAAAATAACGAATACCGTGTAAATTCGTTAGACATTGAAGAAAGTCCATACCTTTACTTAAACTTTGAAGGAAAATTCCTTAAGTTTTTGGTAGATACCGGAAGTTCTTTAAACATTATTGCCGCAAAATACGTCTTCGAAAGTCAAGTGGACAAAAATAAAAATACCAAATATAAATGTATTAATGCAGTGGATGGAGAAACTTTTGGTTCCGCAACTATTGCATTGAACTATGGAAAAAACGAATTCTGCATAACTTTCCAGGTAGCAACTAATCGAATTTTCGATAAGTTTGATGGTATTCTTGGTGCTCCGTTCCTAGTAGAGCAAAAGGCTTTACTTAACTTGGGAGATTACACCTTGCAAATTGGAGAAAGTACACTAAGGCTAACACGCCGCACGATTACAGTAAAACCGCGTTCCGAAACACTATACTATTTGCGAATCAATGCTCAACCGGGTGAAAATTTGTTGGTTTCAGGGTCAGAAAAGGAAACTCTTAGTGTAGCCGATATGTTGGTCGAAGTTAATGAGAACTGTGAGATTCCAGTCCTTATACTAAATAAAGAAAACGACGAAATAAAGTTCAATACAGATGATCTAACGATCTGCAACGTTAGGCAGGAAGAACTGAAAGTCAGTGAAACAAAGCTAGAAATCCGCGATGACCACATGAATTCGGAAGAAAAAGACAGTATTTGGGAAATTATTAAGGAATATGAATGCCTTTTTCAGGAGATAGATCCAAATCAGCTTACAAGGGCTGCTGAACATTCTATAGACCTTGTTCCTGAGGCGAAACCCATTTATACAAAAATTTACAGATTCCCCAAAATCCATGAGACAGAAGTCAAAGCCCAAATTAACGATTTACTCAGAAACAAAACTATAAAAGAAAGTTTCAGCCCTTGGAATTCTCCATTGTGGATCGTCCCTAAGAAAAGGGATGCAAGCGGGAAAACCAAGTGGAGAATGGTAGTTGACTACCGAAAACTCAATGAGTTGACGGTAACCGATAACTACCCTCTTCCTAATATCTCAGAGATATTGGATCAGTTGGGTCGGGCGAAATACTTCTCCACAATCGACCTGACTAGTGGGTTCCATCAGATCCCTGTCAAAGAAGAGGATCAATGTAAAACGGCTTTCAGTACGCCGTATGGGCATTATGAATACACTAGAATGCCATTCGGGCTGAAAAATGCGCCAGCATGTTTTCAGCGAATGATGAATTCAGTATTAGCTGGATTACAAGGGTCTAAATGTTTCGTCTATTTAGACGATATAGTCATCTACGGAAATTCCTTACAGGATCATAATGAAAAGCTCAGGGAAGTATTCAATCGGTTGAAAATGAATAATCTCCGGGTTCAACCGGATAAGTGCGAGTTTTTAAGAAAGGAGGTAGCATACCTCGGACACATAATTTCCGTAAACGGGGTGGGAATGGATCCCAAAAAGCTAGAGGCTATAGAAAACCTGAAAGTACCAACGAGCCAGAAGGCAGTGAAATCCTTCTTAGGCCTCACCGGATACTATAGGCGGTTCATAAAAAATTATGCGAAAATAATGGAACCAATTAATAGACTACTTAAAAAGGATGTTGCTTACGATTGGACTGAAAAATGCCAGTTGGCATTTGAGGAAATTAAGAAAATCTTGAGGGAAAATGTGATTTTGATGTACCCAGATTTTAATAAGAGATTTGTGCTCACAACAGATGCCAGCAATTCAGGAATAGGGGCAGTTTTATCGCAGGAAGACGAGGAAGGAAACGAGAGACCTATTATGTTTTTAAGCAGAACACTGAATAGCGCGGAGAAAAATTATTCAACTACGGAAAAGGAGTGCTTGGCGATCATCTGGGCCGTAAAGCAATGTCGTCCCTACATATTCGGACAAGAATTTACTATACGCACAGACCATAGGCCTCTTCTATGGCTTTTCAACGTTAAGGACCCAGGAAGTCGGCTGGTCCGTTGGCGTTTGAAACTGGATGAGTACCAATATAAAATTGAATATAAGGCAGGGAAGGATAATAAAGTCGCAGACGAACTTAGTCGGAATATTTCAGTCAACGCAATAGTTCGCACTAAAAATGGAAAATACAAGGAAATAGATGGTGAACACCCCATGGATATATCCGACCAATTATTAGGATATAAGCATAAGAAATTGCTGGATGAGGATACAACGATCAATAAACATGGCGATCTTATACGCAGAGAGAATGACAAAATAATTAGAATCCTTAAAAACGGAACTATTCAAGAAATTGAACTGGCTCAAATTGATGACGAAATCGAGGACGACGTTCCCCAACTGGAGGGGAAGGAGGACAATCAATCAATTTCAGAACAGGACAGGTCGAATAACCAAGAGAACAATACAGACGTTAACCCCGAAATTATTTACGTCAACGATAAAGAAGAACAGATGCGATTAATAAAACAATTTCATGACGGAATAATTGGAGGACACAGAGGAGTAAATTGCCTCGAGGAGTTTTTACGGAGAAGTTACAAATGGAAAGGAATGCGAAAAGCAATTCGAACTTACGTTCGAAATTGTGATGTATGTCAACATCAGAAAATAATTAGGCGCAATATGAAATCTCCAATGATAATAGAAAGACTTAAGGAACAACCATTCGACAGAATCGCAATGGACGTCGTAGGATTTAAATGGAAAGGAAAGAATCATAAAGCATTGACTATACAAGATAACTTGACTAAATACTTAAAATACATATATATTAAAAAGGAAGCTAGCAACTACATCAGTGAAGCAATAATTAACGAATGGATTGGATACTTTGGCATTCCCAAAGAAATTTTGGCTGATAATAGCAATGTCCTGACTGGAAAATCTTTAACCGAACTATGCAAAAGATTAGGAATAAAACAAATACCAATAAGTACAATGCATCCACAGTCGAACGGTGGAGCAGAAAGATCGCATGCAAGACTCAAAGAATTCTTAAGGAGCGTTGTGAAGGAAACAGACCTAGACCATAAAGAAGTACTTGGAATGGCCAGCCTCTGCTTCAACCAGAATATTTCTCAAGGAATCAGCAAATCACCAGAGGAACTACTTTTTGGAAAAAAAACATTACCTATCGAGAATATACAAATTACTTCTAATCAACTTGATAGAGATGATATCCTTACCAAAAGGTTACGTATGCTGAAAGAAATGAGAGAACGAGCCTGTCAATTCAATTGGAATATTAAAGAAACCCAAAAGAAAAGATTTGACGAAAAACTAGATAAGCGTAAAACAGAATACGACTTTAAAATAGGGAGCAAGGTACTAATCAGACAAAAAACACGGAAGGACACTTACGAAAAGTGGTTCGGTCCTTTTGTGATCGTAGATTCTACTCAAAATTCTGTTCAAGTTAACAATAGATCCAAGAGTTGGTTCAATAAATGTGATGTTAAACCTTTTTTTTCAGGACAATCTTCTGGTTCATCTCCCTCACAGGACTAGGAACAATAACTTTAGGAGACGTAACGATAAAACCTATAAATTACCCAGGGGCTTACTTTAACTACATTTCGGATCTGAAATTCATCGATCAGCAAGTAAAATTAATCAAGGTGATAGATTTAAGCGATTTCGAAACGCAATTAAACAATATAAAAATATTACTTAATAACGTAAACGAACTATGTACCACTAAAATAGCAGCTTGCAAAAATTTGAAATTGAACGGGGATCTTCAAGTGAAACGTCTAAGGCATAATCTGAATACGGTTTATGGGGTATTAGGCCTAACACCTAATATTAGATTGCGCAGGGGCTTAGCAAATTGGGTCGGTGGGTCTTTGAAATTTCTTTTTGGAAACATGGATGCTGATGACTTTGACCAAATTCAAGAGGCCATTAACAGCATTGAGAAAAATGAATTTAATATTAGTAAAGGCATGATTAAAAATACATACTTAATGAAAGAAATAAACAAGCAATCTAAAATAATACTTGAAGAGCAAAGTTCGATACGGATAAAAATCAATGAAATCGTTGACGAAACAAAACGTTTAAATAACTTAATCAACGAACACGAACAGCAGCTTAGCTTGCAGGTTTACTACGAGGACATATACTCCAAAATTTACCATAAAATTGAAGTTCTAGATTTGCAAATAGAAATACTTAGAGACAGTTTACTTTTTGTTCAAGCCGGAATATTACACCCATTTATCCTCGAACCAGAGCAGTTAGTAGAAGAACTTAACAAAATCGACGGGAAAGATGATCTAGCCGTCAACCCCTTGATTGGAAATTATAAAACTATAATGAAAGATTTACAGCTTTCCGCTTTCTTGAAAGAAAAAAAAATTTTCATCGTAATTTCGGTAGATAAAGTGACTCGTCAACATTTTGAACTATATGAAACTATCGTATTCCCTTATATAAAAACTAATATTGTTATTACTATAGATAATCTTAAGAAATACTTAATTATTAGTAAGGATAGAGAATCCTACATAACTATTGATGAACTAGATTGTAAAGAAATTGGAACAATTAAATTATGTGAACCATTGCCATTAAAAAGCGTTTATGTAAAAAATTGTGCAGTAAACTTATTTGTAAAACAATCCGATAAAGAATGTGAGTTCAGGAAAATAGATTCAGATTTGGATATAATGCACAAAATCAATAACTTGCAACTGCTTACTGTAAATACAATGGAAACAAATTTAGAATGTAAATGTAATACAACTAGAGAAATGACAATAATTGGAACAAATATTATAAATTTATCAAATGATTGTACAATACATAGTGTTACTCATGACTATTTACCAGAAAGAGAATCAAGCGAAATTTTGACTAAAAGAAATAGAATTATAGAATTAGAAGATTGTTGTACCATATTTAATGTAAACGATATCAAATATAGTGAAAACCGAATTGGCAAACTAACATCAAATAATATTCACGAAATCAAAGACTTGACACTTGAATTAGTCCAGCAAGCAGATTTTTGGGATAAAGCCGTGCAACCGATTCCTAAAATAATAAGAAGAAATTCAATTATATCATCCATAATCAGCATAATGATCCTTTTGGCAATAATATTTTCCATATACAAATGTGCAAACGGTAACTTATCAATAACGCTTTTTAAAAAATGTTTTAATAGAAAGAACCAAATTCGAAAATTAGATAAAAGTATTGTGGCTTACAATAATAGTAATGAAGAATTAAATATAGACCCAATTCCTTTGAATTCGAGCCATGAGAGCATTAGACGTGTTAGGACAAGATATTTGTAAAATTTTGAGGACAATATTTTCGACCTAAGGGGGGAAGTGTTAGGTGCAATGCATCTAATTGCAAAAAAAAAAATATTATTACTTGCAAAATACATACTGAATAAGATATCTTAAGTGTAAGATGTATATTATTACTTGCAAAATACATACTGAATAAGATATCTTAAGTGTAAGATGTCACTGTGAGAACAAGTCCGTTCTCACGGTGAACGAAATTTATGGAAAAGAATATTATGCAACGTCAACTACCTAAATGTATAAAAGACTCAGCCTCAGACTCAGACTTGCTCAATATTATGTGTATTACGAATAAATAAAGTTCTATCCCACTACATTGTTGTGCAATATTGTGTATTTTTGGCATCTGGTTGTGTTGTGTATAATAGTTACGTGTTGGTATTATCCTTAAGCACGTATACGAACTATATCAGTGGTGAATTAATAATAATATCCCTGGACACATATTCCTTTGATGCTTTGTGATTCGGTACGCTATTACGTCGTCAGTGGACACATCCATAAAATCATTATCGGCGGCTAGTGCCAAGGATAATGATAAGAGAAGTTAATTTCTCTTCTCGGCACGCGCGTAAAAAGCTCCACAGTCGTGCTCAATTTTCGTTCTTCTCTCACTCGTGTTCGAACAACGCACAGCACATTTGGCTTGGATGCGTGTCGTGTATGGGACTGGTCTACGCATCGACTTAATGGTACGGAGAGCAGAATAAGCATGTGGCGTGTCGACTTAAATATGGCTGGAATGGATTCACTACTGAGGGAAGGTTTATTTCCGCATCCAGTGCAAAAGGCAAGTACACAGAACGACTGATTATGGATCAAGCATGGATCAAGCAAGTACATAGATAGTCGTAGATTACTATGTAAACATGAGAGCAAAATATAAGCGCTGGCGTTTTGTCGGTGGTAGGTACGTTTATAACATCTGGGTTAAACCAACTTAGTTCTGTGGATCATATTAGGGAGTACATTTTATGTAAATACATTACGTCATGTAGATGTATGTTATTAAACTTTAAATGAAAAAAATAAAACTGCATACATTATTAGGAAATTTTAGGGGATGCTGCGCATCCACCGCATCTATGGACTGCACGCCACTGGTTGATATGTAGTCCAACTTCCTTTGCGGCGTTATTGAGGTTATGCAGAAGGCTTTCTGCATCACCCAACCTTCGAGACATGATGTTGATATCGTCGGCGTACGCTACTAATTGAGTCGACTTGATGAGTAGCGTTCCGCTGCTGTCCATATTCATGGCTCGAATTACATACTCCAAAGCAAGGTTGAAGAGCGTCGGCGCCAGCCCGTCGCCCTGCTTGAGTCCAGTACGAGTTTCAAATAGGTCAGTGAGTCGATTCTGCACTCTGACCTGCGAGACGGTATTAGTCATCGTCATCCTTGTGAGTCGCACTAACTTTGCCGGTATACCAAAATTCAGCATAATGTTGTACAGTACACTTCGATCGATACTGTCGTATGCCTGCTTGAAGTCGACAAAGATTTGGTATACGTCGATGTTATATTCCCAGCACTTTTGGAGTAGTAGCTTCACTGTGAAAAGCTGATCGGTCGTTGATCGACCAGGTCTGAAGCCGCCTTGATACTCGCCAATGATTCGTTCTGCGTACGGATTAATTCTCTTTTCAAGAATTTTAGATAATATCTTATAGGCTGTACAAACTAATGATATGCCCCTGTAATTCTCACACTTCAGCTAGTCACCCTTTTTGTGGATTGGGCAGATTATGCTTTTGCGCCAATCTTCGGGGATTTCCTCGTCGTTCCATATTTTCAGCAGTAGCACATGTATAGCGTTGGTCAGGCACGTTCCACCATGCTTCAGCAGTTCTGCTGGGATCTCGTCAGCGCCGGGCGCTTTATTATTTTGAAGCGACTGTATGGCAAGACTCACCTCCTCTACTGTTGGGGGTAGAACGGGAGGGCCTGGTTCGGCTAACTGCTCAAGAGCTGACTCCGCGGGGGATGTTGATGGTGCATTGAGGAGCTCTTCAAAATGCGAGGCCCATCGTTTGTTGACGCTTTCGATGTCGCTGATGATGTTACCATCCTTGTCCTTACATAGGCTTGTCCTGGGTTGATATCCGTTCTTAACATTATTTATAAGTTTGTACGCCTGTCTAATGTTCTTACTGGCTAATCTTTGGTTTATTTGCTGTAACTGCTCGTCAAAATGTTTGCGTTTCTTACGTCTAATTAACTTATTAGATACTCGCCGAAGCTCGTTATATCTTTCTTTCTTGGCTCGGGATGCGCGTTGTGTGTATTGGCGATAGGCTTCATTTTTCGCCTCAATCGAGGCGCTGCATTCGTCGTCGAACCAGTCTGCTCGTCTGCGCCGGCCTTTATAGCCCACGACCTCTTCTGCGACCCCCTTGATGCTGTCTTTGAGCTCCTCCCAGAACTCATGGATGCCTAAATTGTTGATGTCATCAAGCATGGGCGACAGTTTTTCCTCTAGTGCTGTTGTGTACGCAGCCGCCGTGGCATCATCAATCAAATTGTCAACCTCGAAGATCTTGGCAGGGTTGATTCTCGTTAGGTGCACCGAAGAGATTCTGCACCTGTAGGTTGTCTTCACCAAATAGTGATCGCTGTCGCAGTTCGCTCCTCGATAGGATCGAACATCTAGGACATTAGAAGCCCATCTCTTGCTGATCAGTACGTGGTCGATCTGGTTCACGGTGTATTCATCTGGAGACTTCCAGGTCTGCTTGTGGATTCGTCGATGAGGGAAGCATGTAGAGCTTATTACCAGGTTTCTGCCGCTCGCGAAGTCGATAAGTCGCTGACCGTTGTTGTTGTTTTCGTCGTGGAGGCTATGACCTCCAGTAGTTCCCCTAAGCCAGCTTTCATTTCCGACTTTGGCGTTAAAGTCTCCTAGCAGCAGCTGGACGTCGTTTGATGGAAGTGAGTCGAAGAGTGTTTCTAGGTCGTTGTAGAACTCGTCCTTAATCGCGTCTTCTTTTACTTCTGTAGGGGCATGCGCATTAATGAGCCAGAGATTAGCGAAACGGGTCTTAATGCGGATCGCACATAGCCGCTCGTTGATGGGTTTGAAGCCGATAACGTGGTCCTTCAGCTGCTTATTCACGATGAAAGCTACTCCAAACTCCTTGTTGCCCTCCTCTTTACCACTCGTAAAAATAGTGTACGAATTGAGGTCGTTAATCTCGCTTTTGAGCCATTTAGTTTCCTGGATTGCAACTATGCTCAGCTTGTATTGTTCTACCTGATCCAGGAGGGCCCTTAAGGCCCCCGGTCTATTCAGGGAGCGTACAGGATCCGAAAGAGTAATCAGTTGTTCGTTTGCGGGGTCGTCATTGTTTTGTATCCGTCCAATCCGAGGCTTTTGTTTCAGGTTTCTTGACTTGAAGTTTTTCTTAGGATGAGTTGTCGGCACATCGCTAAACCATGATAGGGTTTAATCGTTGAGTAAAGGCCATCATGGGCATGCCTCGAAGATGCTGCTTTAGTGGTTGACTTAAATGTTTTCTGTCACCTATCACGTTAAGTAACCTGAGACGCTGCAGATGTTAATGCAGCACTCAGGCGCAGCGGTTTTTCGGATAATGCGGGAAAGTAACGCCCCGTAGAGAGACATAGGAATTGGCCGAAGTCCTTTTCCTATGAAACTCCTCCTGCATAGCTAAGGGTCCGCAGTTATGCCACAACTGAAGAAGATATAGGAATTAGCCGAAGCCTTTCAACCTTTATCTTCCCCTTTCATTACCATGATGAATTAGTCCATAGTAAATAAACCTTCTCTTCCTTAAAATAATACAGAATTCATCTATTTTATGAAACACGTTAGTATAACGAAAAGAAAATTTCAACTTAATGAAAAGCGGCAATGAACACAATGAACTTCCATTAGAATCTTATACATTGTACATTCCGGCTATGAACCCATACATTAGCCCCGATAGTAGCAAATAAAACAAAATTTGTAATTATCGTTCATTAATTACATGACAGCGTTCATAGTAGTACATATTGATGTCACTATCGCTTTCAGTGTACATATGTATTTTATAAACCTTCGGCCGCTATTACACAGTCATATATTGGTAATATATATTATAATAGATATTATCATATCCCTAAGCCTACTTGATTTCGCTTCCTGCACGTCTAAAAATTTATACTGAATGAATCGAGTAGGCTTAGGCATATGACATACATATTATAATATAAATATGACTATGTAATGGAGCCCTTCGTAACGTATAGTGTGGTTGATGTAGGTAGGTAGGGCGCATGACTTCAAATCATAGGGTCCCGGGATTGATTCCGACTGTAGGTAGGTAGGTAATTTATGATGAATTTTCAGAGCAGAGGTAAAATAAATGTCGTCACACACTAACAATAAGGGCTCCATAAAACAGTCATATTTATATTCATATTTCTAGTCATATCATCAAGCCTACTCGATTCATTCGGCTTAAGTTTTACACGTGCACTAAACGAAACCGACTAGGCTTAAGGATAATATCTATATTATTATCATCTATATGACTGTGTAATAGAGCCCTCACGAAGCTGGATGCCGACCTGCATCAGTTTTTTTTAAGATTGATTAACTGAGTAATTATATCAATTAATAAGTTGTTAATTTTTTGAATTTGTTCATAATTTTAATGAACTTTTTGTTCGGTGTTTTGATAAAAACAGATTCATAAGACTGATGAAAGCCGTCTTCGGTAAGATATCGATGTAAATATTCATTTCTTTAATGAACAATATCATTGTTTATATAAAGCGCCTTTTTTCAGTGTAGCACAACCAAATAAAAACCTTAATTCTAGGGAGGGGGAACGTATACAACATTTTTTAAAGATGAAATTAATTTTTTAAAGGGATGAATTTAGCACATGATTAGCACATAATTATGGGATATGTCCAACTTTCATTTTCGAAAATGGTAATTGCAGTATCATAGACGTGAGTGAAAGGGTATATTAAGTTTGTCATGAAGTTTGTAACGCATTGGAGGAAGCATCTCGACCTACATGCCACCTTTCACCACTTTACATTTTCTAAAAAAAAATCATCATCACCCTGCACTAACGATTGACACTGGCCCAAATTGTGTGCAGTTGCAAACGCAATCTGCATATTGTTCTCTTATCATTCGTGTCTAGTGTACATCTTCGATCAGCTGTGTGAATTCTTATCACAACGAACGATAGTTGTTCTTATCACACGTAGGTAGTGATCTAAATTGATTAGTACAAGAGTATGATAAGAGAATGCAATGCAGAAATCGCGTGCAACACGTACTATGTTTGTGCTCTTTGAACTTGAAAAAAAGGGGCGTTGGAAAATGGTATTGCAAATGCGTAAGAATCTGATATTACACAGGGTGTGGGATGTGGGTGGTAATTTAGTGTGGCATCATGATGCGAATGACCTTCTTGAAAGAGGTCAGTTTTGTGCGGAAGAATCGTTTGATTGTTCCGTTTTTGCGGATCAATTGTATGATTTTTTCCGTTTTTCTGCACAATTTGGAAAGGTGATTTAGGGATTTTGTTTGTCGGTTGACGGAGAGTTCACTTTCGTCTTTGTAAAGTGCGGACGTTCCCGACGCTGGTGGTTACTCGTGTATCCGATATTAGGTTCTATTAAATTGAACCCGGCATCTTTTTTTTTTGTTTGGGCGAATTTGTATTTTTTCACCATCGGTCGTTCATTTCGGATCTTTTTGATGCAAGTGAAACCGGCCGGCATATCAGTTTCTGACCGTGAAAATTTTCTTTTTGGACGGTCCTTCCTATAATTAATTCGAAACTTGCGCAAAGGAACACGAAGCTCCGCGTGTACAAAACGATCATCCGACCTGTGCTATGTTATGGTTGCGAAACATGGACCCTCACCCAAGCCTCCGAAATTTTGCTAGACAGATTCGAATAAAAGGTCCTTCGGCAAATTTTCGGGGCCGTTCGCGAGATCAATGGCATATCCGGCACTCCTACAGGAAGTCCAACACCGACCTCAGCATTTGTGCCCGAGTTACACACCCGCCGGTCAGTTATCCTGGTCCGAAATTGCGTTGTGCTTTTGCCATTCCCGAAGGAAGTCCACAGCCAACATCAGCCTCTGTGCACCAGTTTAGCATCCTTTGGCGATTTTTGGGTTATCAGGAATATAGCCGTCAGCGATTTATGCAGCATTTACATACCCGTCGTCAATTTGTGCATCATCTACAGGGTTATTGGTTAAGTCGACCTATTCCCTGCAACACGTTATAATAGGGTCAAAATGCAACAAAATGAGGCCATAAATGTTAGGCCGATTTTCAATGGTCACTGAGATATATGCATTTTTAGGTTTTTTTGAAATAACCTCGAATTTTGCCATTTAAAGTAAGAATTAAAAAAACTACAAAGGTAATGGGCTTAAACCTATTTTTGGATTTTAGTCACCACTATAGCAGATCATTTAAAATTTCAAAAACCCATCACAAATCGAAATTTTTAATTTTAATTAAAAAAAAAATTCTTGAATTTTTTTAAAGATAATTTTTAATGTAGTATTACTAAAAAAATTATATGACATGGAGTCTGCAGACCACTGGAAAAACTTACGCGTGTTGTCAGCTTTCCAAAAAGGTGTCAATGTCAATACAAATATTTGAAATAATTGAAACAGCTAGCTGCAACTTGTTCGGGGGCTATCATTTTGTTTGATAAAAAATGAAATAACTGTTATTAAATTCAAAATGCATCGTACGAGTACGTATAATGTACTGCTTTATTTCATTTTTTATCAAACGAAATGATGGTCCCCGAACAAGTTGCAGCTAGCTGTTTCAATTGTTTTAAATATTTGTATTGATATTGACACCTTTTTGGAAAGCTGACAACACGCGTAAGTTTTTCCAGTGGTCTGCAGACTCCATGTCATATAATTTTTTTAGTAATACTACATTGAAAAATATCTTTAAACAAATTTAAGAAATTTTTTTTTTTATTTAAAATTAAAAATTTCGAATTGTGATGGGTTTTTGAAATTTTAAATGATTGAGAAATGTCTGCTATAGTGTTGACTAAAATCCAAACATAAGTTTAAGCCTATTACCTTAGTAGTTTTTTTTTAGTTCTTACTTTAAATGGCAAAATTCTAGGTTATTTAAAAAAAAACCTTAAAATGCATATATCTGACCATTGAAAGTCGGCCTAACATTTATGGCCTCATTTTGTTGCATTTTGACCCTATTATAACGTGTTGCAGGGAATAGGTCGACTTAACCAATAACCCTGTATATCCCCGTTGACAATTTGTGCAGCATTAAAATACCCGACGACAATTTGAACATACATTTCGAACACGTCGGAATTGTCCTCATGAGGAAGTTGTGTTTCTTTTTGTGTCAAAGCCTACCGACACCAGCGTTTGTATCCCGAAGTCGATTTTTGTCTAACTTGATCATATTTTCATCGGATGTGCTCAATTCCTCGATCCGATTCGGTCAACGAACTTAAAAATGTCGTGTAATCATATCCTCAAGTGACATCCTAGCTCTTGTTCACAATTTTTTTTCCCTTCCGGATTTTCTTTTGTATATATGTTAAGACAGTTTTGTTCACTTTTCTCTTCACTTTATTAATCAACATCTCCCGTGAAAACGGAGCCGTGGAGACTTGCTTTTTATTCACTCAATTTAAGACAAATGTTCACTCGCGTTCTGATTGATTGTCGATGACATCTTTTCACTGTGAAATAAAGTGTAACTGCATTATTTTCGCTGGCGAAATGTCAAAAACCGGTGTGGAGACTTTCATGTGAAGTGAGTACCACCAAGCGAATTCGATTGCACGATCATTAAAATTTTGACAGTATTTACATGGATTTCACGTGAACTGACGATGTTAGTACCTACTTTAAGTACGCTTGTGTGAAGTTTGTGGTCCACGACTTTTTGCTGGTACACCATAGCGTTTGCAATAGTACAATGCAATGTCCCGACGAAACTGTAACTGGGTCGTATTGTTGATGTGGCGATCCAATGCCAGGCATTCTGCAGGCAAGCATATATGATCCATGTGAAATTGCAGCTCCACAATTTTTTGCCTGGATAGGAAATGCGGTACTTTGCGACATTTTGTTCAAACCGATCCGCCCCACACATAAATTTGTTGTACTCTGTCACTGCGCATGGTCTGGGTACAATGACTTTTTTTCTCTTTTCTTTGGAGAAACGAGTGGCGTTGGACTTTGGGTTTTGACCAAAGGTCTTAGTTTCCATAATTTATCAGGATTTGGGGCTTGATTTGATCCACTTTTCCTGCTGTCTTCCGCGCATACTATTTGATACCAAAACATTCTTTAGATCTTCGTCTTGGTTCCACATATAGCGTACAACACCATTTGTATATCCATAAATAATCAAAATACCAATGAATGTTCTTAGCTCAGCAATTGTGAAATTTGGATTCGATTCACCGCGGTAAGCTGCGTATCGTCCAGATTAATCAATGATATGCTGCAGTAATTCATCATCGATTAATTTTTCGAACTGCTCATGTGGTAATAAATTTTGACAGTCTTCGTAGTTTGCATTTGGAAATACAGGAACCTTACCCGACGTTTCGTGCTTAGACCATGTATATCTCTCTCTCTCGATTACCGTAACTCCTAGTGGAGCATGGTGCGTTGATGACTACCAGTCATTTACAGTCAGTTTACCGTGTAAAGGGAAGGCAAAAGCGGCTCGACAATTGCCCCGGATACGCGAGCCCAAGCATACTTTGCATACTTTTTTCACTCAAACAACAGTCAGTGATGCTTTAATTTTTTAGGCAAGGTAAATTTATCTACGGGCAATAGAGTTGTGTTAAACCTCATAAAGGGAGAAAATGTCGTATATCGCGATTGTTTATGTAACCCTAGGCTTGCTGCTTCGATCCCTTCGATAATAATTGCACATGAAAAGTGGGAGAGGAGGGATGTGCTGTAATGGGGCAATGCCGAAAATAGTTTCCACAGTTCACAACATTCAAAATTTGTGAACCTGAGCGTTGGACTAGGACTTTGTAGAGCTTCAAGATGAACTTTTCAAAATACAACAGTGCATAGGGGACACAATTTCCTTATGAAAAATGTATGAATCACTATAATATAACGGTATGTTCTAGTATGATAATTTACTGACCCAAATTCAATCAAGTATCACAAATTACAACGCCTAACCTGCATGGGTGGGCATAATACATTTTTGTTACAAGACGTTTTCGCGGGTCAGATCACATAAATGTGCTGGTGCAAATGTACCTTGCATACCGATCTTCATAGCAGGAAAAATTACATGATGCTTCACAGATCCTTAACTAGTGGTACTTAAATGATGAATTCGAAACGGAGCATGCAAGAGGAGCTGGAGTTTTGGAATCCAGAACCGGGATCTCGATTGCCAGCTCAAAGCTTTTCGAAAGTTACAGCTGTTCAAAGATGCGACCCAAGATCAATAAAATTTCATAGGAGGTACCAAGGGCAATAGGAAACTATTTTTCGATTATTTGATAGGGCGGGAATGAAGCGGCCGATGTAGAGGATTTTGGTGCGAACATTTTGCTGAAAACTTCCGTAACCTTTCGAAAGTTACAGCCATCGAAAGATGCAACCCAAGACCAATAAAATTCATAGAAGGTACTGTTTTTGGAATTTTCTTTATAGAGCGGTGATGAAATGGCTGATATCGAGGACGTTGGGGCGGGAGGACATGTTCTTTTGTTTTGGCTCGATCGATTCAAAACACAAAAAATCACTAGGACCAGCATAATTGGATCATGCGTTATTTTTAAAATTTAATTTGTAACCGACGGTCTAACAAAACAACACAAAAAGCAGCTGCTAAAATTTATACATATTCTGAAATCGTACTTATTGATGACGATTCGAAACCCTAACTGCGCCTTTGTGAGTTCCTTGATTCTGTGAATTTCTACCACAAAATAATCCAAACAGAGTGAAACATGGGCTATGACTTTTATACTACCATGGTCACTCAGGGGTATATTTTTTAAGCAGATAATGGTAAATATGTTTTTTTAGAATAATTTGTGCGAGAGTTTGAAAATGCTTTGAGTCATCAAAGCACACTAAATGAGTCAAAGAGCCGCATGTGGCTCACGAGACGCCCTTTTTCGACCGCTGATGTAGTGAATTAGGTTTCATTGTTTTTTTTTTTTTTTTTGCCTCATAGAAACTTTTGTCCCGGGACTAGGCTTCTCGGCATCACTTTACTTACTATCCGTACGTAAGTGACTAATCAATCAATCGAGTGTAAACTCTAGCAGATCGTAAAAAAAAACTGAAAACTAATATAGGAAATTTATCACAATAACTTCTTTTAAAAATTAGTTTATTAGTACAATTAAAATTAACTAAGTCCTTCAAACTATTATAAAGAATAATTGACCTTGTAATTGGTTCATTAAGCCCATAGTTTACTCTATGATAAGGCTGAACAAGAAGGTTGTTCCGCCGTAAATTGTGAGGAATATTTCTGACTTGAAAGTTATTTAATATATCTTCACAAACAATATGAGAGCAAAACAGGTCTCTTATAAACATAGCGTTTAAAAATGTTCTTCGATAATCTAAGGCTTGTAAACCCAATAAGGAACAGCGAGTTTTATAATCTGGCTTGAAACGCCAGCCAATTTGATAAATGGCAAACCGTGTAAAATTGTGTTGAATTCTTTCTATACGCTCGATAAGCACCTTATAGAACGGATTCCACACAATAGAACAATACTCCAGGTGCGAACGAACGAAAGCTGCATACAATATTTTTAAAGTAAAAGGATCATTAAATTCGCGCGCATTACGTTTAACAAATCCTAACATACTATTCGCTTTTGAAATAATGTAATCAATGTGTTGTCGAAATGAAAGCTCATGGTCGAAAATTACACCAAGATCTGATATTTCGGCAACCCTTTCAAGAACACTACCTGTTAAGGAGTACTCAAAGAAGACCGGAGTTTTCAATTTATATATGCTAAGTACTTTACATTTACTAACATTTAAATTTAAATTATTATCGCGGCACCATAATTGCAGCTTTTCTAAATCGGATTGCAACTTAAGGCAGTCATCAATGTTGCGTATTTTCATAGCGATTTTCATATCATCGGCATACTGCCATACACGCACGAATTTAAAATTTTGGATGATATCGTTTATGAAAACTAAAAAGAAAAGTGGTCCTAAATGGCTTCCTTGCGGAACCCCTGACGAGCACTTTATAACAGAGCGAGATATACAGCCATTTAGCTTCACCAACTGAGTCCTATCCGTTAGATAGGATCTCACCCAGCTTAGAAAAATTGACTGTATTCCTAAATGTTCTAGTTTTGTAAGTAAAATATTATGATCTACTCTATCAAAAGCCTTCGAAAGATCGGTATATACCACATCAACCTGCATTCCCTGCTCGATACCATCAGCAACAAATTTAGTAAATGATACCAAATTTGTTGAAGTTGATTTTCCTTTCAGGAATCCATGTTGACATGGCGATATCAAACGGCTAATTAAAACATCTATTTTATTTTTAATAAGCATTTCAAACAACTTCGGTATTGCAGATATTTTAGCTATGGGTCTATAGTTATCAATAAGATGCTTCGGACCCTTTTTGTGTACAGGCGTTATGTATGAAACTTTCCATTCATCAAGAAAAACACCTGAAGTCAAGGACAAATTAAAAATAAAGGCTAAAGGACGACATAATGATTGCATGCAATTCTTCAAAAATATATTAGGAATGCCATCAGGTCCGGCCTGAATACTAACATCAAGATCACGCATAGCATTCAATAGGTCATCCTCAGAAATCTCAAGAGCACTCGTAAGGTCCTCCTGAGCTATCCGAGGGACCAATGCACTCTGATTTCCATTGATGTTAGCATTCATTTCTGATGAAACGGAGTCTGGCACTTTGTAAACTGAACTGAAAAATCTAGCAAATCCGTCACAAACCGATTGAACATCTTTGTAAAAATTGCCATTGAATTCTAAATTTTTTGGGATTCCCGTATTCTTACGCTTGCTGTTTATAAAATTCCAAAATGTCTTACTGTAGTCTGGCTGGTCGAGCGGTTAGTGCGCGCACCTTCGGTGCACAGGCTCATGAGTTCGAATCTCACCGTGTTCCATTGTGTTTTTCGAACTCACGAGCTTGTGACAGACTATGATCTCACTCAGATGTTAAACGAGTACCCATTTATGGGGATAAATAACACTGCTGAGCGTGATGCTGATCTCATTACCTCATCAAAAAGCAGATAAGATCTTGGAAATAGGATGTCACTAACACATCCTGCGGCCTTAGTCCAATGTTGGATTGTCGCGCCTGTTATTTATTTAAAATGTCTTACTGTCATTCTTTATATTATTTTCAGCTCTCGCAATATACTGTTTGTAAAGATTTTTATTCATTAATTCATACTCTCTTCTCAATCTAAAGAAATTTTCTTTATTGGCAAGAGAGGATGACTTCTTGTATAATTTATGGGCCCTATTTTTTGCTCTCTTAACAATTCTTTGGTAGCCCAAGGATTTTTTGCTTTTATTTTGTTCTTTTTTAAAGGAACGTACTTGCGAATAGATTTATTTAAAATTGAATTAAAAATTGTATAACTTTCAATAAGATTACTATTCGATATAATTGGAGCCCAATCCATATTGAAAAATGTTGAATTTAGTTTTTCAAATTGGGCTTTTTGAAAATTTCTAGTAGGAATAACTTCGGGCTCTTCTTCAACGTAATCATAAAAAACAAACTCAAGAAGAAGAGCACTGTGATGGATTGAATTGGGCAAAATTGGTTTATCTACTTTAATTACAGAAGCATTCAAGCAAGTACTAACAAAAATTAGATCTAAAATTCTACCAATCGAATTGTGTGACATTGGGAATGCTGTACATTTCCCAATGCTGTATGACTGGTCAAAATGCTGTAGACGTACAGCATTTTGCTTACCATATATGGTAACCACAAGAAAACATGTTTAAAAACAGTACGAAAGTATTTGATATGCTCGTCGAAAAAGAATGTACACAAAACTAGCAATATGTATGTTCAATATGCACTCCATTTCATAACGATCACCAACCGGTGAAATTAAATATAATTGCTCTTACTTTTTCATAAAGTCCATTTCACCAATTTTTCACTATTTAAATTTTCGATCAACTTTGCAAAACTGTCACAGCGAAACGAAAATCTTTAGACATACGAAACTACAACCAGTTCGTGCTAAGTACAGTTATGTATGAAATATTATTTGTCATTTCTAAATACGAGTAATGTACATCAAGAAACCGGAATTTGAATTTTTAGGAGAGGATGTTGTTGATTGCCATATGGCAATCGTGGTGCAATTCGGGTTAAGACGAGTACCTAATTTTTAGATTGTTTCGCCGATTTATGTTTTGTCGCAATCTGCGAAATCGATTTTGTATACAACCCCGGACTTATCTTGTGGTGCAATTTTGTTTTTAAGATTTGTAAACATGTTTGCATTCTTCAGGTGAGGACACATTGCCACATTCAATTGTGGAACAAAATATTTACAAGACGTTGATATTGATTCACTTAAGCCAGGGATGTTAGTGACGAGTATTGTTGGATTGTTGGTTCAGTAGGTGGTACCTAATGTTGCTGCTGTTGTGTCGCCTTCAACTGATAAGTATGCATAGCTCGTTGAATTTGCAATTTTTTTGCTATTTCTAACTTTACCAATCATTTTGTCTATTATTTTTGTTGGATGGTTGTTTTTACCAAGTTCATATATTATAAATCCTTTATAAATTTTCATTCCAAAAACACATATAACGGACATTCCTAAGGACAAAATTCCACAAATGCTAGAAGCATTACATGAATATGATCCAAAAATAAAATTCACTTATGAAGTTGAAAAGGATGGGAAGTTGGATTACCTGGATATTAGTCTACACCGTACAGAACACCGGAGGGTGATTACAAATTGGTTTTATAAGCCTATTGCCTCAAATAGATTGTTAAACTATTACTCTAATCATCCGACAGAAATTAAAACGAATGTGGCGACAGCTTTCATCAGAAAAGTTTTTATGACTAGTCACAAGTGTTTTTGAAATGAAAATTTAAAACGGATTTATAATATACTTAAAAAAACAAACTAACTATCTGTAGGCCTCTTTTACACGGAGAGAAAAAAATAGTGAAATTTCATTAAATCCGTTGTAAATTTTACTAAATTGTAATTAATTTTGACCCCATCGCATTTGTAGTTAAATTAACTATTCGCGTTGTGAAAAACTTTATTAAAAAGTAATAAAATTAACTTTCCTTTGTTGTAAAATTACACTACACAGTAGTAACAATTAATTGTTGATAATAATTAAAGCTAACCATATGACAGTTCGATTTTCATTACAAATTAATAAAGTTAACTATTTTTATTGTAAATTTTCACGACGAAAGTAGTAATAATTAACATTCAAAATGATAAAATTTCATCACATTTTACAGTAAATAAAAAATCAAATTTTTTTTTATTTGTTTATTTATTACATAAATTATAAAAATAAGAAAATTCACATTGTGAAAAGTTAATTATATGTAAATAGTTATCATATTTTAATTTAATACATACATCGATAATCCTAACTAAATTAAAGAAAGGTCTATCCAAACTTTCTATTTCTTCAGTGAATCACCTTTCTGCATACGAAGACTTCCGTTGAATTTATAAGCTTCTATTTATATTCGTGTTCTCTCCTAGATAGGAAAACCAACCAATTAAATTTGGAAAAATTGGAAAAATAAGTCGAACTCGGTATAAAAAAACATTGGGCTAAGCACTGTATTAAAATGAATTTATAAATCACCTTAATATATGTATAATGAATCCCGCCTTCATTAACAATTTGTACGGTTAGTCTGCGTCTGTTTTGAATATAAGTTCTAAATTGTTGTTCTGACTCCACCAGTTGATTCAATGGATTTCCTGTATTTAAGTAATAATTTTAATCAGAAATATAAAAATAAATGTAAAATGGTACATATTTTTTACTTACCATATATTACGCGGATGAATTGAGGGAAAATCCTGCAATTAAAATTTCACGACACGACACCAGACTTCAAACAAAAATATTTTTATTGGCATTTCGATTTTAACTAACTATAATAACTATAGGCCTTTTCGGATCGTTAACGTTTCTGCCGAGACAAATTTAAATCAAACACGTCTTGTCTTGGCGAGTGTCAGGTTTACTCTGCTTTATTTCATAATCACAATACAATGTTACAATTCACAATAGGCGTTTACTGACAATGGACTTAATGTTGTACGTTACTGACAAATTTCAAAAATTCAAATGTTTATTAATGGGATCAATATATACAGGGTGTCCGGAAACTGCCGCATAAACGCTCCGGATTATGATTCCTCAGTTGATTTCCAGCAAAAAAGTTGTACGGAACATACCCCCTCAGCTTAACCCTTTAGCTGCCACAGGCATTTAAAGATTTTTGAAAAAATCATTTTCTTGCACGACTTAAATCCTAATATCTCCAAAGCTAGACCAGCGAGAATAGTGATATAAAATAATTATTACAACCAAAAAATTTACTTGTAAAATAAAACTAACCACACTTAAATCGGATAAGAGGTTTGGTTTTTAAAGAGCTTCAAAGTCAAATTTGCGTGATTTGACCCAAAAACAATCTTTTTTTTCCATCTCAATTTTCTCCAACTTCTGCCAAGGTGAGGTGCTTGTACGATTCTTTTAAAAATTGGCGCATAGTCTTACGATCATTTCTTTCTTACATCATTTTGATCTAGCTCTATTACTTCTAACAGTTTTTATACGTTAAGTGTAGAAAACTAGGGTTAATTTTAGCTCGAATTCAATACAATTCAATTCACCCTGCCCCTAAATATCTGCAATTGGTAAAATCTATTCAAAGTATGTATGTCGAAATGTGTATACATATATGGTAATATAATAAGGAATATATCATAATTCCTTCGCATTGAAAGTGAATACAAATTGGAATAAGTTTTATCAGTTTTGAATTAAATACTTTATTTCAACCCATTTTAATCCAATTTTATATTAGCTCAGTATGAAGTGCCTGAAGGAATTGATACTTATTATATTAAAAAAAGTTTGATTAAGTTGTAATAGACAATATATTATGAAAAAAAGTAAAATTTTGAAAAGTATTAAATTTAGATCTGTTTGTATTGGAAATTGACAGTATACATGGCATGGTTTACAATTTAGTCCAAGAATTTTTACTGTGTATTTGTAGCAAATATCCTACCATTTTACATATTCACACTGAATTTATTGTCGATTACAATCTACTTTTGCACCTCGTTTAGGACACCCTGTTAGCATTTCCCTATCTCAAAGGTATTTGAAGCAAATACCCTACCATCGACATATTTACAGTGAATTTCATGTCGATATACACCCTTTTGCGATGACAAATAAAATGATCTACTTTTGCACCTCCTTTGGGACACCCTGTTAACATTTTTCTACTTTAAAGGTATTCGTAGCAAATACCCTACCATTCTACACATTCCCACTGAATTTCGTGTCGATCTGTTGAGCCGTTAATTCGAAATCCACCGAGAAATAATTGTAGTGTATATTAACCCTCGGATGGTTCAGTGGGGTCTGACAGACCCCAGAGAAATTTAAATCTTAAAATTTTCATAGAAAAGCTTGTTGAATGGTAATTTGATGCATATGTAATTTAAGTATGTGTCACATACGTTCATTTAAACATGAATTTGTTTGAATTCGTGATTTTGTTAATAAGTTATAGCACTTTGAAAGTGCTCTGGGGTCTGTCAGACCCCACGAACCATTTACGTATGTCTTTTTTACAAAAGTACATTTTTCGTTTTGTCGGAAATTTTCAAAGTATGTTATTTGGAAAACGATAAAATGTAATAATAATAGTCAGGAACGGTTGAAACTTTGTAATTAGAGTACATTTGGGAAATTAGATATGTTAATTTTGAAGGAAATGGAAAATTTAGGGTGTTTTGAATTAAGGGTTTTTAAAATTTTTACTCAATTCATTCAAAATTATGCCGTTTTCTACCTGGTTTTCATTTATGAGGATCTCCTTTCACTATTGTGTCATTACCTTATGTTTTTTAAGTCAGGACATAAATTAATGACTGTTATTAGCGTAATAATTAGGTGGGTATTTTACATAATACATAAAGCTCCCTCAGCGAACTTGGCTATCCACTTGTCGAACCTCTTCTAAGAAGGAGGAAATCAACGGGCAATATTCGCCGAAGTACAGTGCAAAATATTGAAGACATTTTGTGCATTTTTCAGCTTGCTCCCCCTCCCCCTTTGGGGCTGATGCCCCAGGTCCCCAATGTGGTCAGATAGTCCCCCAAAGAGAGAAAAATTTTTTATATGCCCACGAGCAAATGATCGGAAGACAAAATGCAATTGCAACGAGTGCAAAAAGCCAATCTGCGAAGACTATCGAGGAAAAAGCTGTAAAGAAGAATGCTCTAAATATTGACTAACTTTGAATCCCAATTTAAGAAAAAATATTAACCTTAGCTAAGAAATGTTGATGCACTTATCTTTGTTAATTAGTATTAAATACGTTTTGACTAATAAAAATAAAATTTTGTTAAAATTTTAATTTTTATATTGATTTATTTGTGATAAGTTCAAATTACCCTCAAATTTGACACCACCTAATTTTTTCATCCACATACTAAAAGCTACTGTCCGAATTGCACTTTTTTTATATACCACTTAATCAAAAGGCTTCACAGTTACATCTAGTGCAAACAAATGAGCCAAAAAAGCAAAAATTTAAGTTTAAGAGCGATTTTTGCCTTGGGGTCTGTCAGACCCCACTGAACCATTTACGTATGTAAAATTTTCCTGAACCATCCGAGGGTTAACTTGCTGGATAGTTGCTAGGCGAATTGACACCCTATCTACAGGAGTTAGTTGCAAAAGAGAAATTACTACGGTGACGACGTCGTAAACAATCAACAAACTGTTGTGCAATTTTACTAGTAGCTAGTCAATAGATACATTTTACTACCTACTAGTGGAATAGGCCATCTATAGTTGTTTGTGTCGGCAGCATCTCCTTTTTTATGAATCATATTCAAATGGGCGCGTGTATATACAGTGAGTCGCAGTCAAAGTGAGCCACCCTACTAGAAGAAGCAAATTTCAAAAATGTTTCATTAAATACTTTTCGGGCACACACATTTTTGGTATTAGAACTCTCAGGAAAATGTCTACTTCCAATCCAGTATTAATTACACTGCGTGACTGGTCAAAATGCTGTAGACGTACAGCATTTTGCTTACCATATATGGTAACCACAAGAAAACATGTTTAAAAACAGCAGGGGCGGCCGGTCTAAGTGGGCAGGTAGGGCACTGCCCACCCTACAAAATGCTAGCTAAAAATAAAAATATGAATTATTATTTTTTAGAACATAATTGATTCACTTCGGTACTTATATCTAACGTGAATCACCAACCATTATGTACATTGCATTGCGCCCATTCATACTTCCGTCATGTATGTATCTGCTCATCATATCAACCTGGGGCAGAATGTCTTTCTGCCCACATGTACCATCAATCTATTCTATAGCTATTCCATAGCACATAGAGACACGATGAATCTTCTTATACGGTCAACGCATGTACATTGCATTGCGCCCATTCATACTTCCGTCATGTATCTGCTCATCATATCAACATCATCATCTCAACTCAACTCAACCTATGGGCAGAATGCCTTTCTGCCCACATGTACCATCAATCTATTCTATAGCTATTCCATAGCACATAGAGACACGATGAATCTTCTTATACGTTCAACGCATGCGCATTGAAAGTATCTGAACTTCACTTAAGGGCATGCCCTTTACTACACACTAGTAGGTATCCATGAACTTGTGCAACGTTCGCGAGCGCGTGGAGCTGTTCTAGCAGTTAGATACTCGTAGCATAGCGCGTAGTGCATGAATACAATAATAACGGCCGTTTTGTATTTAAACTTTGCATGGTGCATTGTAGAGGCTTTTAAATTTTGCTTGAACTTGAAAGAGTAACCTAATTTCCATATAAATTTGGCAGGAGTTGCCTTTTATAAATTATTTCTTCAGAAAGATTTGTGCAGAAAATGTGGAATAATTTCTAAGCAAAATTTAATAAATTAATACAATAATCAGTGCTTAATATTTACTTATTTACTTATAATTTTATTGAAATATTATCGCGACTATTGCTTGTCCCTTTGAAAGGCAAATACTGGATTATTTTTCCACATGGCGACCGTTCTCTGCCAAAAAATGGAAGCAATATAGCTTATTGTAGCTATCTGTATGTATATTCATAGTTAAAAAAAAACCTTTAAATAATTCATCTACATACGTAGAGGCAACAAGCGCAAAAACATTAAAATGGACTGACTAACAAAGAGCACAATTTTAATGCATTAAAAAACAATAGGTACGTTTTATTGAGTTTATCCCGTGCAGGTTTGGGTAGAACTTCATATAAAAAAAATGACACTTACCCAGGCAAAGTTAACCCGTGCAACTACCCTACACGGGATAGAGCTCAAATGTAGATGGCGGACGCATAGGGGAAATATGAGGGAATTTGTTTTTTCAAACCAAATGTGAGAGTTTTTCTAATCACGAGAAAAGATTTTGCAAAGAAATAATCATCTTTTGTGACAAAATCCACCACATCTAGAAAATAAGCCGACGAAAGCGAGTAAAAGATGCACAAAAACTGTCAAATGTCAGCTGTTTGGTCTTAACCGGGATGTTACCCGCGATCGTTTTTTTCGAGTCAGATTTACCCTCGATGCGAAAAAAACGTCGCTAATGTAGATATGCATGTATAGTATTTTTTTCATAATGATAAATCTGCCCACCCGGCTCTGTACTCCACGAGCCGCCACTGAAAAACAGTACGAAAGTATTTGATATGCTCGTCGAAAAAGAATGTACACAAAACTAGCAATATGTATGTTCAATATGCACTCCATTTCATAACGATCACCAACCGGTGAAATTAAATATAATTGCTCTTACTTTTTCATAAAGTCCATTTCACCAATTTTTCACTATTTAAATTTTCGATCAACTTTGCAAAACTGTCACAGCGAAACGAAAATCTTTAGACATACGAAACTACAACCAGTTCGTGCTAAGTACAGTTATGTATGAAATATTATTTGTCATTTCTAAATACGAGTAATGTACATCAAGAAACCGGAATTTGAATTTTTAGGAGAGGATGTTGTTGATTGCCATATGGCAATCGTGGTGCAATTCGGGTTAAGACGAGTACCTAATTTTTAGATTGTTTCGCCGATTTATGTTTTGTCGCAATCTGCGAAATCGATTTTGTATACAACCCCGGACTTATCTTGTGGTGCAATTTTGTTTTTAAGATTTGTAAACATGTTTGCATTCTTCAGGTGAGGACACATTGCCACATTCAATTGTGGAACAAAATATTTACAAGACGTTGATATTGATTCACTTAAGCCAGGGATGTTAGTGACGAGTATTGTTGGATTGTTGGTTCAGTAGGTGGTACCTAATGTTGCTGCTGTTGTGTCGCCTTCAACTGATAAGTATGCATAGCTCGTTGAATTTGCAATTTTTTTGCTATTTCTAACTTTACCAATCATTTTGTCTATTATTTTTGTTGGATGGTTGTTTTTACCAAGTTCATATATTATAAATCCTTTATAAATTTTCATTCCAAAAACACATATAACGGACATTCCTAAGGACAAAATTCCACAAATGCTAGAAGCATTACATGAATATGATCCAAAAATAAAATTCACTTATGAAGTTGAAAAGGATGGGAAGTTGGATTACCTGGATATTAGTCTACACCGTACAGAACACCGGAGGGTGATTACAAATTGGTTTTATAAGCCTATTGCCTCAAATAGATTGTTAAACTATTACTCTAATCATCCGACAGAAATTAAAACGAATGTGGCGACAGCTTTCATCAGAAAAGTTTTTATGACTAGTCACAAGTGTTTTTGAAATGAAAATTTAAAACGGATTTATAATATACTTAAAAAAACAAACTAACTATCTGTAGGCCTCTTTTACACGGAGAGAAAAAAATAGTGAAATTTCATTAAATCCGTTGTAAATTTTACTAAATTGTAATTAATTTTGACCCCATCGCATTTGTAGTTAAATTAACTATTCGCGTTGTGAAAAACTTTATTAAAAAGTAATAAAATTAACTTTCCTTTGTTGTAAAATTACACTACACAGTAGTAACAATTAATTGTTGATAATAATTAAAGCTAACCATATGACAGTTCGATTTTCATTACAAATTAATAAAGTTAACTATTTTTATTGTAAATTTTCACGACGAAAGTAGTAATAATTAACATTCAAAATGATAAAATTTCATCACATTTTACAGTAAATAAAAAATCAAATTTTTTTTTATTTGTTTATTTATTACATAAATTATAAAAATAAGAAAATTCACATTGTGAAAAGTTAATTATATGTAAATAGTTATCATATTTTAATTTAATACATACATCGATAATCCTAACTAAATTAAAGAAAGGTCTATCCAAACTTTCTATTTCTTCAGTGAATCACCTTTCTGCATACGAAGACTTCCGTTGAATTTATAAGCTTCTATTTATATTCGTGTTCTCTCCTAGATAGGAAAACCAACCAATTAAATTTGGAAAAATTGGAAAAATAAGTCGAACTCGGTATAAAAAAACATTGGGCTAAGCACTGTATTAAAATGAATTTATAAATCACCTTAATATATGTATAATGAATCCCGCCTTCATTAACAATTTGTACGGTTAGTCTGCGTCTGTTTTGAATATAAGTTCTAAATTGTTGTTCTGACTCCACCAGTTGATTCAATGGATTTCCTGTATTTAAGTAATAATTTTAATCAGAAATATAAAAATAAATGTAAAATGGTACATATTTTTTACTTACCATATATTACGCGGATGAATTGAGGGAAAATCCTGCAATTAAAATTTCACGACACGACACCAGACTTCAAACAAAAATATTTTTATTGGCATTTCGATTTTAACTAACTATAATAACTATAGGCCTTTTCGGATCGTTAACGTTTCTGCCGAGACAAATTTAAATCAAACACGTCTTGTCTTGGCGAGTGTCAGGTTTACTCTGCTTTATTTCATAATCACAATACAATGTTACAATTCACAATAGGCGTTTACTGACAATGGACTTAATGTTGTACGTTACTGACAAATTTCAAAAATTCAAATGTTTATTAATGGGATCAATATATACAGGGTGTCCGGAAACTGCCGCATAAACGCTCCGGATTATGATTCCTCAGTTGATTTCCAGCAAAAAAGTTGTACGGAACATACCCCCTCAGCTTAACCCTTTAGCTGCCACAGGCATTTAAAGATTTTTGAAAAAATCATTTTCTTGCACGACTTAAATCCTAATATCTCCAAAGCTAGACCAGCGAGAATAGTGATATAAAATAATTATTACAACCAAAAAATTTACTTGTAAAATAAAACTAACCACACTTAAATCGGATAAGAGGTTTGGTTTTTAAAGAGCTTCAAAGTCAAATTTGCGTGATTTGACCCAAAAACAATCTTTTTTTTCCATCTCAATTTTCTCCAACTTCTGCCAAGGTGAGGTGCTTGTACGATTCTTTTAAAAATTGGCGCATAGTCTTACGATCATTTCTTTCTTACATCATTTTGATCTAGCTCTATTACTTCTAACAGTTTTTATACGTTAAGTGTAGAAAACTAGGGTTAATTTTAGCTCGAATTCAATACAATTCAATTCACCCTGCCCCTAAATATCTGCAATTGGTAAAATCTATTCAAAGTATGTATGTCGAAATGTGTATACATATATGGTAATATAATAAGGAATATATCATAATTCCTTCGCATTGAAAGTGAATACAAATTGGAATAAGTTTTATCAGTTTTGAATTAAATACTTTATTTCAACCCATTTTAATCCAATTTTATATTAGCTCAGTATGAAGTGCCTGAAGGAATTGATACTTATTATATTAAAAAAAGTTTGATTAAGTTGTAATAGACAATATATTATGAAAAAAAGTAAAATTTTGAAAAGTATTAAATTTAGATCTGTTTGTATTGGAAATTGACAGTATACATGGCATGGTTTACAATTTAGTCCAAGAATTTTTACTGTGTATTTGTAGCAAATATCCTACCATTTTACATATTCACACTGAATTTATTGTCGATTACAATCTACTTTTGCACCTCGTTTAGGACACCCTGTTAGCATTTCCCTATCTCAAAGGTATTTGAAGCAAATACCCTACCATCGACATATTTACAGTGAATTTCATGTCGATATACACCCTTTTGCGATGACAAATAAAATGATCTACTTTTGCACCTCCTTTGGGACACCCTGTTAACATTTTTCTACTTTAAAGGTATTCGTAGCAAATACCCTACCATTCTACACATTCCCACTGAATTTCGTGTCGATCTGTTGAGCCGTTAATTCGAAATCCACCGAGAAATAATTGTAGTGTATATTAACCCTCGGATGGTTCAGTGGGGTCTGACAGACCCCAGAGAAATTTAAATCTTAAAATTTTCATAGAAAAGCTTGTTGAATGGTAATTTGATGCATATGTAATTTAAGTATGTGTCACATACGTTCATTTAAACATGAATTTGTTTGAATTCGTGATTTTGTTAATAAGTTATAGCACTTTGAAAGTGCTCTGGGGTCTGTCAGACCCCACGAACCATTTACGTATGTCTTTTTTACAAAAGTACATTTTTCGTTTTGTCGGAAATTTTCAAAGTATGTTATTTGGAAAACGATAAAATGTAATAATAATAGTCAGGAACGGTTGAAACTTTGTAATTAGAGTACATTTGGGAAATTAGATATGTTAATTTTGAAGGAAATGGAAAATTTAGGGTGTTTTGAATTAAGGGTTTTTAAAATTTTTACTCAATTCATTCAAAATTATGCCGTTTTCTACCTGGTTTTCATTTATGAGGATCTCCTTTCACTATTGTGTCATTACCTTATGTTTTTTAAGTCAGGACATAAATTAATGACTGTTATTAGCGTAATAATTAGGTGGGTATTTTACATAATACATAAAGCTCCCTCAGCGAACTTGGCTATCCACTTGTCGAACCTCTTCTAAGAAGGAGGAAATCAACGGGCAATATTCGCCGAAGTACAGTGCAAAATATTGAAGACATTTTGTGCATTTTTCAGCTTGCTCCCCCTCCCCCTTTGGGGCTGATGCCCCAGGTCCCCAATGTGGTCAGATAGTCCCCCAAAGAGAGAAAAATTTTTTATATGCCCACGAGCAAATGATCGGAAGACAAAATGCAATTGCAACGAGTGCAAAAAGCCAATCTGCGAAGACTATCGAGGAAAAAGCTGTAAAGAAGAATGCTCTAAATATTGACTAACTTTGAATCCCAATTTAAGAAAAAATATTAACCTTAGCTAAGAAATGTTGATGCACTTATCTTTGTTAATTAGTATTAAATACGTTTTGACTAATAAAAATAAAATTTTGTTAAAATTTTAATTTTTATATTGATTTATTTGTGATAAGTTCAAATTACCCTCAAATTTGACACCACCTAATTTTTTCATCCACATACTAAAAGCTACTGTCCGAATTGCACTTTTTTTATATACCACTTAATCAAAAGGCTTCACAGTTACATCTAGTGCAAACAAATGAGCCAAAAAAGCAAAAATTTAAGTTTAAGAGCGATTTTTGCCTTGGGGTCTGTCAGACCCCACTGAACCATTTACGTATGTAAAATTTTCCTGAACCATCCGAGGGTTAACTTGCTGGATAGTTGCTAGGCGAATTGACACCCTATCTACAGGAGTTAGTTGCAAAAGAGAAATTACTACGGTGACGACGTCGTAAACAATCAACAAACTGTTGTGCAATTTTACTAGTAGCTAGTCAATAGATACATTTTACTACCTACTAGTGGAATAGGCCATCTATAGTTGTTTGTGTCGGCAGCATCTCCTTTTTTATGAATCATATTCAAATGGGCGCGTGTATATACAGTGAGTCGCAGTCAAAGTGAGCCACCCTACTAGAAGAAGCAAATTTCAAAAATGTTTCATTAAATACTTTTCGGGCACACACATTTTTGGTATTAGAACTCTCAGGAAAATGTCTACTTCCAATCCAGTATTAATTACACTGCGTGACACCCACCAAAAAACCGTCAAAAAAACTGAATGCTATTTTGGTTAGCTATTGGTTCCCATATGACAAAAATGCAATTAATTTTTTTCCTGACCCTCAGGTTTTCGAGTTACACGCCGAAATCTTTTCTAATGGTCCTCATATAGTATCTGCTACTCAATTACTGCAATTTGCAATAAAATGAGTAAATTTCTTATCAGTATCCTTAAAAGGACTCTTGGCAATAAAACTCGTCCATAATAAATATAATTTGCTGGGTTGTTTTATTTTTTTCCCCCTTTTATTGTGACTTAAAACCGAAAAAAACCATCTTTTTTATCTTTTCGCGGCTACATATCTTTACGTAACTTTTATATTTATTATATTTTTACCTGATGTACTCGTGTTTTATTATCCTTATATTATCCCTTTTGTTTTTATTTGTCATATTCTTTTTTAATTACCCTTATAATACCCCTTAAAGCGCGAAAACTGTCAGGTACAAAAATTAAAAAAAAACTTAAAAAAGATATTGTTATGGTATAAATAGCACGTGTTGTAATAGTTTTACTTTAATTGGTTTACAATATGGATTCTGAAAGAAGTATTCGCAACCTGTGCAAAAATTCACCAAATAAATTTTGCTACGTGTGTGGCAAATATATTTTTAAATCGCCAGAGAGAAAAGTAACACAAAAATTAAGGGATGCTTATTTCAAATGTTTTGGCCGCGTTGTGTGTCAGGATAAGCCTTGGATACCCGATTTTTTTTTTTGCATGTCGTATTGTATGTCACTGCACTCTCAAAAAAACTAGAAAACGAGAAATGCCTTTCGCGGTTCCAGCACTTCGGAGCGAGCCTAGCAATCATCACGACGATTGCTATTTTTTGTCTGTTCGATTTGCGGGGTGTTACGAAAAAGCATAAGTATAATACTCATACTCACCCTATAGTGAGTTCTGTCACGAAACCTGTGCCACACAGTGTAAACATCACTATTCGCCCTCCTCACAGTGATGAAAGTAACGACCCTTAGGATACACAGTTTTTCCCCTATCTTTCATCAAGCGATCAACGAAAACCACACCTAATTCGCCAAGTGGAATTGAATGATTTGGTATATGGTACATGGACTTCATTAAAAGCTGTTATAAAAGGATTCTTAGGAAATCACAAAGCTGAAAACGCAGAACTTATAGTAACAAATATGTTTAGACGCATATAAAGAGATGGGGTGCAGAATGTCTTTGAAAATGCATTTTCTTCACTCCCATTTCTCTTCCTTTCCTGAGAACCTTGGAGCCGTAAGTGATGAACAAGGTGAGCGGTTTCATCAGGACATAAAAAGGCTTGAGGAACGTTTTCAAGGTCATTGGCATGCAGCGATGTGAGGAGATTATTGTTGGCGCTTACAGCGAGAAGACAATTCTAAACATAAGAGAAAAAGTTGATTTCTTTTTTATTTTTCCCTTAAAATAAATGTGTTTAACAATTAAGTTTATAATTTTAAGTATTTTAATATGTTTATTATATTGTTTTATGTGCGTTTTACCAAAAAAAATTAATAAATAATAACCGATTTGTTACTGGAACTTTATTTTGTATTATTTTCTGGGAATATCAATATCTTTCCATATCTCTGAAACTGGGGGGTCAAGGGAAAAAGTAAATATGAGGTTTTAGTAAAGATTAGATAAGAATTAAATAAAAAAAAATTGGAGATGACGGTTATTTTTTTTTTAAATTTGTCACGCAGTGTTATCATTGTTTGATCCCATGCATAGTTGTAGAAACCGTTAAAAATCAAATCAGTGCAAAATTTCATGTCACAATGAAAGTGAGCCACCTAATTAAATTTGTTATTTTAACGGTAAAAATTTTTTTGAATTGCAATTTTTTTATTGATGTAATAGATTTTCCTTCAGTAGTGTATTTTTATTCAAATACTAAGGATGGGTCGACAGACAGGTACAGAAATCCGCCGATTGATAGTAAAATGCTATCAGAAAGGGGATTCACAGAGGAAGATAGCCCTGTTGATACGGAAAAGCCACGGAACAGTGTAACACATTATTCACCGGTTTTCCAGAGACGGAAGGATAATAAATAAGCAAAAAACAAGGTAATAGAAAGGCGTTTACAGCGAAAGATGAGTCTGTGAGATTAAAAAGAACCCTCATCTAAGTGCCCCACAATTCACCCCAATCGTCGAAAATCAACTAAATATTGAGGTACACCCTGAAACCATAAGGAGGAGTCTCAGGTGGCAAGGATTAAACGGACGAGTAGCTCGGAGAAGCAACTAACAAAAAACGGTTGGAGTTTGCTAATAAATACGTTAATAAGGACATGTATTTTTGGCAAAAGGTATTCCAGTAAATATGCTAATTTTTACTTTCTAACATTAGGATTTAGGTGTTATTTACAGATGAAAGTAGAATTAACAACTTTGGTGCAGACGGTAAGCATATTGTGTGGCGGAGAAAGAATGAAGAGTTAAAGACGAAAAATATCGATTCGGAAACAAAGCGGTGGCTTCGCCATGGTTTGGGGGTGTATGGCGGGAACCGTGGAACCGGCAAACTTCCCCATATTGAAGGTATAATGGACAGATTGTGTATGTGAATATTTTAGAACAACATCTTCAAGAAAGTGTAAATAAACTAGAAATCGAAGACGACTTCTACTTCTACCAAGACAATGACCCGAAACACCCGGGTTGCGCGCGAATGGCTTTCGAATAATTGCCTTCATATTTTGGAAGTGCCGCCGCAGTACCCAGATCTATGTAAACAAGTTAATAATGCAAAAGGGGGGGCCAACAAAGTATTAAGATGTATTTTATTTAGGGTTTATCTTTAGGTGGCTGACTTTCATTGTGACATCTTTTTTCGACTCTTTCTAGTTTGCTTGATATTTTATCCTGTTCAAATAAAATAAGATAATTGTCAAACACATTAATAGTCTAAGAAAATTGGACCAAAATATGGCCATCGAACGGCAAAAATCCTACATCGGAATTTTTTTTTGATTATGGTTGGGGATGGTCCCGAGATGATGGCAAAGAAAGTCCCAACCGATCGGGGGTCCGCAACCTTAAAAAAAAGGGGGGAAAGGGGGGCCTTGTTTTTGGTTTTGTGCGATTATTTAAAAAACGATAAGAGATACAGAAAAATGGTCTGAGGACGAAAAAACTACATAAAATTTCCTTTGCAATGATATTTAACACATTAGAGTTCAATTGAATATTTCGGC
This sequence comes from Microchrysa polita, assembly GCA_949715475.1. Lineage (NCBI taxonomy): Eukaryota > Metazoa > Arthropoda > Insecta > Diptera > Stratiomyidae > Microchrysa > Microchrysa polita. The sequence continues at coordinate 95,662,976 of OX454415.1, forward strand.
GTTAGAATAGAACATAAATTAGAATATTTTCATTTTAGACCTTTTTTAAAAGCTCTATAACTTTTGAAAGAATGTTAGTTCAGGCGTAAAATTTTGTACTAGAATTAACAACAAGTTTAAGATAATTTTAACGTAAATGCTGAGTCGCTCCGGTCAAGGACCCCCATTATCCCCCTATTTAAATTTGTCAAAACGGCATGCCCATAACTCCCCCCAAAATTGGAGCAGAGTGCTAAATTTTGGTTTGTTCCGATTAGAGGTCATAGTTACCCCACCCACCAAAAATCAGCTCATTCGGATAAAAACTAAGGGTACCTCCCATACAAAGTGACCCATGACAACTTTGTTCTACAGTTTATAAAATGAGTAGTACAGTCTTGACTCGGTAATCCGGATCTCCTTTAATCCGGATATCACGCTAATCCGGACCACTAAATGTTTCCACTATGTATTCTATAGTCCGGACTTCGGCAGCAATTCTGACTCTATAATCCGGATATTTGATATTTTCGGGGTGAAATGGTAGATTTGGTCTCGTACTTTTTTACGGGACGGCTTGGCAAATGACATGATGCTGACTAATTTCAAAGAAATAATGCATTTATCGGCTTTTTTCCCTATTTTTCATTTATTTGGACTGTTTTTCCTTAGCAAAAAGGGATTGCGCTAATCCGAATGTTTCGATGGTCCGGATTACCCCTTTCAATAATTGATCCGGATTATCGAGTCAAGACTGTACGTAGAACAAACTGCTGATGGGTCACTTTGTATGGGAGATACCCTTAGTTTTTATCCGAATGAGCTGATTTTTGGTGGGTGGGGTGACTATGACCTCCAATCGCAACAAACCAAAATTTAGCACTCTGCTCCAATTTTGGGGGGAGTTATGGATATGCCGTTTTGAAAAATTTAAATGGGGGGATAATGGAGGTCCTTGACTGGAGCGACTCAATGTTTACGTTAAAATTATCTTAAACTTGTTCTGAATACTTATACAAAATTTTACGGCTGAACTAGCGTTCTTTCAAAAGTTATGGAGCTTTTAAAAAAGGTCTAAAATGAAAATATTCTAATTTATGTTCTATTCTAACGCCGAAATATTCAATTAAACTCTAATGTGTTATATATCATTGCAAAGATAATTTTATGTAGTTTTTTTCGTCCTCAGACCATTTTTCTATATCTCTTACTGTTTTTGAAATATCGCAAAAAAACGAAAAAATGCCCCCTTTCCCCCTTTTTTTTAAGGTTGCGGACCACCGATCGGTTGGGACTTTTAATGCCATAATCTGGGGACCATTCCCAACCATAATCCAAAAAAAATTTTCGATGTAGGATTTTTGCCGACCAAATATGCCATTTTTCTTAGACTATAAATAAAAGACTGAAGTTTAGCTAATAAAATAATATAAAATACAATTTAGTTTGATTTCCTTTTTATTGGTTTTTCTATGATTTTCTTTTGTTACTCAATGTGGCTCACTTTGACTGTGACTCACTGTATATCTTGATTGTTGTTATTCATGATTCTATTTATTATGTTCGTTACAGCGCGTAGGCCATTTTCGGATAAGTTTTTTAAAAATTTATTTGGAATCTACTTACTTTATTCGGGCGGAGGTAGTCTGAATAGCGATGAGGTTGGAGGTAGCGTTAACTCATTTTCATACAAAGTGGATACAGTGGTTTTATTATTTTTATAAAATGATTCCACAAATTTTGTTAGCTTCCCCAATGCCACCATGCCACCCTGTATGATTTTAAAAGGCCCTAGACCAAGAAAGCATGTTGACATGCGCGTATACATCACAATCCCGCCTACTTTTCCAGTCTAAAGGTAAGTACTATGTTCACCGACCGAAAAACTTGCATTTATGTCTCCCGTGAAAAAATGTGCCGTGGGGACTGCTTTATATTCACTAAATTTAAGATAAATGTGTTTTCGCTGGCGAAACTCGCATGGTCGATATTTCGGTATACATAACTGTAAAAAAATAAGGAGGGGCTTTAAACCCTAAGAAAATATTCGATGAAAGTCTAGAATGCAATCGTTTTATTTGGTTTTTATTCGTTGCTACGGAGTTGTAATTATAAACTAAAAGCCGTTTGGGACACATTTAGAACTAGCTCATATACCCAAGGCCTAAATTGACTGTAAGGGTTTAGGTTTTGAATCATCTGTCAAACTCAGTGACAACCATCTATCGCCTTCTCAATATTGTAAATTAAAATAAAATAAAATTACAAATTGTTAATTCTGGACCAAAGATTACATCTTGAAGCATTGGCTGTATCGTTTTCTCCAAGCTCTGCCGTCTCGTTTTCGTTTTATTCTTGGCCTCCAATCAACTTGGTATCACGAATCGCGCCTAGCTCAGTGACAGCTATACTGACGACCACGAATTTGCGCCAACCAACTATCAGCAACACCACGGGGCTACTCTGGCAAAGGCAACTGCAACACCTGTAACATAATCTATTAACATAATTCTAAACTCTAATGTGTTATATATCATTGCAAAGATAATTTTATGTAGTTTTTTTCGTCCTCAGACCATTTTTCTATATCTCTTACTGTTTTTGAAATATCGCAAAAAAACGAAAAAATGCCCCCTTTCCCCCTTTTTTTTAAGGTTGCGGACCACCGATCGGTTGGGACTTTTAATGCCATAATCTGGGGACCATTCCCAACCATAATCCAAAAAAAATTTTCGATGTAGGATTTTTGCCGACCAAATATGCCATTTTTCTTAGACTATAAATAAAAGACTGAAGTTTAGCTAATAAAATAATATAAAATACAATTTAGTTTGATTTCCTTTTTATTGGTTTTTCTATGATTTTCTTTTGTTACTCAATGTGGCTCACTTTGACTGTGACTCACTGTATATCTTGATTGTTGTTATTCATGATTCTATTTATTATGTTCGTTACAGCGCGTAGGCCATTTTCGGGTAAGTTTTTTAAAAATTTATTTGGAATCTACTTACTTTATTCGGGCGGAGGTAGTCTGAATAGCGATGAGGTTGGAGGTAGCGTTAACTCATTTTCATACAAAGTGGATACAGTGGTTTTATTATTTTTATAAAATGATTCCACAAATTTTGTTAGCTTCCCCAATGCCACCATGCCACCCTGTATGATTTTAAAAGGCCCTAGACCAAGAAAGCATGTTGACATGCGCGTATACATCACAATCCCGCCTACTTTTCCAGTCTAAAGGTAAGTACTATGTTCACCGACCGAAAAACTTGCATTTATGTCTCCCGTGAAAAAATGTGCCGTGGGGACTGCTTTATATTCACTAAATTTAAGATAAATGTGTTTTCGCTGGCGAAACTCGCATGGTCGATATTTCGGTATACATAACTGTAAAAAAATAAGGAGGGGCTTTAAACCCTAAGAAAATATTCGATGAAAGTCTAGAATGCAATCGTTTTATTTGGTTTTTATTCGTTGCTACGGAGTTGTAATTATAAACTAAAAGCCGTTTGGGACACATTTAGAACTAGCTCATATACCCAAGGCCTAAATTGACTGTAAGGGTTTAGGTTTTGAATCATCTGTCAAACTCAGTGACAACCATCTATCGCCTTCTCAATATTGTAAATTAAAATAAAATAAAATTACAAATTGTTAATTCTGGACCAAAGATTACATCTTGAAGCATTGGCTGTATCGTTTTCTCCAAGCTCTGCCGTCTCGTTTTCGTTTTATTCTTGGCCTCCAATCAACTTGGTATCACGAATCGCGCCTAGCTCAGTGACAGCTATACTGACGACCACGAATTTGCGCCAACCAACTATCAGCAACACCACGGGGCTACTCTGGCAAAGGCAACTGCAACACCTGTAACATAATCTATTAACATAATTCGGGTAAGCAAATACCAAATTATTAAGTACATACTATGAACTGTAGTCACTGCCTCGACGATGTCGTGGACAAGGGGCATGATGCGATCGATTGCACAAAATGCAAAGAAACATACCACTTTCGCTGTGCAGGGTTTTCCGAAACAAATTTTCGCAAACTCTCGAAAGAACGCAGGAAAGCCTGGATTTGTACAACATGTCGCAACGGCCAAGATGTTATTGAGCAAATGCATGAAATGGAAACCAACATCAAAGGCGAAATAGCTCATATGAGAAAAACGTTTGAAAACCAATTGCTAGAATACCGAAAATCGCTGGATTATTGCTGTGCAAAGGTCGATGATTTCCACTTGCAAACAAACGAGTACAGCATCAAAATGGATAACATTTTCAAGATTTGTAAAACACTGTCTACTGAAAACAACAACTTGAAAACGGAGGTGAAATCTTTGAAAACACACATCAACCGAATAGAACAACAGCTACTAGAGACTGAACTCGAAGTAACAGGTATCCCGGAGTCGAAAAATGAAAATCTAATTGACGTTTTCTCAAAAGTTTCAACTGCATTAGATGTTCCTCTCAATATAATACCAGTTTCACTCGCACGACAACCAACCAAAGCTCCAGAACATAATCCGAGAGCAATTTTCGTAAAATTCAACTCTTCATCGGAGCGGAACGACTGGATGGAACACAGCAAGAAGAAGAAAAGCTCTCTCACAGCAGATAAGATTCACGAAACTTTCGGAAATCGCAAGGTCTTTATAAACCACCATCTAACTAAAGCTTTCAAAACTCTACAAGTCAAAAGTTTTTGCTAAAGAAAATAAATTTAAATTTGTCTGGATGAAAAATTGCACTATTCTAATAAGGAAAAGCGAAAAAGAAAAAATATTCTCAATTACTTGCGAATCGGATTTGGAATCTAGTCATCTACTAAATTGATTTAAAAAATACCAATACGAAGTAAATTAATAGTTTAAATTTTTAAAAATAATATGCTCTTTGAGTGTGATCCTTTAGAAATTCAGACAAATATTGTCGAAAGTTTATCCAATTGTAAAAATTTAATAGATAACACTCCACAAACTGTAAGTCTCGGAATACTGCATTTAAACATTCGTAGTATAAGAAAAAATTTTGATGAGTTATTAGTGTTAATTGATGATTTAACCCTTCTGTCGGCACGAAGGTCTGGCCAGACCTTTGGCACTATATTTTAGTGATAAAAGTATAGAAGATGAAATCGCAGCAACTTCATATTTCATGATATCCTAGAATAATATGATGTTTAAAAGCATTTTGCAAAAAAATTAAAAAAATCGGTTGAAGTTTTGAGTATGTTTTTGATGATTTTCAATTTATAGTGCTTTTTGATACCCAATAGGTCTGGCCAGACCTATAGTTTATCCCCCCATTTTTCTCTTGAAGTAGAAAGTGCAAATATTAAATCATCTTATTTATGATGTAATAATATCAATTAAATTCAATTTGTACTATAAACGATAAAAATTTATGAGATTTTTCTATAAAAAGCTGTGAACTTCGGAAATGGGTATGTCTAATCAGACCAAAAACAACAAAGTTGTAAAAGATACCCCGCCAAAGAAAAATTCATCTGCCGCAAAAAGAATACATATCCCTGCAATCCGCCTCTCATATGTAATTTTGTTTTAGGTGTAAATGCTGGAGAAGTTTAAATGTACAGGACTACTTCCTAAAGTAATTTGGTGAGAGCTTTAACATTTTATTCAGTGCCACTTTGACGGCTACCTCTAAATTACTTGAGAAAGTAGTCCTGTACACTTGAATTTACACCTAAAACAAAATTACATATGAGAGGCGGATTGCAGGGATATGTATTCTTTTTGCGGCAGATGAATTTTTCTTTGGCGGGGTAACTTTTACAACTTTGTTGTTTTTGGTCAGATATCATATATTTTTTGCATACTTAAATAGCCAACTAATATTTTTGTTTTGGGATCCTGATGTCCCATGTCGCAGTATACCAAGTGTCCCAAGGTCCCAATAGCCTAACATGCGAATGTACCTCTGTCCCAATGACCCCATGTCCCAATTTCCCCAGAGAACCTAATGTCCCAGTATCCAAATGTCCCAGCGTAACAATGTCCTAATGTCCCAATTTCCCTATGTCCCTATATTCCAATATCCCAATGTTCCAATGTCCTAAGATCGGAGTGCCCCAATGTCCAAATGACCTATATCCCGAAGTCCCAATGTCCCAATATCTCAGTGGCCCGATATCTGTATGTACCAGTGTCCCAATGTTCTATTGTCCCAAGGTCATAATGTCCCAATGTCCTAGTATCCCAATACCCCAACGTCCCAGTCTCCCAGTGTCCTAATGTCCCAATATCCAAATGTTCCCATGTCCCAATATCCTAATGTTGAAATAACCTAATATCCTGATGTCCCAATATCCCGATGTCCCAGTGGCCCAATATCCACACGTCCCAGTTTCCTCAGTGTGCCTAATATCCTAATGTAAAAATGTCCCATTGTCCCAATTTCTCAATATTCCAATTCCTAATGTACCAATATCCTAATGTTCCAATCTCCTAAATCGCAGTGCCCCATTGTTTCAATATCCCGGTGTCCCAATGTCCCGATTTCTCAGTGGCCCAATGTCCCTATGTGCCAGTGTCCCAATGTCCGATTGTCATATTATCCCAAGGTCATCATGTCCCAATTTCCTTATATCCCAGTGCCTCCATGTCCCTGTATCTCAGTGCCCTAATGTCCCAGTATCCCAATGTGCCAACATCCCAATGTCCCAATGTTCTAATAGCCCGATGTCCCAGTGGCCCAATGTTCCCACGTCCCAGTTTCCCCAGTGTACCGAATGTCCCAATGTCCTAATGTGTTAATGTCCTAATATCCCAATGTCCTAATGACCCAAGACCCTAATGTCCACATGTCCTTTAATCCCAGTGCCCCTATGTCACAACATCCCGATGTCTCAGTGGCCCAATGCCACTGATACTGGATACTGGTACATCCCAATGTCCGTTGTCCTATTGTCCCAAAGTTATAATGTCCCAATGTCCTAATATCTCAGTGCCCCATGTCCCAGTCTCCCAGTGTCCTGATGTGCCAATATCCCAATGTTCCAATGTCACAATGTTCTAATATCCCAATGTTCCAATGTCCCAATGTCCTAACATCCCGATGTCCCAATACCCCATGTTCCAGTAACCCAATGTCCCCACGTCGCAGTTTCCCCAGTGTGCCTAATGTCCCAATATCCGAAAGTCCTAATGTGCTAATGTCGCAATGTCCTAATATCCCAGTGCCCCAATATCATGATGCCACAATATCCCGATGTTTCAGTGGCCCAATGTTCCCATGTTACAGTTTCCCAATGTCCGATTGTCCTATTGTCCCAAAGTCATAATAATGTCCCTATATCCGACGTTCGACGTTTATCATAGCAAACACGCAAAATTTTTCGCTAATATTAAATTTCTAATTTTTTTATCAAATTCATAAGATTTAATATTAAATTCATAATTTTATGATTCATTTGCTCGTTCACCATCTGTAAAAGTGGTTTCGCGGATTGGTGTAGTGATAAATCATAAATTTGTTCGAAAAGTGTTTAGTGGTTTGCATTTTTTACCTGCCGCTCGGACGGTCTTTGTTCTTTGTTTTCATTTGGTCCAGTAGTCATTTCAACTCGGCTTAACTGAGTTATCTGGGCATACATTTTCGTACTAGCATATAGCGCAGTGGTAGAGTGTACGACTCACGCCCGTGAGGTCCTGTGTTCGAATCCCACTTTTTGCAAATTTTTTTCTTTTTGCTTTTTTTTCTCTTTTTATTAATTTATTAGTTTAGTTCTTGTATTAAAATGAATTGTGTTTGCGAGCAATTTTACAAAGTCCAAATTGACGGTCTATCTCAGCTCGTTTCGTCGTTGCAGAGCCAACTTAGCAAGCTGAGATCCCTTATGAAATCTGTAAATTGTTGTGAAAACAATTCCGAAGCATTGCGAGATAAAAATGTAAATTTAAAAAATAAGAAGAGTAATATAGGGAAAGACACTAAGAAAAAAACTAAAAATATTATTTCAATATCTTCTGAGCAATCTTTCGTTAGCCATGAAGCGGGGACTTCCACTGTTATTTCAGATTCATCTTCTACAATTCCTTCCAACGTTGACAAAAATCAATCTCCGATTGATAAATTTGTCACAGTTCGTAAGAAAGGGAAACATATTAAAAAAACCTTCTCCTGTTGGTGATGTTATTCCCAAAAAGAGTGATAATAATAATAGGCGACACAAAAGAATCTTCGGTATCGATCAAGCTAATGATTCTCTTCGAAGTGTCCCCAGTTTCAAGGTATTCCATGTTTCTAAGCTGCATGCTTCGGTAAAAGCAGACGATTTAAAGGAATATGTAATGAAAAAGCTTAATTTAACAGATGACAGCTTTCTTTCGGTTTATCCTCTGATAAAAAAAGATTGTGATATTTCCAAATTAGTTTCAATCAGTTTTGGTTTGAAACTTCCTCATGAATATTCTAAGCACGTGTTTTGTGCCAACTTCTGGCCCAAGGGCGTCAACATATCACACTTCAAATTTTCAAAAAACGACAAACGCCAAAACAGTGTCCAGCAGAGCACATAATTTCCAATTCATTTTTCTCGGTCTATTATCAAAATGTTGGCGGTCTTCGTTCAAGAACAAATGACTTTTACCTTGCAGCTTCACAAGAAGATTATGCTGCCATTTGCTTAACCGAGACTTGGCTTCACACAAACATTACAAATGAAGAACTTTTCATAAGAGACTATGATGTCTATCGTCGGGACCGTTATGAGGCTTCGACTAAGAGAGGAGGTGGTGTTTTGGTAGCTATCAAAACAACATTCCCATCTCATGAAGTTGAGCTTTTTCATAAGGACGTGGAACAGATATGTGTTTCTATCAATGTTTCTCGCAGCGAAAAAGTATATATTTTTAATAGCTATTTACCACCTTTGAGTTCAGTTGATGTTTACAACAAACATGTAGATAATATCTCCAAGCTATTTGCATCTTTTGAGGAAAAAGACAAATTGATCGTTGTTGGGGATTTCAATCTTGGTAATATAAGTTGGTACTGGAACGACGACGAGAAAAAAAATCTGCCGCGTGATTTACATCTTGAGTGTGAATCTGTTCTAACAGATTGTTTGTTTGCAATGGATTTGATGCAAATGAATCTTGTTAAAAATTCGATTGGTAGAATTTTAGATCTAATTTTTGTTAGTACTTGCTTGAATGCTTCTGTAATTAAAGTAGATAAACCAATTTTGCCCAATTCAATCCATCACAGTGCTCTTCTTCTTGAGTTTGTTTTTTATGATTACATTGAAGAAGAGCCCGAAGTTATTCCTACTAGAAATTTTCAAAAAGCCCAATTTGAAAAACTAAATTCAACATTTTTTAATATGGATTGGGCTCCAGTTATATCGAATAGTAATCTTATTGAAAGTTATACAATTTTTAATTCAATTTTAAATAAATCTATTCGTAAGTACGTTCCTTTAAAAAAGAACAAAATAAAAGCAAAAAATCCTTGGGCTACCAAAGAATTGTTCAAACTTAAGAGAGCAAAAAATAAGGCCCATAAATTATACAAGAAGTCATCCTCTCTTGCCAATAAAGAAAATTTGTTTAGATTGAGAAGAGAGTATGAATTAATGAATAAAAATCTTTACAAACAGTATATTGCGAGAGCTGAAAATAATATAAAGAATGACAGTAAGACATTTTGGAATTTTATAAACAGCAAGCGTAAGAATACGGGAATCCCAAAAAATTTAGAATTCAATGGCAATTTTTACAAAGATGTTCAATCGGTTTGTGACGGATTTGCTAGATTTTTCAGTTCAGTTTACAAAGTGCCAGACTCCGTTTCATCAGAAATGAATGCTAACATCAATGGAAGTCAGAGTGCATTGGTCCCTCAGATAGCTCAGGAGGACCTTACGAGTGCTCTTGAGATTTCTGAGGATGACCTATTGAATGCTATGCGTGATCTTGATGTTAGTATTCAGGCCGGACCTGATGGCATTCCTAATATATTTTTGAAGAATTGCATGCAATCGTTATGTCGTCCCTTAGCCTTTATTTTTAATTTGTCCTTGACTTCAGGTGTTTTTCTTGATGAATGGAAAGTTTCATACATAACGCCTGTTCACAAAAAGGGTCCGAAGCATCTTATTGATAACTATAGACCCATAGCTAAAATATCTGCAATACCGAAGTTGTTTGAAATGCTTATTAAAAATAAAATAGATGTTTTAATTAGCCGTTTGATATCGCCATGTCAACATGGATTCCTGAAAGGAAAATCAACTTCAACAAATTTGGTATCATTTACTAAATTTGTTGCTGATGGTATTGAGCAGGGAATGCAGGTTGATGTGGTATATACCGATTTTTCGAAGGCTTTTGATAGAGTAGATCATAATATTTTACTTAAAAAACTAGAACATTTAGGAATACAGTCAATTTTTCTAAGCTGGGTGAGATCTTATCTAACGGATAGGACTCAGTTGGTGAAGTTAAATGGCTGTATATCTCGCTCTGTTATAAAGTGTTCATCAGGGGTTCCGCAAGGAAGCCATTTAGGACCACTTTTCTTTTTAGTTTTCATAAACGATATCATCCAAAATTTTAAATTCGTGCGTGTATGGCAGTATGCCGATGATATGAAAATCGCTATGAAAATACGCAACATTGATGATTGCCTTAAGTTGCAATCCGATTTAGAAAAGCTGCAATTTTGGTGCCGCGATAATAATTTAAATTTAAATGTTAGTAAATGTAAAGTACTTAGCATATATAAATTGAAAACTCCGGTCTTCTTTGAGTACTCCTTAACAGGTAGTGTTCTTGAAAGGGTTGCCGAAATATCAGATCTTGGTGTAATTTTCGACCATGAGCTTTCTTTTCGACAACACATTGATTACATTATTTCAAAAGCGAATAGTATGTTAGGATTTGTTAAACGTAATGCGCGCGAATTTAATGATGCTTTTACTTTAAAAATATTGTATGCAGCTTTCGTTCGTTCGCACCTGGAGTATTGTTCTATTGTGTGGAATCCGTTCTATAAGGTGCATATCGAGCGTATAGAAAGAATTCAACACAATTTTACACGGTTTGCCATTTATCAAATTGGCTGGCGTTTCAAGCCAGATTATAAAACTCGCTGTTCCTTATTGGGTTTACAAGCCTTAGATTATAGAAGAACATTTTTAAACGCTATGTTTATAAGAGACCTGTTTTGCTCTCATATTGTTTGTGAAGATATATTAAATAACTTTCAAGTCAGAAATATTCCTCACAATTTGCGGCGGAACAACCTTCTTGTTCAGCCTTATCATAGAGTAAACTATGGGCTTAATGAACCAATTACAAGGTCAATTATTCTTTATAATAGTTTGAAGGACTTAGTTAATTTTAATTGTACTAATAAACTAATGTTTAAAAGAAGTTATTTTGATAAATTTCCTTATTAATATATTTTGTTTTCAGTTTTTTTTTTACGATCTGCTAGAGTTTACACTCGATTGATTGATTAGTCACTTACGTACGGATAGTAAGTAAAGTGATGCCGAGAAGCCTAGTCCCGGGACAAAAGTTTCTGTGAGGCAACAAAAAAAAAAAAAAAAAAAAAAAAAATATCCTAATATCCCAGTGCCCCAATGTCCCACTTTCCCAGTGTCCTAATGTCCCAATGTTCCGATGTCCCATTGTCCCAATATCCAGATGTCCCAATGGCCTAATATCCCGATGTCCCCACGTCCCAGTTTCCCCAGTGTGCCTAATGCCCCAATGTCTTAATGTCCCAAGACCCCAATGTCCCAATTTCCTAACATCCCACTGCCCCAGGAATCTAGTCTCCCAGTGTCCCAATGTCGCAGTGTGTTTTAAAAAATTGTCAATGCGATGAGCCGAAAGACGCAATTGTTGGAAATCTTTTGTTAACTTTACCAATTAATTTACCGTTATTCCATCGACTTATCTTAATGGAAGACATTGATTCTTTGGAAGGACCACCAGAGGATCATTCATTCCAAATTTCATAAAAATCCCATCACGGAGAGAGACAGTAGAAGCAAGTCTTTCTGCAACTGTAGACTCCAGTCTGGAATTGGGTTACTTGCTTAAGTCTGTGGGGTGAAAATTTCACCGTTTATTGCATATATCTTACCCGTTATTGTGCCAATCGAAGATTTTTTTTGGAAAGGCACTAGAACAGGATATGTGGAATATTTTGGTAAAAAAAATTTTTTGGGGGATGTTGCCTGGAAGGCTGTAGTCATGTCAAACAAAAAAGCAAGTTGTCTCCGGTAATCATAGACTTGTTCGCTTTCGTTTTTTTTCCTTTGGCGGACGATACGCTCTCGCGTCTCTTGATTTCGCCACGTTTTATAACATCACCTAATCAACTGAGATTTGATCCCAGGAAATTCAAACCGCTTTGATTTTCTTTGTAATAGAAAGGACTAAGTATGAGTGACTTGAAAACTTCTTTCTAAAAAGATTGGATCAATAAATTTACGAAAAATTTTGTATAAAATGATTTTTGCGCTTCAAAATTCCCTATTTCTTTCCACCTATTTCCCTAAATCTGGAGACTACTATCGAGGTAAAATCTGCCAACAATGTGCTAAATATTTCCCTAAAGATATTGAAATTAGAAAATTCGATCGAACTATCTACTAGAAATACGCAATGCAAATAGCGAAGCAAAAAAAGAAGAAAATAGGAGAGAAACATGTTTGTACTAATACCACCTCAAAATATATCTACTTAAAAATGTTTCTAGTATATCTACAAGAATCATTTTTATGTTTTTATTGCAGTAAAGAATTGATAGAATGATTTTACCGATAAAAATTATCCTTTTTCTTAAAAGTAAAAGTTTTTTCCCCAGTAGGTCCAGCCAGACCTATTGGGTATAGAATATGCATATTGTAGTAGGTGCCGACAGAAGGGTTAAGAAATAGTATTAATGTACTGGTTCTATCTGAATCTCAGCATAATAGCTATAGCGTAGATTTCAATGAAATTGTGCCTTCACTCCAAATACCGGGATACAAATTACATTTCACTAAAAGATGTAGAAACAAAAATGATGGGGTGATTGTTTATGTCGCTGATCATGATCACTTATACATTACACTCACGAAGAACTAGAGCCTTTTACACTGACGGGTTTAGTACATACTTACACTGACGCTACGCTACCAAATAAAAAAAGTAGTCAAAATTTTCTGTATATACAAATCGCCTAATTAGAAGTGAAGAGTTCATTGGTGAGTTGTATGAAGTTCTATCAAACTCTCGTCAAAATGATTTTGATATACTTGTGGGAGATATGAATATTGATATTTTAGATAATTCCAAATCAACGAATGACTATATAACAGCGATAAGTAGCCTAGGATTCATTTCTTACATCAACAATTACACTAGGATAGAAAACAATCATAGCTCATGCATAGACCATGTATTTATGAGAACCGAAAGAAACTCTGATTTTAATGTGACACCGATTATACTGCAGAATACCATCACAGACCACTTTACTATAATAACAAAAATTGACATGCCTAACTCTAACACACAAAATAAACAGGTGCTAGACGAAAAACGAATTGTAGAAAAAATTGATTAGCAAAACGCTACTACTACCAGGCGCAAGTTGCTAATGCAAATAAGCTGTAAAAAACTATGGGATATTGTTAATGTGGCAACAAATAGGAGTCTAAGCAAAGAAGTAATTCCCACTGATATAGCAGGTTCTATCAACACTCAGGAAACTAATTAAAGATTAGCAAACCATTTCAACGACACATTCATAAATGTAGGAGCAAAAGTGTCCGATACTTTCGATAATCGAGACATAATTATTAATGATACCATTTTTTCAAACCAAAGTCTTCACATTTATAAAATCACTGAAAATGAAATCCTTGAAAGAATTTCAGACCTAAAAAAAAAAATGCGGCAGCTGGTTGGGACCGGATAACTTAATATACACTTAAAGAGATTCGAAATGAAATTTCAAAGCCGTTAACTAAACTTTTGAATAAATGTCTGAAGGAAGGTGTTTTCCCGAGGGTTTTCAAAAAGGCCACCGTAGTTCCGATTCACAAAGGGGGTGACAGAAACGAAATAGGGAATTACCGTCCAATATCGCTTCTCCCGACTTTCTCAAAAATATTTGAAAAATGCATTAAGAAACGCATTGTAAAATATTTAGATGAAAATGAAATCCTATCATCAAACCAATATGGCTTCCGAAGTGGAATGAGTACAGAGGATGCAGTTTTATCTGTTACTAATTTTTTATAAAGAAATTGACAAAAACCATAAACCACTAGCTGTGTTTATGGATATATCAAAAGCCTTCGATACAGTTCAGCACACCCTGTTACTTCAAAAGCTCGAGAAATTAGGAATAAAAAATCTGGAATTAAAATTAATCTCATCCTACTTGAACTTAAGACAGCAGCGAACAAAGGTAAATGGTGTCATAGGAGACTGGCAGCCAAACTTAGACGTAGGTTTACTGCAAGGAACGGTATTGTCACCGCTTCTGTACATACTATGTAAATGATCTATGCGATCTAAAACTTGAAGAAAAGTGCCAAATTGTTGCCTACGCTGACGACACAGTGTTACTTATCTCATCCCCCAATTGGTCAGACACTAAAAGGAAAGGTGAAGCTCATATGAAAAAGATATACAGGTGGCTATCTAATCATAGGTTGAAATTAAATGTCAACAAAACCAAAGCTATAACTTTTTCAATAAATTCGCTTGGCCAACCCAGCTACGATAGATTTATCCTTCATGCAACTAGCTGTTCAAATGAAGAAGTGCATTCAAACTGTCAAAATGAATGCAATGAAATAATACTAATTGACTCTGCATGTTATTTAGGCGTGAGCAGCATCTAAAATGGGGAGATCACACCGAGTATATAAATGGGAAACTTCGAAAATATGTTCATCTTTTCTATTCAATTAATATCCCACGTATTAACCATACCTCAAATGAAATGTATTTATTTTGCACTTGTACAATCGGTTATCCAGTATTGCATTGCCGCATGGGGAGGGACTTACGATGTTCATCTCTTAAATTTAAAAACAAGGGGGCTTCGCCCCCTGCTCGCTTCGCTCGCCAACCCCCGGGGCCGAGGCTAATTTCGGGCGCGGCCGAAATTTGGATACCCTTCGCTTGGGCTAAAAGTTTTTTTCGGGCGTACCTATGACTTGTGTTTAATCCCCCTCCTCATTCTTTTTGTTCCGTTTTGACAAAAGTTTTGGGCTTGGTTGAAATAAGTGGACAAATAGAAATATTTACTCGGAAAATTTTATTGGGGTTGCCGGAGCATGACCCCACAGTACGATTCCATTCGTTTTGAACTTTTTAGTTGCTTTGATAAAGACACATTAATTCAAGGTTTTGTGAAATTGGTGTAAAAAATGTTTCTTAACCCATTATTTGCGGGTATTGATCCAATGGGAATTATTTGATGAAAATTGATGTAACATGTTCTCTTCGATCCTATATTCAGAATTTGTAACTATTTTTTTCGTATGACCTCAGGGGTCCTTTCCAGGACATGTGTCAAAACGACACACCCGCACTACAGCGACACAAAATTTGCAAGGGAAAATCTTACCTACTTTCTTGAGAAAAATGGTTTACATAATGAAAATAAATGGGAGTGAATATTTTATTATACAGTCTTGACTCGGTAATCCGGATCTCCTTTAATACGGATATCACGCTAATCCGCACCACTAAATGTTTCCCCTACGTATTCTATAGTCCGGATTTCGGCACCAATTTTGACCCTATATTCCGGATATTTATACCACGCTCTGTGGCTTACTTGGTTGAGTCTCATTCTACGATGCTAGTAATCTAGAGGTCCGGAGATCGAATCTCGGCGTGGTCCGAAAATTCCGTACATGTGCGGATAGGAAATTATAGTGCTTGCAGCATTATATACACTCCGAAATGATATGCAATGTAAAATAAATAACAAGCGCGACAATCCAGCATTGGACTAAGGCCGCAGGATTGTTAGTGACATCCTATTTCCAAGATCTTATCTGCTTTTTGTTGAGGTAATGAGATCAGCATCACGCTCAGCAGTGTTATTTATCCCCATAAATGGGTACTCGTTAGTGACATCCTATTTCCAAGATCTTATCTGCTTTTTGTTGAGGTAATGAGATCAGCATCACGCTCAGCAGTGTTATTTATCCCCATAAATGGGTACTCGTTTAACATCTGAGTGAGATCATAGTCCGTCACAAGCTCGTGAGTTCGAAAAACACCATGGAACACGGTGAGATATGCAATGTAACGTTGACTCGAAATTGCCTGTAAACGGCTGAGTTAACGCACCATGGCCCCACATGGGACTATACGGTACTGGGAACAAGTCCGGATATTTGAGATTTTCAGGGTGAAATGGTTAATTTGGTCTCGTACTTTTTTACGGGACGGTTTGGCAAATGACATGATGATGACTAATTTCAAAGAAATAATACATTTGTCGGCTTTTGTTCCTCTTATTTATTTATTTGGACTGTTTTTCCTCAGAAAAAAAAGTGATTGCGCTAATCCGTATGTTCTGATGGTCCGGATTACCCCTTGCAATAATTGATCCGGATTATCGAGTCAAGAGTGTACTTAATATAGTTTATTTACGTCCGGGAGGTTAGTAGGTTATGCAAAAAAGCATTCATTCATTTGAAAAATCTTGTTTTCATATTGCCCATATTATTTCGAAAAAAAAACAGCCTTATTTTCCACATTATTTGGAAACAATATATTTATTGCCCGCATACTAACATATAGCCTCCAAAAATAATGGAGTATTCAAACGTGAGAGGAGATGCTGAACTGCATCTCCCCGATCGGTTTTATAAAATATAAGTATAAAATCATTCACCTTTATGTTTTGCCATAATGATACGATTTACGAAATAATTTATTGCCGGAAAGCATGTGGGTGTATGGGCACATACCAAAGATTCAAAAAGTACTCATCTGGTTACTTGAATCGAATCGTTTCGATACCGAGTAAAATAGAAAGAAAAGTATCGATACCAGAATTCTTTGGTATCGAAACAGAAGTATCGACACTTTACTTGTATCGGAATGTCCTTAGAGTGCTTCTCATACATTGATTTCCAACTCAATTATGAAAATAACAAATCCCAGTTTCAAGAATCACATAATGTACTTGATGCAAATAGAACGCTATTAACCCTTTCGCTCCCAATGATGCCATATGGCATCATGAAATTTAATGATTTTTCATAAAAAATGTAAGAAATAAATTTTAACTTTTAGTGTGATATTAGACTCTCCCAATAGTGTAATACCTAGTTGATTTTTTCCAGCGTGAAATTTTTGGGTTTGGGATGTTATTTTTAATGAAATTTTAGAGAAGGTTTGCCGATTGTCGTAATGCCGAAAAACTGATTTATCCATTTCCCGATATTTCCTAATAATAATCATTTTATGCAAATCATTTCAATGGTTTTATTTTGTAAAGAGGTTGATGTAAGAGAAAATCAAAAGATTTTTCGATTTTTTTATAGGAAACCCCAATAAAGTGGGTTTGCATGAGCATGATGCCATATGGCATCATTGGGCGTGAAAGGCAAATCAGCGAGTCCCCTATTCATATAAATGCTAGTTGGTTGCTGTATGGAAGGCACCCTTAGTTTTTATCCGAATGAGCTAATTTTTGGTGGGTGGGGTGATTATGAGCTCCAATCGCAATAAACCAAAATTTAGCACTCTGCTCTAATTTTGGGGGGAGTTATGGGCATTTCCTTTCGCCAAATTCAAATGGGGGGATAATGGGGGTCGTTGATCGGAGCGACTCAATGTTTCTCCCAAAATAATATTGAACTTATTGTGAATACTTGTACGCAATTTTACGGCTGAACTAACATTCTTTCAATAGTTATGGGGCTTTTAAAAAAGGTATAAAATGAAAAAGTTCTAATTTATTTTTAAGCTAGCGCCGAATGATTGAATAGATCTCTAATGTGTTATATATCATTGCAAAGATAATTTTATGTAGTTTTTTTCGTTCTCAGACTATTTTTCTATATCTTTTGTCGTTTTTGAAATACTCGCAAAAAACCGAAAAATGACCCCAATTTCCCCCTTTCCCCCTTTTTTAAGGTTGCGGACCCCCAATCGGTTCGGACTTTTTTTCCCATAATCTGGGGGTCGTCACCAACCATTCTGCAAAAAAAAATCCCATGAAGCAGTTTCGCCGACAAAATATCTAATTTTTCACACGGAACTTGCTAAGTACCCTTTCAGTCCCAATGATGCCATATGGCATCATGCTCTAATTTGTTAAATATAGCGCTTAAAATTTTTTTTTTGAAGAAAATATCATAAAAGATGCCTACTGAACGACATAATGTTGTTAGAAAAATTCTCCGCTTAAAATCCATAATTTATGCATGAAAGGGTTAATGCGCGGATGTGTCGTTTTCGCAACATTTTTTGTAAATGCAACTTCTGAGTACTTTGCGTTACACGCTTGAAATAATTTTTTACCAGTACAAAGAAAACAGTTCTAATTTACTTATCCAGGGGATATTTCATGAATTCTATTAGCATTTTCTGAAATTTAGCAATTTTGTTTGAGGATTTCAAAAATTTGCGAAACAGGTGATTTTGTCGCTTTCGCAAATAGTCAAAAATGTTGTGATTGAAAATTTTATGGGTTTTTATATGTAAAGTGGACATTGATTTTTAGTTTAAAACAGCTGTCGATTCGTTGCGTGTCGTACAAGCACTACATTATTAGTTTCATTGTATGTTTCGTTTTCGACACACCCGCAAATAATAATGGGTAAGAACCAATATGGGGGGTTTGGTTTGTATGGCAGCCCCATGACCCCATGGTCTGATTTGATTCAATCTTACATATGTTTTGTGTCATCAATAGAAATACATTTGTGTGAAATTTAGTTGAAATCGGTGCACAAATAAAAAATTTTTTCTTAGAAGAACCTAATTTGGGGGGTTGGATTTGTATGAGAGCCCCATGACCTCATGGTCCGATTTCATCCATTCTTACATATGTTTTGTGTCAACAAAAGAAATACATTTGTGTGAAATTTCGTTGAAATTGGTACACAAATAAAAAAGTTTTTCTTAGAAGAACCTAATTTGGGGGGTTAAGTTTGTATGACAGCCCCATGACCCCATAGTCCGATTTGATCCATTCTTGCATATACTTTGTGTTATCTATAGAAACACATTTGTGTGAAATTTGGTTGAAATTGGTACACAAATAAAAAAGTTTTTCTTAGAAGAACTCAAATTGGGGAGCTAGGTTTGTATGGCAGCCCGATGACCCAGTGATCCAATTTGGGTGAATCAAACATACAAACAGCCTGCAACAATTAGAAGCACGTGTGCAAAATTTCAGCTTGCTAGCTTCAATGCCCGCCGAGTAAAACGCGTCGCAACAGACAGACAGACAGACGGACATGCTCCAATCGACTCCCCAAGTCACGCTGATCATATGTATACTTTTTATATGGTCGGAGATGCTTCCTTTAATGCGTTACAAACTTCATGCCAAAGTTAATATACCCTTTCACTCTATGAGCGAAGGGTATAAAAATGTGTGTTTTACACGTCCTAGAGCGGTACACCTCTTCATGCATGCCAGGAATATGCCTCCACCGATACATTCTTTCAAATGCCACAACTTTTTTTTTCCATGTCTCACAAACGAGTTGAATGGAAGACATGTTTCCACAAATGTTACTTCTTTCACTCCTCCACTGATATCATACGCTAGTTAATTTGAAACTTAAATTCCCAATCCGTCAATACTAAACAACTCATCAATTTATAAAAAAAAAAAAAAACACCTACACCATAAATAAAACAGGTCGAAAAGGATTAATTTTGTTTCCACAAGAGCACAAATAGGCAATTTTAGTTTTTACTCATATCATACTATGCCAAATACGATATTCAAATAACACCCCAGCTCAAAATGTTATTTCAGGTATCGTATTCGGAGATAAATAACAGACTTTTGAATTTAATGACAACCGAAATACGATATAACATCGTATTTCAATATACGAACGCGAGCATGAATCCCCCTATTATGTTTTAAATAAATAAAAAAATCAGTTAGCCAAAAGTTGCAGTTCAATTGGGCCACCCTGTACATATATACTATACAGTAAATATAATTTAACTGAAAACATTTCAACCTCAATTTCATAACTTTAAAACCCAAACTATGTACCTAGATTCTTCACATGACATTCTTCTTATTATTTGTATATTCTTAAAGAAAAACGAAACTTGGGATACATTACACATTATTTGTTAACGGCGATGGAGGCCTGACTTTTGTACCCTCTACTCTACATTGTTTGTAAGGTTATGTTTATATCTAATAATAAGCTAGGTGTTAAAACACATTATAACAAACATATTCGCGTAATTTTTGTAATTTTAATAAGAATTTAAATTTGAATAAACAGGATGATGTGGAAATAGTTGCTGATTTTATTTAGACATTCAATGTTTGACATAAAGTGTGGCTTAAAGGGATTTTTTTTTGCTTCGGAGAATACAACATAGAAAGGCCAAGCTCCAAATTTAATTAAAAATTTTATTGCAAGTGTATGCAACTTTACTAATTTACTTTTACTATTTTCATTGTTTACAAGTAGGAATTCATCGTTTTTTATAAATATATTTGATTAAATCTATTGAATTCGTTTCATTAAAATCAATGTCGAATAAAATTGCTTAACGAATTATATGGATTTTTTACCGGAAATACGGAAATTTGTGTCCAATGAATTTTCATTCATTAAATAAAAGAAACCCTTCATTGCTATACCGAAAGTCTCAATGAAAGCATCATAATAACGATTTGTTCATACCTTAGAGAAAGCATAGCAACCCATGCCATGCGTTAGTCCAGAGCGGGCATCAGAAAATAAAAATGGCACCGTTTTCACACTATCGCAGTTCACACATCTAAACAAAAATTTTATTCAAATGTCAAGTTTTTGTTTACAATTGACAATATAATATCCGCGTAATATTTATTACTCTCTCAAAATGCCCACGTGATAATTAACCCTTCGGTTGGCACATAGACCTAGACAGACCATTGGTACTATATCTTGATGAAAAATATCGTTCAACAATATTTTCCACCCCTTTCCATTTATATTTCAAAGGAACAGACGGCCACAAATGCGATCAAACGTTCGGCGAAATGTAAACTATGTCTAAAGAAACAAAAAAACGGCGTATCATCGTAAGACATGCATAATAGCTCGTAGGCGGCGACAGAAGGGTTAATAATTGGATCGACAATATTTTGACGTTTGAATTATTTCGTGGAATGTAGTGTAATTTCAAGAACACGTCTTCTCCAACCTACGTGAACAAAAATGCACTGTAGCTTGCTCATTGGACTTAACCAAGGCCTTTGACTCTGTGTGGCATACTGGGCTAATTTACAAACTTATCAACCTCTCTTGTCCTACTCCAATCCTAAGGATGGTCATAAGCTTTTTAAGAGATAGAAAATCTATAGTAAAGATTAATAATATAGCCTCAAGCCCACAAGATGTTAATTCAGGAGTCCCACAGGGTTCAATATTGGGGCCCTTTCTTTTTAACCTCTACTTGAATGACTTCCCAGTTGGATACAATCCCGTTTCTTCAATGAGCCATTCTCTATCCATATCTGGAAGCATATTATATGCCGATGATACTATCATCTTTGCTAGCGATACTAGCCCTCTTCGAGCAACGGATATAGTCCAATCAATGGTTAATAACTGTACAAGCTACTTTGAAAAATGGGCTCTCAGAATCAATGCCTCCAAATCTGAACTTATATGTTTTAGAAACACTGGGCGCAGTTGTAAGAACGGAGTAATACTCGAAAGTAAAAACATACGACGTCAACGTTAACGGAGTCTCTGTACCTCGTAAAGACTCGATTAGATACTTAGGAGTCCAACTTAAATATGATATGAGATTTAACCCTCATGGAAGACTACAAATCAAAAAAGCAAAAAGCCTACCTACGCTTTAAAAAAAATCCTTTCGTGGAAAGCTATTCTTCCGCGTACGAAATCTCTTCTCTATAAAACGCTTATACGCCCCATTATTTCCTACTGTTTCCCTATTTGGGCAACTATTTCCCCCTGTGTGGCTAAAGAAAGGCAAATTTTTGAACGCAAGGTATTACCACCTCTCTATATCGCCGTCCGGACAAAAAACACTTTAAAAATGTTATACTATATAGGAAAACCAAAATCATCCCACTTATGCAATACATGACATTAATAGCTGCCAGCCGAACTGCCAATTGGATTAATCATGGTAACCCAATTATAAAAATTATTGCGGAACGGAACCAAACAATTTCGAACAATAACTTTCATGTGCCTGGGCTACCTATCATACTCTCAAAATTTCCTGATATGTTTAACTTTGGACACGGTCCAACATTCCTATCTAAATTCTATACTAAATCGGGGCAAATCCGTAGAGGATGACTTAATAAATTATTTATGTAATATACTTTCATGCACTCAGAGAAAAAAATGCACATTCATATTAAAAGCTCCACATTTAAATTGAACGCAGTATTCGTTTGAAAAATCTCGTTTGATTTTAACGAGTTCTCATTTACGCTAAGAGAAATTCGTTTAAAACAAAAGAGCAGCTAAACCCCAAACGCCGGTCGTTTAAATCAAAAGATTCCGCATTACATAGTAATGTGTATACATTCCTTTGCGTAACAAATACACATACCTACATCCCCAACTGGTTTTTTGCCATAAATACGTGTAAGTCAATTTGTGCATTGATAAAATACATTCTCTCTCTACAACAAAGGACGCGATGCCAAAATATCATTTGCTTCAATGTAGTACAACAGTTGTTAGTAAATACTTCTGGCCGGTCTGATGATGTCTCGCGTGTTCATATATTCATTCCAAACAAGTGTGTATGTATGTAGTGTCTAACAACAAACGCGTATGTCATTAGAATCGATGTTTAGAAGTATTTTAATCATATTTTCTGAAGTTTTCATTAGTTTTATTTTTTATTGATTTGCCAAACCAGGTAACAGTGAGTATCTAATCGAATGGAGAATGGACAATCAAACGGAATGTTTTATTTTATTTTAGCAGAGTTTGCTTTTAATTCCATATAAAACTCAATTATTTTGAATGGGGTAATTTCTATGAAATGAAAACGGGATTCGTTACTTTCGAAATACATACCGTTTCTTTAAAAAGAATGCTTCGTTTAATTTAAATAACAAAACTGTTCAATATAAAAACGGAGACGTTTGATACAATTGCCTTCCATTTATTCAAAATGTGTTACCCGTTTACAATCAAAGAATAAGTGTTCATTTCAATGAAGAATACGTTTAAATCGACTGGCTTCTTCTTTCCAGGTAAACGCAAATTCTTTTAATTCAAACGCTTTTTTACAACTCATAATGCTTTTGAAAGAAACGCCACTCGTTAGAATTAAACGCATTTGCTTGTGGAGCCAAATCAAAAGCGCAAATCGTTTGAATTAAATATATTTCGTTCAATATGAGTGAATATTTCTCTGAGTGTGCCAACACTAAATAATAAGATGTTATATATTGTACTGAGTCTCTTTATTATCAAAAACTAGGTCTTCTTCCTTGCCTCGTTCTTTATACCGCTCCACGGTTTTGCGTTGCTCGACCTGCGGTGTAGGCACATCGCCCGTTTTGGCGATAATTTCTCAGCACACTTCTACAGGCAGCTCTATCTTGGATCGTGTCATCGCCGAGACCAATGCGTTGTTGTTGCTTTTTCATTTGACATATCCAGGTGTTCTTCGGTCTGCCTCTGGCCTTGGGTCCATCAAGTGGAACTTCCATTGATATCGCTTTCTTTGCGGTGTTCTCAGGCGGACGCCTTTGAACATGGCAATACCAATCCATTTGCCGGTCTTCGAGCTTTTCGGTGATTGGTTGGTATATGGACAAGCTGCCTCGGATGTAGCTTCTCTTGATGTGGTCCCTTTTGGTTACACCAACTGACATGCGTAACATTTTCATTTCATTCGCTGTCATTTCTTGCGCGTAATCTTCATACATGGTCCAGCATTCTGATCCATACAACTGTGTACAACTTGCCCTTCAGCTTCAGTGGCATTTTCTTATCGCAGAAAACTCCAGAGTTTTCTCGCCACCTCATCCACCCAACCTTTGTGCGATGTTTGATGTCATCATCGCATGTAGCTCCGCTGTTCACCATCGAGCCAAGGTACTTGAACTTGGTACAAGACTTAAGCTGCTCTCCTTTGACGTACATTTCTGGTATCGGTGCATTTGGGTCTGAGAATTGGCAGCATAAGAACTCAGTCTTTGTTATACATACTTACCCTCAGTCCATGCTCCTCCAGAATGTCACACCATTTTGTAAGTGCAGCTTGCAAGGCAACGATGTTTGGGCTACTGAGGACTATATCATCGGCAAAAAGAAGAGATATTTCTAGGCCGTCGGAGATACGTGTTAATAAGTAGCACATGATGATGTTGAAGAGCAACGGACTCAATACACTGCCCTGGTGTAATCCGACATTCACAAAAACTATGTAATTCAATACAATCGAATAAAAATTGTTTTCTCTCCTACTGTAATTAACATTCTCTATCAATATTGTAATATAAATTTTCCTACCATGAATATAATCAAATTCAATTTCTTTTATAACGAAAATTGATTCGTAACCGCCTCTGCATTAGTTTTTGTTTTTTTCTTATTTATATACAAAAGAAATGTAATGAAACTACAATGTAAAATAATAATAATCGTTTATGGAATATATATATATATATTTTCTTTAGATTTAAGTCAGTTAAGTTGTTAGATTTAAGTTAGTTATTAAGTTGTTAGATTTAAGTTAGTTATTAAGTTGTAAATACTTCCATTTTAAATAATTGTGATCCTCAAATGAGCATCGAGGTATCTTTATCATTTCAAGTAACTGAATTAATTACACATCCCACTGATAGGTGGAGATTAAATAAATGTCAGAGTGACATAATTACTAGTCACCGCCATTCGCGCAAATTTGTAACCCAAACAATGGTTAAGACTTATATTGTTGTACATATATGTATATTCGCTCAAT
This sequence comes from Microchrysa polita, assembly GCA_949715475.1. Classification (NCBI taxonomy): domain Eukaryota; kingdom Metazoa; phylum Arthropoda; class Insecta; order Diptera; family Stratiomyidae; genus Microchrysa; species Microchrysa polita. Next base: position 95,688,138 of record OX454415.1, read on the forward strand.
AAGTTCAGTTTCAGTTCAGAGTGTAGTGTAATAAGATTGGAGTCAAACACATATGAGTTGTGTGATCACACTCTGGCCTAACGCATGGCATGGGTGCTATGCTTTCTCTAAGGTTCATACATACAATGAATATTTGTCAATGATTGGGATTCATTAATATTATGAAGGTTTTTTTTTCAGTATATAGAATGAAAACCATTCTTGCACCATCTTCTCGAATTAAATTAATCAAAACGTCAATTTCTAACCATTACCTATATTTTTATCGTTCCGCCTATACTACAGTAACCGAGTATCCGGCTAAATTCAGCCGGAAAACGACTAAATTGGCAACACTGATTCAAGGATAGTTTTATTTGAAATGCTCTTATCAGCATTTTATACACCTTGACTGCTTGTTGTTGATATATTAAGCCATTTTTCTTAAATTTAGTCTACGATTGGTTCAAATGGCTAATTTTGAATATTATAATTATAGCTGTCACCAAAATTGTGACATACTCGACAACTCCAAAAGAATTTCACCAGAGAGCAGGGCAGGTGACCGTTCCGTTCATAAGTAAGGAGGGAGGCACTTCGAGGGAACCAGACGGCGGCTTTCCTGCTTGCTCCTTTAAAATCCAGGCGAAGCAGGCAGACACCAGACACAGAGAACATATAATCCACACAAAGAGGTCGACGCGAGTTAAAATTTCCTAGCGAAAATCATGAGAAATCCTCAGCCCAAAGGAAAATACAAGATATTCTCGGTGGCCCACCGGGTTTTAGCGGGAACTGTACATTCACACACACAGACACTCAAAGTTCGTTCGGTCGGTCAGGAGAATGATGAAGATTACGCTCGATAGCTGTGCCAAACGAAAATTTGCTGCTTCTTCTCCTGATGGCATTGTCGAAGCGAAGACATACTTCTCTCCGAGCGGGAGGTCAAGGATGGATACATACATACAAATGAGAATGTGTGCGAGAAAAGTCGGAAGCAGGCCAACAAGGCAAATGGAGGGGGATGTGTATATTTTCTATCCAACATTCAGAAAACCGTTAAGCTTCTTCGTCTGAAAGAGAAGGAAGAGTGTTGGATTGGATTCCTTTACGGAATTATGCTGGTGGTGTGAAATAACGTCTGGGCCTATGATTCCCGGATGTGAACTTTTGATTTGTCAATGACTTTTTTTCTTTTGTATGCGTTCGTATTGTTTATGGAAATGGAATTTGAGAAGTGTCCCGATGCCACATTGAGAGGAAAGTTTGTTGGGAAGATGATGCGTGTTTTGATTGCCTTCCGGATTTAATTGGGATGACAAATTGTCGGATGGTTGCTGCACGGACACTGTTTTATTTTATATTTTATCGATTAATGAATGCATTGTAAAACCTTAGGTTAGTTTAAATATCGGAAAATTTGTTTCATTCTTGTTTGATATTTTTATAATAAACGCCTATTGCCTGCTAATACAATGTCATCTGGCGTGGGCAAAGAATAGTGCCACCGCTTTGCCCGGCGTATCGTAAAAGGTGATTAAAGGGGCAGGGGAGAATAAAACTCTCCTGGGCCTCGTGCAAATCTATACAAGTGCCCGGTACAGATATGTACGAGGCTTAATCAAAAATTGACCCTATTTGATGCCCATATTGACTGTTCTCTAATCCCGAAATACACTCGGCCGCAAAACTATCGACTCAACCTAAAAGCGCGTGTATTTGTACGTGTTTTTCGAAAAGTATAGTAGTTATCCATAAAAATCGTATGTCATTGAAAAGCTTAAGGCCTCAGCTTTACGTTGGTACCATTTTAACCAATATTTGGTGAGCACTTTTAAAATTGATGCGCTTTGAGCGAAATCGTAGCGGAAACGAGCAAATATGAAAATGGTTTTTGGTTAGTTTTTTTTTGCAAATAAAACAAAAACTGTTGGAAAATAAATTAAGTATTTATTATTTTAGTATTTGGTATTGCCTCCTCTTGTTCTAATGACAGCTTCCAGTTGATTCTGCATTGATCTGATCAAGTTGCTGATGGTATCTTGAGGAATACCGTTCCACTCCCCTAATAGGGCTGCCTTCAATTCTTCAGTGGACGAAGGGACTGGATTTCTGGCTCGGACTCTTCTCTTGAGTTCGTCCCATAAGTGTTCAATGGAATTGATGTCGGGACTGCGTGCAGGCCAGTTAAGTGACGACATATTGGCTTCATTCAAGAACTGTCAAGTGAGGCGCGATGCATGACACCGGTAGTCACTAACAGATAGCTCAAAACCCAAACATAAAAAAAAAGAAATTGTTGATGCCAATTTGTTGAATACACTGCTCAATATACGCAGTAAAAAGTTACACTAATTTGCGCCATTGGTTAAGGGGGAGGGGGTGGCAAAGGGGTGAAAATGCAGTTTTTTGCAAATATCTGGAAAACTATGAGTCTGACCTTGAAATGTCCTGAGGACGAAACAAACTACATAAAATTGCCTTTGTAATAATATATAACACTCTAGAAAATTTCGCAGAACATTATACCTTAGACCCAAAAGTATTATAGTGAATTAACATTTTTTTAGTTTTACATTTCGAACTGTAACTCTTGATAGAATAGACCTACCGGCATAAGATCTTGCCCATATAATGATAACAAAATTTTATTTCATATGTACCCAAAATTGGAGTGCTCCGACCATTAACGCCCCCCTCACTCCTCCTAACATTTTCCACAAAGGCATGCCTGTGGCTTCTTTTTAAATTGATCCAGGCAGATAAAATTTGGTGGGGTCCCTAGTATAAGCTCCATTATGCTCCCCACCAAAAAGTATTACCATACGAATAAAACTAAGGGTATCCCCCATACAAAGTGCACGAAAATTCTAACAAATTTCACATTTTTTCACTTCTAAATTCAATGTAATATAGAAAAAAAATTATCTCTTAGAACGTCATTATAACAGTTAATTGTAGTCGTGTGAATGTTTGTTCAAAAGGTTGTACCAAGGCGTACGCTACAAGTATCAAAAAATTGGGTTTGAAGGTCAGTGATACCAGTTCTAAGGCTATTTGCGAATATTTCGAGTAACGTGTACTAGCAACCTTCGAACCTGATTTTTCGTACTTGTAAGGCACGCTCTGGTACAAACTTTTGGATATACATACATTCAAAAGACTAAAGTTAACTGTTATAAGGACGTTCTAAGAGATAACTTTTTATTCTATTTTAGATAGAATTTAGAAGTGAAAAAATTTGAAAGTTTGTAAGAAATTTGGTTCACTTTGTATGGGGGGTACCCTTAGGTTTGATTGGATGGTAATAATTTTTGGTGGGGAGCATAATGGAGCTTAGACTAGGCACCCCACCAAATTTGATCTGCCTGGTTCAATTTAAAAAGAAGCTACAGGGATGCCTTTTTGAAAAATATTAGGAGGAGTGAGGGGGGCGTCAATAGTCGGAGCATCCCAATTTTTGGTAGAAATTAAATAAATTTTGTTAGCAATATATGGATAAGATCTTATGACCGAAGGTCTATTCTATCAAGAGTTACAGTGCGAAATGTAAATTCACTATAATACTTTTGGGTCTAGGAGGGTATAATTTTCTGAGAAAATGTCTATAGTGTTACATATCATTACAAAGGTAATTTTCCGCAGTTTGTTTTGTCCTCAGCACATTTTAACGTCAGACTCATAGTTTTCCAGATATTTGCAAGAAACTAAATTTTCACCCCTTTGCCACCCACTCCCCACATGGCGCAAATTAGTGTAACTTTTTACTGCGTATATTAGGCAGTGTATTCAACAATTTCGCATCAAAAATTTCTTTTTTTTTATGTTTAGGTTTGGGGCTATTTTGAACCAATTGTACTGGACTACGGGCATTGTCGTGCATAAAAGTGAAGTTCTCGCCAATAAATGCTGCATAGGGCACAACGTGGACACGGGGAATATCCGTAACGTATCGCTTAGCTGTCAGCCCTCCTCCTCGTCCTCCTGTGGGCACGAATACGAGATCCGTTTTTCCCTCCAAGGAAATGCCAGCCCACATCATACAGGAATCGCCGCCGTATGCAACCGTTTCAGTGAAACAGCACTGCGCAAATCGCTGAGTTGGACGCCTGTAGACTAGACATCTTCTGTCACTGCCATGTAGACACATTCTCGACTCGTCAGTGGACAATACTGAGCTCCATTCCCGATCGCTCCAAGTAAGATGATCTTGAGCAAATAAGAGGCGCGCTTGTCGGTGTCGTGCAGTCAATTTGGGGCCCCTGGCAGACCGTCTTGGATTGATATTCGCTTCCCTTAATCGTCTCCTTACTGTGCAGACACTAACAGCTGCTCCGCGAACACGATTTCGTAACGTACTTGTAACAATGAAACGGTCGTCTCTCTCTGAAGTGGATCGAGGGCGGCCCGTTCTTGGTCTCGAATTAAAGCTACCAGTCTCTCGAAATCTCCTGCTAACTCTCGAGACAGCAGACTGACTCATTCCAAGACGGCGAGCGACGCCACAGTGGGGCCAAATGGCAAAAACGCGGTCAGAAATCATTTTTAATTTTTTTTTTTGTAGATTCTTTTTTGTGATACCCAAATGAAAGTGCATATCAGAGATATCCGAAATTTCAGATCGCTGCGATAAGTTTTAACCCGGTGAGGTAATGAGAAAGAGCGAAACAAAAATTTTCGGATTTTATGTTAAGTTCCTGGGAAAACAGTAGTTTTTTTTTTAGTTTCCAGATTATAAAACTCGCTGTTCCTTACTGGGTTTACAAGCCTTAGATTATAGAAGAACATTTTTAAACGCTATTTTTATAAGAGACCTGTTTTGCTCTCATATTGTTTGTGAAGATATATTAAATAACTTTCAAGTCAGAAATATTCCTCACAATTTACGGCGGAACAACCTTCTTGTTCAGCCCTATCATAGATTAAGCTATGGGCTTAATGAACCAATTACAAGGTCAATTATTCTTTATAATAGTTTGAAGGACTTAGTTAATTTTAATTGTATTAATAAACTAATGTTTAAAAGAAGTTATTTTGATAAATTTCCTTCTTAATATATTTTTTTTTCAGTTTTTTTACGATCTGCTAGATTTTACACTCGATTGATTGATTAGTCACTTACGTACGCATAGTAAGTAAAGTGATGCCGAGAAGCCAAGTCCCGGGACAAAAGTTTCTGTGAGGCAAAAAAAAACAAAAAAAAAAAAAGAAATCAGTTTTGGTTACATGAATGTAACTATGAGTGTTGCGAGAATACAGACCGACAAATTGTACCTAAAGTTTCACATCCAATCATTCAACGTCTAGGGGACGTTTAAATGAGTCCTTTGAGTTTCTTAGTGGACGCTCAAAAAGGCGGAGAGCTGCATTACTCACAGAAAAATATTCTCTTGGGGAGCTACAATATGCTCTACAGTACAATTAGCGACAAGCAGGACACAAACGAGCTGCTGACAAAATAAAAGAAATTATATCTTCTCTGGAAGAGTCTGGCAGACAAACCACTGAAGAGGCTAGTATGTCAGAAAAGAAGAAAGTCTCGCGATGTTTATTGATACTAAGCTAACGAGGTATCAATACAATCGGATTCGGTCGACCTCTATAATGATGGGTACAACGGTCTTCCCGTCGTATAAAACTATCGTCCTTGTAAAAAAGGATTGTTACCCCGAAGTTACTGTAACGGAAACCGGTGCAAGCATCGACCTTCAAGATTTGCTGGATCGGACATCGTCAAGACTGTTGAGCTCTTTGTGGAAGGCGGAGAAGCTCTCTAATAATGACGGTCTACTAACACTGATCTATAAGTTGGGCTGTGATGGATCCTCTAGTTTCACTAATTACAAACAAAATTTTAGTGATTCCAATGCAACAGACGATTCAATTTTTATGATGTCGATAGTGCCTCTACAATTATTAAGCAATGGGAATATTGCTTGGACGAACCCTCATCCTTCATCAACAAAATTTTGCAGACCCCTTATGTTTGAATTCACAGAAGAAACTCACTCCAAAATCATCCATGAAGTGAATAGAGTGAAAGCAAATATAGGACAATTGCATCCAACAATTGGAAATATTGAAGGTCAACAGTTTGAAGTCACCCACCAACTACATATGACAATGGTCGATGGCAGAGTCTGCCAAGCAGTAACAGGAACTCCTTCTTCTGCTTCTTGTCCCATATGTGGTGCCAAACCGTCGGAGATGAACGAGCTCCAGCGCTTGATTTGCAGGCAAATCGACGAATCAAGCCCAATGTATGGACTATCAACACTACATGCGTGGATCCGTTTTAAGGAGTGTTTACTGCACATCGCCTATAGGCTGCCATTCAAAAAATGGAGCGCACGAACACCAGAAGAGAAGGTCCAAATGGCTCAAAAAAAGGAATCTTCGGAGGAATCTGGGCATTATAGTGGATATCCCAAAACATGGTGCTGGCACGAGCAACGATGGAAACACTGCTCGCCTGGCAAACTGTTGCGGAAATTTTGAACATCAATGTTAACCTCATACACAGGTTTTACATTATAATTCAAGTGTTAAGTTGTCGGTATGCTGTCGATTCAATCAAATTTGAAAGTTATGCACTAGAGACAGCTCAAATATTTGTCAACAGTTACGGATGGTACTTCATGCCTTCTTCAGTGCATAAAATTCTTCTACACGGAAAGGTTGGTTTCATAGATTAAATTGAATACAAATTGATTTGACAATGACTTTTACTTTGATTAGCAAACAAAGTGACCCCAGCACAGTTAGAATTTGATTCACTTTGTATAATTCAAGTGGTAGTCTGGCTGGTCTAGCGGTTAGTGCGCGCACCTTCGGTGCACAGGCTCATGAGTTCGAATCTCACCGAGTTCCATGGTGTTTTTCGAACTCACGAGCTTGTGACGGACTATGATCTCACTCAGATGTTAAACGAGTACCCATTTATGGGGATAAATAACACTGCTGAGCGTGATGCTGATCTCATTACCTCAACAAAAAGCAGATAAGATCTTGGAAATAGGATGTCACTAACACATCCTGCGGCCTTAGTCCAATGCTGGATTGTCGCGCCTGTTATTTATTTGTATAATTCAAACCTTTACCAGGTATTATTAACACTTTGCTTTTATATATATCTTAACAAGACTCCATTATGCTGCCAATTGGCTGGATGTCTGAAGAAGCACAGGAATCTAGAAATAAGGATTTCAAACGATTTCGGCAGTTTAATACCCGCAAAACATTTAGGATTGCAACTAATAAAGACCTTATGAATCACCTTATAATTTCATCAGACCCACTGATTGCGACATTTTTGGGCCAAACCACAAATGGAGCTTGAAGAAGAGGCAAAAGGTCTTTTAAAAACCAATTCCCAGGGGAACGAAGACTTAGAATTGATGGACGATGACCAACATTAACATATCTTCACAAAATTAAAATATATTTTCGCATTACGTTATTTGTGTTAAATTTTATTTAATATATACTTATTATAACTAACTAATATTGTTACTGCTCCCCAACCCTTCCATTTCTTTTGTTATTATTATTATTTTATTTATTATTATGCACTTGTTTAAGATTTAATTGTAATAAATTGTCATTAATTATGTACACCAATATTAAAAAAAAAGTTCAAATTTACTTTTACAAAATTTGTATTTTCCGCCAAAAAACCGTTAATTTTTCAGGAAGAGTAAGTCCTAGCGCTCTCAAACATGTCTCATTCGATTCGGCATGAAAAATACATAAAGAAAAAGTATCGTTCAGGTTTTAGTATGCACCGAACGAAAGTTATATATGTATTTATGACCGCTTTTTTGCCATTTGGCCCCACTGTGCGACGGTTCGCTGACTACAACTTGTGCCGCCTGATCTGGCGTCGTATCCATTGATGACAAAACAGTGATTGAAATTACTTCAGATGTAAGTTACCTAACTTTCCTGATGCAACGGATAATGAGAAACCGATTACGGGCGCTTTAATAGGGGCAGTTTACCTGACCTGACATTTAAATTGTAAAGTGCGAAGTAAATATTGATAAAAAGGGTACTAACAGGTAGCTAAAGTTTCAAACTTTTAAACGACATACGACTTTTATGGATAACTATCATACTTTCCAAAAAACACGTACGCGCTTTCAGGTTGAGTCGATAGTTTTGCGGCCGAGTGTATAAAAGGCAACCCTCGTATTGTCGATGAAATTATTAACCCTTCTGTCGCCGTCTACGAGCTATTATGCCTGAGGTTTAGCTGAACCTTCTGTAAAATTAGTTTTATTTTTTTAAGAGGTCTAATTTTAGTTCTAGACACAGTTTACATACTATGTCTTACGATGATACGCCGTTTTTTCGTTTCGTTCAAAATAGCCCCAAACATAAAAAAAAAAGAAATTTTTGATGGCAAATTGTTGAATACACTGTCTGATATACGCAGTAAAAAGTTACACCAATTTGCTCCATGGGGGGGAGGGGGTGGCAAAGGGGTAAAAATTCAATTTCTTCAAATTTTTATAGTTTCACATTTTGCACTGTACTGATAAAATGGACTTAGGATCATAAGATCTTGTGCATATATTGCTATGATAAATTAAATTTATCTCTTAGAACGTCATTATAACAGTTAATTGTAGTCTTCTGAATGTATGTTCAAAAGTTTTAATCAAAGCGTACACTACAAGTATCAACAAATTGGCTTTGAAGGTCATTGGTACTAGTTCTAAGGCTATTTCCGAATATATCGAGTAACGTGTACTAGCAAACTTCAAACCCGATTTTTCATACTTGTAAGTCACGCTCTGGTACAAACTTTTGAATATAAATTAAGAAGACTACAATTAACTGTTATAATGACGTTATGAGAGGTAAATTTTATTTTTTCATTTGAGATAGAATTTAGAATGTGAATTTTCTTAGAATTTTGGTTGACTTTGTATAGGGAGTACCCCTAGTTTTGATCGGATCGTAATAATTTTTGGTAAGGAGCATAATGGGGCTTAGACTAGGCACCCCACCAAATTTGATCTACCTGACTCAATTCAAAAAGAAGCTACAGTTATGCATTTCTGAAAAATGTTAGGAGGGGTGAGGGGCCTCAACGGTCGGAGCACTTCCATTTTTGGTACTATCCAAAGACATTTTGTTGGTAATATAAGGAATAAGATCTTGTCACCCTAGGTCTATTCTATCAAGAGTTGCAGTATAATATAATTTTCCGAGAAAACGTCTAGAGTGTTATATATCATTACAAAGGTAATTTTATGTAGTTTGTTTCGTCCTCAGGACATTTTAAGGTCAGATTCACAGTTTTCCAGATATTTGCAAAAAACTGAATTTTCTCCCCTTTGCCACCCCCTCCCCCTTAACCCATGGCGCAAATTAGTGTAACTTTCTTCTGCATAAATTGGGCAGTGTATTCAACAATTTGGCATAAAAAATTCCTTTTTTTTTATGTTTGGGTTTTGAGCTATCTGTACTAGACTACAAAGTGAATAAGAGTAAAAAAAAAAAATATTTCATGTTCCATGCATCACAGAAAGCGGATGCGTGAATATCGAATAATTACCGAAAAATCTTCCAAATATTTATGGAAAATGTCCTAATTGAATCAAAGAATATTATGGATATGAAGAATGTGCCATCGGAGGAACAGATAATAACGAACACCTTCGGCCTAGAAGTAAAAAAGGCAAATTGCATGCATACGCAGATAAATTGCAACCAAAGAAATTGTAATCTTTCTTTTTTCTTTCCCATTAAAAGCAAACCTCTTTTACTAAGGAAAAAGTTCAAGCCTTTCCGACTTTCGGAAAAAGATTTCTTCAGCTGATACTCGTTATTTTATTAAATTTTAACAAAAAAATCAATATTTAAAGAAAATGTCCGGTTTATGTAGAACAACGGATACCTGGTTACCAAAATAAAAACAGCCCTGGAGGCTCTCTCATGATGCAGGGATTATATTGCTTACCTTGGCCTTGGCTGATTAAGTTCAAATCACTGTTTCCATGGCCGAAGCTTCATTTGGTCGTCATTGAATCGCCGAAAGTCATATTCGATTTTTTGGTGGCACAATTTGGTTTAAATTTCACTACTTTCTTAGAGTTCTTCATCGTGGCTCACTAATAACTCGGGGTTGACATTCGCTTTCTTTCAGACAGCGCTAAGATTTGTCTTTGTTTTCTTTTATGTGTTTGATAATAAACAGTTTACCGTATGAAATAAAATTCGATAGTAGCCTATTTAATGTGAAAACCAGGACTAAGGCTTGCATATATCGATACTCAAACCAATCTTCTAAAATTCGGATGTTTGTTTATATTTCGAACCACTGGTGAGATTTTTTACTTGAAATTTAAAATGAAGCACTGAAAAATTAGTGAAAATATGTTTTGTGCATCAATTCTTGCGAGAAAAATTGGTGCAATCAAAGAGTTAAATCTTGTCAAAATACTTATGCCGCACTAAAATCACACCTCCATCTTTTCTCTTTTCAATAGCATGGGAGTCCGAAAGAGGACAGGAAAAATTTGAGCATATTAATTGATGTCGATATGTGCTTTAATTTCGATAAAATAATTTTACCGTTAATCGCTTCAGTTAAACAAAACCAGTATCGGGGCTCGAAAGTATGAGATGTCAAAATACATATGCCGACTAGTGTATATGCTAACAGAAGAGTTAATTATCACGTTGGCATTTTGAGAGAGTAACAAATAATACGCGGATATTATATTCTCAATTGTGAAAAAAAATTTGACATTTGTATTAAATTCGTTTGTGTTTTTATTTAGTACAAGCTGTGAGAGCTCGCTTCGCTCGCAAATTTACAAACCGAATTGTAAATTTGAAAGATACTAACTAAATTCGATATTCAAAGAGGAAGGAGGTGTAGACCAATCCGCTGGAATCAGTTGACTGAAATCTGGCAGTTCGTTCAAGGAATACAGAAAGAAATATTCGAAAAACACATCTTAATAATTTTGCCCCTTATACATTTTTTCACGTGTTTCAATGAGGATCAATTCGGCAGAATTTTTTTTCAAAAATCCGCGAAAAAACTTATAGAAATCCGCTCATATGTTAAAGAAATACACGCAGAAATAGGTGATAAAGAACCCATTGGGAATTTTAGCTCATTGTGAATTTTTTTGCATGTTTTAATAGTTATTATGCTATTCTGCCCATCCAGCAAATCCAAAATCAAGAAAATCTGTTCAGCCGTTCTCGAGGTATAAATGGCGTAACTAACACGACTTTCTTTTATATACGGAGTTCACTATTTATAATTCGGGAATTGGCAACACTATTGTCATTTGAGTCCATCTGACGGTTCCATCGTAAAGTTTGACATTTTTGACGATATAGGTACGTACTCAGAACATTTTGTCGCACGGACGCTATTTGTTTATTTTATATTTAGTTGAAAGTTTAGTGCCCTGTGGTATGGGTCGCGAATAATGCCACCGCCTTTCCCGGCGTGTCGTAGAAGGCGACTAAAAAGGGACCTAATCCAAGGTGGATCAGCATGCGCCGAGGGATGCATGGTCAAGAGGGTGCTTGGCCGCTAGTATGCGAAGGTCGCAGGCAACCATGACATCTGAAGCCTAAGGCACGTTTTAACATCAACAAGACCTCCCATAGGTTAGTGTGTGTGTGTGGGTTGCCGCGTCTGGAGATAGCCGGCGGACGTAAAAGGAAAGTCCATAAATTTACTTATTTTCCACACACTAGTGCCAAAAACACAACCTTTCTCCAAAAGGTGTAAAAGAATGGAAGGCCTTATGGAAATTGACGCAGATACAAGCACTACCCCGCTGGGCACTACTTCTGCTATGCGGTTGAGTGATCCCGGGGCGAACCTAGTTCGCGCCAGAGCTCGACGGTTTCCGGGGGCGAGCAATATAAGGCAGTCCAATTACATTGTGGAGAAGCTGAGGGTTGCAAGCTGGAATGTCGGTTCCATGACGTCAAAGAGCGAGGAGATTGAGAATATCATGAAGCGGAGAGGGATAGACATTATGTGCGTGCAAGAGACAAAGTGGCGAAATACCCATATCGACAGAGCCCGGTTTCTTACGAATTCCATGAAGTACAAATTGTACTACTATGGAATTACAAACCAAAGAAACGGAGTTGGCATTATTCTGGCGTCGTCTTTACTTGGCAGTATAATAAGTGTCGTGAAGAGAAGTGACCGCTTGATCAGCATCAAATTGGTTATCTGCGGAAGGGTGTGGAACGTAATAAGTGCCTACGCTCCCCAAGTGGGACTGCCACCAGAAGAAAAAGAGGCATTTTGTAACGACGTTGACACCCTAATTCAGACCATTCCAGATACCGAATTGGTGTTCTTGGGAGGGGATTTAAATGGCCATGTGGGTGAATCAAATTATGACTACGAGGATTGCCATGGTGGAAAGGGTAGCCCTTCAACGGTCAGAAATGACGAAGGTGAAGCTATTCTGACCATGTGCAGATCGCATGGTTTGGTCATCCTAAATACATGGTTTGCGAAAAACGAGACACCTAATCACCTACAGTAGTGGACACGGAGATAGGAAACACGAAACGCAGATCGATTACCACCTCTGTTTCGATTTTATGAGAAGGTGGGTAAGAAACTGCAAGGTGATCTTGGGTGAATCTGTCGTCAGCCAACATCGTTTGCTCCTGTCAGAATTTATTTTGAAAGCAGGAGAAGCAAGAAATAGAAGAACTCCCAAGCCTGTCGAAAAAATCAAGTGGCACAATCTCACAAACGACAACTTTGAACCTGTAGTAACTCCATTCATTGATAAAATGACGGAGTGGTTTCAAAACAACAAACTGCACCGAGCACAGTCCAACACAAATGTGGAATAGTTTCGCTGAAATGTCAGTAGGTGAGGCGGAAAAGGCACTTGGAGTTTCGAAAGGTCCACTCCACACGAAAAAAGAAACATGGTGGTGGAACACCGAAACTAAGGAAGCAGTGCAAGCCAAATCGAACGCATTTAAGGCATGGACAAAATGAGAGTCAAGCAGTGAAGCCGAACGGGTTCAACTTCGCGAAAATTATATGCAATGCCGAAAGAAAGTAAAGCGCTTGGTAGCTCAAGCAAAGGCGAAGGCAGCTGAGAAATTCTACCAAGAATTAGAAACACAGACTCCGACCGAAGGACCGTCTTTGCGCGAGAGACCTAAGCACGACGCCAGGATATTTAGGGTCGCAGCCCAAAGGAGAAGGAACGCTCGGGAAATACAGGCGCCAAAGTACGTGGATGACTCGCAAGGAATGTTGCTGATTGACGATACGGCAATTTGTAGCAGGATGCGAGAGTATTTTGACGAACTTCTAAATGAAGAATTTCCTCGAGCAGCTTTTCAAGATGTTGAGCCGAATACAACAAATATTGAAGATATCTCAGAGAAAGAGGTGATGGAGGCAATGCATCAGATGAAACGCGGAAAGGCAGTCGGCCCGCACAAAATCTCCGCGGAATTTTGGTTGAAAATGGAAAATGTCGGGCTTAGTTGGCTCACAGTTCTCTTCAACAAAATCAAAGGTGGGCAACCGATGCCTGATGCTTTCAGGGAAAGTTTTCTTCTTCCTTTCTATAAGAACAAGGGAGACTCACGCAAACTCAACAACTATAGGGCTATAAAGTTAACACCTCATACACTAAAGATCTACGAGCGAGTTGTCTGCAACCGATTGAGAAAGATTGTGCGGTTGAATGACAATCAATGCGGCTTTGTTGAAGGTCGATCTACAGTCGATGCGATTCAGTGCATTCATATTGCGATGGAAAAGTATAGAGCAGCACGAAAGGACTTGTACTTTGTGTTCATCGATTTGGAGAAGGCATTCGATAGAGTACCTCGTGATCTGATATGGTTGGCCTTGAGTGCACTTAATGTCCCCGAGGCATACGTCAGGATGATACGAGACATGTATAATGGAGCTACGACTAAGGTTAGATGCACAGCCGGTGAATCAGAAGAATTTCCGGTGAATGTCGGAGTACACCAGGGCAGTGTATTGAGTCCGTTGCTCTTCAACATCATCATGTGCTACTTATTAACACGTGTCTCCGACGGCCTAGAAATATCTCTTCTTTTTGCTGATGATATAGTCCTCAGTAGCCCAAACATCGTTGCCTTGCAAACTGCGCTTACAGAATGGTGTGACATTCTGGAGGAGCATGGACTGAGGGTAAGTATAACAAAGACTGAGTTCTTATGCTGCCAATTCTCAGACCCAAATGCACCGATACCAGAAATGTACGTCAAAGGAGAGCAGCTTAAGTCTTGTACCAAGTTCAAGTACCTTGGCTCGATGGTGAACAGCGGAGCTACATGCAATGATGACATCAAACATCGCACAAACGTTGGGTGGATGAGGTGGCGAGAAAACTCTGGAGTTTTCTGCGATAAGAAAATGCCATTGAAGCTAAAGGGCAAGTTGTACAAAACGGTTGTACGTCCCGCACTCATGTATGGATCAGAATGCTGGACCATGTATGAAGGTTACGCGAAAGAAATGACAGCGACTGAAATGAAAATGTTACGCATGTCAGTTGGTGTAACCAAAAGGGACCACATCAAGAGTAGCTACATCCGAGGCAGCTTGTCCATAGACCAACCAATCACCGAAAAGCTCGAAGACCGACGAATGGATTGGTATTGTCATGTTCAAAGGCGTCCGCCTGAGAACCCCGCAAAGAGAGCGATATCAATGGAAGTTCCACTTGATGGACCCAAGGCCAGAGGCAGACCGAAGAATACCTGGATGTGTCAAATGAAAAAGCAACAACAACGCATTGGTCTCGGCGATGACACGATCCAAGATAGAGCTGCCTGTAGAAATATGCTGAGAAATTATCGCCAAAACGGGCGATGTGCCTACACCGCAGGTCGAGCAACGCGGAACCATGGAGCGGTATAAAGAACGAGGCAAGGAAGAAGAAGATATTTAGTTGAAAGTTTCGTCTCGGCAAAAAATGAAACTGAATCGTGAACATTTTCGTGCGATGATTTTTTTTTACGATTTTTGACGTGGATTATCACAACAAGAGTGCATCAATAAACTTAATTTGACTTTTGGCGATGAAGCTCCATCAAAAATCACTGTGTATCGCTGGTTTAGTGAATTCAATCGTGGTCGTAGTTCGCTGTCCGACGAGTTTCGTGAAGGTCGTCCAAAATCGGCCGTTGTGTCAATGCTGTGTGCGAAATGATTAAGCAAGATCGTCATGTCACCTATTGTGAGATTGAGGCATCCCTAAGCATTAGTTCCAACAGCATATATGCGATTTTACATGAACACTTAGCTGTGCGAAAGTTATGTTCGCGTTGGATCCCACACAATTTGACAATCGCTAAAAAAAGGCTCGTGTCGATAGAAATGCTTAAAGGTACGTGTTCGTAGGAACAATTCATGTGATGGTCGCTCAGCGATCGTATTTAACCCTTCTGTCGGCACCTACTACAATATGCATATTCTATACCCAATAGGTCTGGCTGGACCTACTGAGAAAAATTTTTTATTTTTTATAAAAAGTTAAATTTTTATCGGTATAATCATTCTACCCATTCTATACAGCCATTTATAAACAATAAGAGCATTAAAATCTTTTTTGCAGATATACTAGAAGCGTTTTTAAGAAGACATATTTTGAGGTGGTATTTGTACAAACATGTTTCTCCCTTTTTTTCTTCTATTTTTGCTTCTCTTTTTTCATTGCGTATCCGTACAGAAAGTTTGATCAAATTTTCCAAGTCCTATATCTTTAAGGAAATATTTGGCACTCTGTTGGTAGATTTTATCGCGATATTAGTCTGCAGATTTGGGAAAATCGATAGATAGAAATAGGGAATTTTCAACCGCAAAAATCATTTCATTCTAAATTTTCCGTAAATATCTCAATTAAATCTATTAAGAAACACCATCGTAAGTCACTAATACTTAATTCATACTATTACAAATGAAATAAAACCCTTTTTGATTTTCCTAGAATCAAATCTCAGTTGATTAGGTGATGTTATAAGACAGGATAAAATTAGGCGTACCCAATTTGCGAACTTCACGGCTTTTTAAAGCAAATTCTCCGAAAATTTTATCGTTTATCGTATAAATTTAATTTTAACGACTTTATTACATTCTAAATAGGAGATTTTTAAGAGAATTTAATATTTTCACTTTTTACCTCAAGACGAAAATGGGGGGAAAAACTATAGGTCTGGCCAGACCTATTGGGTATCAAAAAGCACTATAAATTAAAAATCATCAAAAACATGCTCAAAACTTCAACCGATTTTTTAAAATTTTTGCAAAATGCTTCTAAACATATTATTCTAGGATATCATGAAATATGAAGTCGCTGCGATTTCATCTTCTATATTTTTTTGACCAATACATAGTGCCAAAGGTCTGGCCAGACCTATGTGCCGACAGAAGGGTTAAATATTTTTTGAATGGTTCCATTTTCTAGTATCGACCATGGACTAAAGCAACATATGTGTATAGAAAATATACCCATATAGTGCTCAACACCGGTGGTTTAACTTCGATCGCTGAGCGATGATCCCATGAGTCGTCTCTACGAACACAAACCTTAAGAAATTCACATAGCGTCCGTACGATAAAATGTTCTGAGTACGTATATCGTCAAAAATATCAAACTTTGCGATGGAACCGTCAGATGGACTCACATGACAACAGTGGGACTCACATGACAACAGTGTTGCCAATTCCCGAAATATAAATAGTGACCCTCGTATATATGTAGATGTGTGAACTGCGATAGTATGAAAACGGTGCCATTTTTATTTTCCGATGCCCAGAAAAGTGAGTGAGATTAAAGTCCGTCACACGGGTCATGAGTTCGAAAAACACGATAAACTAGATTCGTTCACAGTGAGTTTCGAACTCTTGACTCTGTGCACCCAAGGTGCGCGCACTAACCACTACACCAGCTAGACTATTAAGTTCGAGACAGCTCGAGTAGCAGGAAAATATAATTATTCTAATTTATGTATATTTGGTGCTGAATTTAGAATTTCTGGCTTGCGATATATCGAATGAAATATATCGATAATTCAATATTTTGGAAATTAAAATATCGATTCAAATTTATATCGAGAGAAAATATCGATTTTTCGATATCATATCGCAATTCCCTAGTAGGTATAGTGGAAAGTACTCTGTTAGACCATTTACTCAGCTCATGTATAAGTCTCGCGTGTACTGCAGCCATTTACACGAATATAGTGGATTCTTCTTTTTACACTGGAAAAACTTTACCAACTTATGTAAACCGCGCTTTACCGTCATTGAACGATTTAAGATTGACACAAAGTCGATACCCTAGTTTGCTTGCAGGCATTTCACTGCTGGCGCTGTTGACCGATCTGTAAGGGACAGGGAAGGGAAAGGGAGCGATCTTTAGTGATGTTGTTCTATTTATAGTTTTCTAAATCTAGCAGCCAGTGCTCTTTCACCTTATGATTTTTCGCAAATACAATGAAACCTGTCTAAAGAGACCACTGTCGGTTCCCAGAAAAATTGGTCGCTATTAGAGGTGGTCGCTTAATAAGGGTAATGAACTTAAGGAACAAATTCATCGATTTAGAAGCAATGTACAACTTTTTTCCTAAATTAAACCTAACGTGGGAGACTTCAAAGCTAATATCTTCTCAAGAAATCCACGACCTAAATTTCCATACAGAATTGGACAGAGCAACTCAACTTCCTGTTATAATGAGAAGTGAGAACGATGACGTCTGGCTAATGACTGGCTTTTATTCTAATGATATAAAGTTAGTTACAAATGATGTTACAGTTATTGTTTATATTGTTATACAGCAATAGTCCATTCTGATATAATACATTTACTTAACTATGCATTATCCTTATGTATATAACATTTCCTTGACAGGTGTTCTGGACAAATTTTTTACTGATGCATTTAGTAAAGATATGTGGCTCTGGACCACAGAGTAAATGGCGTAAATTCGCTGTTCATACACCTGTGCTTTGTGGAATGCAAGAGGTGTCAACCGTATAAATAGAAACATTTTGAAAGGCTTGCATACTTCATTGTGGCTTGACGAAATTTACACAATTACGCCAAATTGGCCAATGCTTTGCAAAACAACCAGTTATGTTAAAAAGGAGAACATGTGCATATTTGAACATGTTGCATTTTTCATTCAAGAATTCTATTCTGCTCACGCACGATAAAAAAAAAAACTCAATTCGGTTATTTTATAAAATAATGAAATCATCATTGGGTTTTACCAATAGGTAATAGGAATGCGTTTAGCGTTTTCAATTCCTAGTTTTTCTTAACAAGAAAACGCAACAAGCTTTATTGAATGAATTCGAAAACGAAATCTTCTCCTTATAGGACTAGACACGAAAACTGAAAATTTTCCAAATGTTCCAAAGCTCCCACTAGAAATATGTTACTGACTCTACTCTAGTTACTCAGCATTTAAACTTGAAAATAGGTCAAACGCGGATCATTAACAGCAAAATTATAATTTATCAAACACACATTGTAGTGTAGTCTTCTTCTTCCTTGCCTCGTTCTTTATACCGCTCCATGGTTCCGCGTTGCTCGACCTGCGGTGTAGGCACATCGCCCGTTTTGGCGATAATTTCTCAGCATAGTTCTACAGGCAGCTCTATCTTGGATCGTGTCATCGCCGAGACCAATGCGTTGTTGTTGCTTTTTCATTTGACACATCCAGGTGTTCTTCGGTCTGCCTCTGGCCTTGGGTCCATCAAGTGGAACTTCCATTGATATCGCTCTCTTTGCGGGGTTCTCAGGCGGACGCCTTTGAACATGGCAATACCAATCCATTCGTCGGTCTTCGAGCTTTTCGGTGATTGGTTGGTCTATGGACAAGCTGCCTCGGATGTAGCTACTCTTGATGTGGTCCCTTTTGGTTACACCAACTGACATGCGTAACATTTTCATTTCAGTCGCTGTCATTTCTTTCGCGTAACCTTCATACATGGTCCAGCATTCTGATCCATACATGAGTGCGGGACGTACAACCGTTTTGTACAACTTGCCCTTTAGCTTCAGTGGCATTTTCTTATCGCAGAAAACTCCAGAGTTTTCTCTCCACCTCATCCACCCAACCTTTGTGCGATGTTTGATGTCATCATCGCATGTAGCTCCGCTGTTCACCATCGAGCCAAGGTACTTGAACTTGGTACAAGACTTAAGCTGCTCTCCTTTGACGTACATATCTGGTATCGGTGCATCTGGGTCTGAGAATGGGCAGCATAAGAACTCAGTCTTTGTTATACTTACCCTCAGTCCATGCTCCTCCAGAATGTCACACCATTTTGTAAGCGCAGCTTGCAAGGCAACGATGTTTGGGCTACTGAGGACTATATCATCAGCAAAAAGAAGAGATATTTCTAGGCCGTCGGAGACACGTGTTAATAAGTAGCACATGATGATGTTGAAGAGCAACGGACTCAATACACTGCCCTGGTGTACTCCGACATTCACCGGAAATTCTTCTGATTCACCGGCTGTGCATCTAACCTTAGTCGTAGCTCCATCATACATGTCTCGTATCATCCTGACGTATGCCTCGGGGACATTAAGTGCTCTCAAGGCCAACCATATCAGATCACGAGGTACTCTATCGAATGCCTTCCCCAAATCGATGAACACAAAGTACAAGTCCTTTCGTGCTGCTCTATACTTTTCCATCGCAATACGAATGCACTGAATCGCATCGACTGTAGATCGACCTTCAACAAAGCCGCATTGATTGTCATTCAACCGCACAATCTTTCTCAATCGGTTGCAGACAACTCGCTCGTAGATCTTTAGTGTATGAGGTGTTAACTTTATAGCCCTATAGTTGTTGAGTTTGCGTGAGTCTCCCTTGTTCTTATAGAAAGGAAGAAGAAAACTTTCCCTGAAAGCATCAGGCATCGGTTGCCCACCTTTGATTTTGTTGAAGAGAACTGTGAGCCAACTAAGCCCGACATTTTCCATTTTCAACCAAAATTCCGCGGGGATTTTGTCCGGTCCGACTGCCTTTCCGCGTTTCATCTGATGCATTGCCTCCATCACCTCTTCCTCTGAGATATCTTCAATATTTGTGGTATTCGGCTCAACATCTCGAAAAGCTGCTCGAGGAAATTCTTCATTTAGAAGTTCGTCAAAATACTCTCGCATCCTGCTACAAATTGCCGTATCGTCAATCAGCAACATTCCTTGCGAGTCCTCCACGTACTTTGGCGCCTGTATTTCCCGAGCGTTCCTTCTCCTTTGGGCTGCGACCCTAAATATCCTGGCGTCGTGCTTAGGTCTCTCGCGCAAAGACGGTCCTTCGGTCGCAGTCTGAGTTTCTAATTCTTGGTAGAATTTCTCAGCTGCCTTCGCCTTTGCTTGAGCTACCAAGCGCTTTACTTTCTTCCGGCATTGTAGTGTAGTATTCAGGTGATAAACGTAGTACATGAGATTGCAAAATGTGGTGGAAATTTTTTTTGTTTCTTATGTTTTTAGGGTTCTGAGTACGGATCCGGAGCTTCACACCAAAATTTCTTTGAGGAAAACAGTGTAAAAATTGCGAAAAACCCAAACATTTTCGCTGTTTTTCCGTTTTTTTTTGCTCCTAACTCTGAAACTATATGCATTTCTGCGAAAAACTCTCCAGGAATATGTTGGAGAGAACATGATTAGGCTTCCAAAGAGATATAAATATGTATTATAAATCCATTGAGCGGTATTAATACAACTATTCATTTAAGTTTGCCACTTTTAGCATAGTTCCATATTATGAATTAAATTTTGAGATTGAACGATTTTTCATTTTTGGTGACAAAAGTTTTTGTTGTTCTTTATGTATGTTGGGATACTGAGCCCAAATCCGTAGCTTCCACCTACATCTCGTTTCGAAACAGGGTCAAAAACACAAAAAAAATTGTAGCGATAACGCTTAACGCATTTTAATGATTAATATCGCGTTGGAACCGCAATCATGTTTTTTCTAACATGTTTATGGAATGGTTTTTGGGGATATGTACAGTTTCAAAGTTATAAGCCAAATCAAAAACGGAAAAACTCCGAAAATGTTCGGGTTTTTTTTCGGTTTTGGCCCTGTTCTGCAACGAAATTTTTGGGGGAAGCTCCGAATAGCTCAGCACCCCAAAAAAGGTAAGAAATAAAAAATATATTATCTCGACCACATTTTGCAATCTGAAATCACCTAGTGACTACACTATTGGTCTTTGATGAACAACAATGAAATCAGCAGCTGTATCACGATCGAATGGTGGCGACAAAAAAAAAATCTGATTGGACATTTTTGCTGTTGCTGCTTACTGCCAAAAATATATTATTCGCGTAACTAACGACTTAAATTTTCTGAGGCCTTGCTTTTTTATGAGTTAATACCGCTACTTCTTAAATTTATTAAGAAAACTTGCAAAAAAACATACAAAACTCAAAAGATAAGCACATTGTGTACTTGCCTATGGTCGCTTTATATGGGCACATCGCATTTTTTACGGTCGCTAATAGAGGTGGTCGTTTTAGAAGGGTAAAATTTGTATGGACAAATGAGTGATGTAGTGGTTGTTGGTCCGATAAACAGCTGGTCGCTTAATACGAGGAACAAATGTATGGAGTTGTATGGAAACGAATTCCGTTCCCGAAAAAATCGGTCGTTATGAAAAGGAGTCGCTTAATACAGGCGGTCTTTTAAACAGGTTTCACTGTATCTTGTTAACTGTAATATTTACAGCAAAATGTTCTGAAACAATTTAACCCTGGAAGGTCATGCTTATTTTTAGTACGATTCGTCGACCCTCAACTTTGACACTTCATAAAAATCACACTTTCTCAAAATATTACTAAAATTTTACAAATTTTCAATCGTTTATTTAGAATGGAAAGACATCGATATTGAGTAATTTTGTAAGGAAATTGATTTACAAATTAAATTTTCTTAATTCAATGTTATTTGGCCCGAAATATAAAACACTAAATTTAAAAATGAGATAAATAAAAATTTAACGTTGATATAATTAAAAAAACGTGCTCGAATCATAAAACACATATTCTAAACGTACTAGGAAATTGGGTTTAATGAATGAGAAGCTCATGTAATATACAAGTGGCACAGCGATCCATTTTGGGGTTCCAACACGGGTTTTCTTTCACTTCACCTATTGCGGTTTTTACAGTGGATTGTAGAATTATTTATAGTAAATTGTGGAATATTTTCTCCCCGAGTTCCCTTGATTAATTCTAATTTTATGTACAATGTCTAATTTTGACATTGAGTGCCTTGGAGCCGATTTTTATGAGTTCGAAAGGCAATTTTCCTAAAATGAGGAAGAATTTTGAGCCATTTTCCTGATTTGTCCTATTTTTGTCCTAGTAAATATTTTTTCCATGATTTTTGAAAAAATAGGTCCCACATTTCAAAAATAAACATATTTGTTATGAGCTAGTTGTATGGGCACAGACTTATCGTCGAATCGACAACCAACCATAAGAAATACTGGAGTTCTAAGAGTTACACAAAATTCATCCTTTGTCGTTTCGATGACACCGATTTCCAAAAATCCAACTTACCCTGCTTACTTCGTCTAGCCGCAATGTAGCCGGCAAGTACATCGGCACGGTAAGTGCTGTACGAAAACTTAGCTCCAAATAATGAGAATTGTCACAAAAAATGAGATAAATTTGATGATGCGTAGTCGATTCGACGAAGCATGACCTTCCGGGGTTAAACTACACAAAATTCCCTTTCTAATCATATATAATACCGTATACCCCTTCTCTTGGCAGATTATGTACTAGCCCTAAAAACATCCGATGTAATTCAGATTTTTTGATAGTTACATTTGTCTCTCTAGCACCTGAAGTAATTTGATTGGAACCAGTGTCATTGGGATAACTATTCCTGGCCCACACGGAGACTCAGGCTGCTCCGGCAAAGCATACCCATATTTCCCCTATTAACATTTTTCAAAAAGACATGCCTGTAACTTATGTCCGAATCACAGCAGGCTGGAAAGAATTTGGCAAACGTTAAGGCTAAGTCCATGGGCGTAGTCAGGATTTCGGTCAGGGGGGGGCAAGCCCAAAATTTTTTCAACATCATGATTTTCTTAGGAGTTTCGGTCGCAGAAATATTGTTAGCAAATTTTAGAGTAGCCTGGCTTGTGGTTGGATTGGTGCACAGGGTCATGGATTCCAGACTCACCGTGAACGAATTCATTTTATGGTGTTTTTAGAACTCACGACTTAAGTAACGGACTATGATGTCGCTCAGATTGTAAACAAGTATCCATTTATGGGGATAAATAATATTGCTGGGCGTGCTGTTAATCGCAACACCTCAATAAAACTGCAGTTTAGATCTTGGAAATTGGATGTCACTCATACATCTGCGGTCGTAACTTACTGGTGGACTGTCACGCATGTCATTTCTTTTTTTTGCTTATTTTTGGAGCCAAATTTAAGAAAGGTGATGAGAATTGTTTTCTTTTGCCTTTTAAAGCGTAGTTAGTCTATTTTCAGTGCAATTCTTGTATCTCGGACTGCATATTCCACTTGCGAAATCAGTTTGTTTCGTCTGTCACTTTCATCTTATCAAAGTAGCATCGTCAGCATATTTATAAATCCTTTATTGCTTAAAATATGGATAATAGTGTAGTTACTACGTGCTAAACCTAGTACATCAGATTGCAAAATGTTGTGGAGTCAAAATCGCGAAAAACCCTAAAATTTTTGCTGTTTTTCCATTATTTGGCCCCTAACTGCGAAACTATTTATTTCTGCGAAAAACTCTCCATGGATATTTTAGTCAGCACAAAATAGCGCTTAAATATTACAAATTCGTTGAGCGGTATTACTACAATTGATAATTTAAATTTGCCATTTTTAACATAGTTCCATAATTATGAATAAAATTTTTGAGTTGGAACGGTTTTTCATATTTGGTTGCAAAAGTAGCATTTTTCTTGTACGTTATGTAGTTTGGGGTGAAGAACCTGAATCCGAAACTTTCCACCAAAATTTCGTTGCAAAACAGGGCCAAAATTGCAAAAAACGCCAAAAAAATGACTATCAATTGTAGCTATACCGCTTCACATTTTAATAATTAATGGCGCGTTGGAACCGCAATTATGTTTTCTCTAATATTTTCATGGACAAGTTTTCGGAGAAATGTTCACTTTCGGAGTTATAAGCAAAAAAACGGGAAAACTCCGAAAATTTTGGATTTTTTCGAAGTTTTGACCCTTATCCGCAACGAAATTTTGGTTAGAATCTCCAGATTCGAGCTCAGCACCCCAAAAAACATAGGAAGCAAAAAAAAAATTTCTCTACCACACTTTGCAATCTGAAATCACTTATAGTAACTATACTATAACGGTTTAATTAAGATTTCTTCTAAATTTCTCAAAGTAGTATCAGTGGCTACATTTTATTGCTGGCATGATTCAGCTAGAAAATAAATTTTGATTAAATAACTTGAAAGGCACTGAAATATGATGTCCGTTCTTTACCAGGTCCCTAAAAAAACATACTATTTGTCCCCTTTCAGATGAAAATAAGTTGAATTCCACTATATCTTCCCGAAATTGTTTACTCCAGCTCAGAAGCCATGAAATGAAACAGGAAATATGGGATCGACGCAGCCACAGTAGCATACTCACAAGTGAAATGTGTGTGCTGGAACGCAGCCTCCGTCAGTTACGAGAGGCCACTCGCTGTCATCTATTTGTATGTGCCTCCTGACTGCAAACTGTCCCGATCATGGCTTCTCCGGCAGCACTTGGAGTGGTGGGAAAGGCAACTGCTGCGCCAGCAGCAGAAAATTTTTGGAAATGTAGTATAGTGCAGCGATTTTTTTACTACATCGGTAAGAATTTTTTACCATCTTCACCGACCAGGGGGGGGCGACCGCCCCTCCCTGCCCCCCCCTGGCTACGCCCATGGCTAAGTCCCATTAGACCTTCCACCAAATATTACTTCGATCTGATTAAAACAAAGGGTACCTCCCATACAAAATGACCCGATAATTGCCTACGAGCAAAACTTTAATTTTGGTTGACTTGTTCCCTTATTTCTTAATAATCTAGTGGCATTGAATTTGAATAATTTGTATGGGAGGTACACTTTGTTTTAATCCGATCGAAGTAATATTTGGTGGAGGGTCTAATGCGACTTAGCCTTAACGTTTGCCAATTTTTTTCGAGCCTACTGTGATTTGGAGATAAGTTACAGGCATGTCTTTTTGAAAAACCAACAAAAAACTACGTTTGACGTTTATAAAATCGAACAACCAAATTTTCGCGGAATATTAAAATTCAAATTTTTAATTAAATTCGTAATTGCTGATATTCAATTCATCAATTTATAATTCATTTGCTCGTTCGCGTTATTAGTAAATGTGGTTTCGCGTATCAGTACAGTGAAATATTATAAATTTGTTCGGAAAGTTTTCGGTTGTTTGTAGTTTCTACCTGCCGCTCGGGTGGTCTGTTTCCTTTGTTTACATTTTGTTCAGAAGTAAATTCAACTCAGCTTAACTGAGTTATCTGAGCATACGTTTTCAGAATAGTATACAGCGCAGTGGTAGCGTGTACGACTCACGCCCGTGAGGTACTGTATTCAAATCCCAGTTCTTACATTTTTTTCTTTTTTCTTTTTTCTCTGTTTATTAATTTATTAGTTTAGTTCTTGAATTAAAATGAATTGTGTTTGCGAATAATTTTACAAAGTCCAAATTGACGGTCTACCGCAGCTCGTTTCGTCGTTGCAGAGCCAACTTAGCAAGCTGAGATCCCTTATGAAATCTGTAAATTGTTATGAAAACAATTCCAAAGCATTGCGAGATAAAAACGTAAATTTAAAAAATAAGAAGAGTAATATAGGGAAAGACACTAAGAAAAAAACTAAAAATATTGTTTCAATATCTTCTGAGCAATCTTTCGTTAGCCATGAAGCGGGAACTTCCACTGTTATTTCAGATTTATCTTCTACAATTCCTTCCAACGTTGACAAAAATCAATCTCCGATTGATAAATTTGTCACAGTTCGTAAGAAAGGGAAAAATATTAAAAAACCTTCTCCTGATGGTGATGTTATTCCCAAAAAGTGTGATAATAATAATAGGCGACACAAAAGAATCTTCGGTATCGATCAAGCTAATGATTCTCTTCGAAGTGTCCCCAGTTTCAAAGTATTCCATGTTTCTAAGCTACATGCTTCGGTAAAAGCAGAAGATTTAAAGGAATATGTAATGAAAAAACTTAATTTAACAGATGACAGTTTTCTTTCGGTTTATCCTCTGATAAAAAAAGATTGTGATATATCCAAATTAGTTTCAATCAGTTTTGGTTTGAAACTTCCTCATGAATATTCGAAGCAAGTGTTTTGTGCCAACTTCTGGCCCAAGGGCGTCAACATATCACCATTTAATTTTTCAAAAAACGACAAACGCCAAAGCAGTGTCCAGCAGAACCAATGAAGAAGAAAAAGAAGGGAACAAAATATCTGAAAATAAAGGGGACAATTTGATTTTTTTGTAGCCAGCAGTGGCGTAGGAAATTTAGTGTTTGGGGCTGGTATGGTTTAATTCTTTTTGGCTTTTTCATTGGTTGGAGTATTCACCCGCAATGCACTGGAATACACAGTATTTAAAATTTTGTATTCAAACGAATTCATACCACACAACGCTTTGCAATCCCATTTAGCCGCTTGATATCGCCATGTCAACATGGATTCCTGAAAGGAAAATCAACTTCAACAAATTTGGTATCATTTACTAAATTTGTTGCTGATAGTATTGAGCAGGGAATGCAGGTTGATGTGGTTTATACCGATCTTTCGAAGGCTTTCCATAGAGTAGATCATAATATCTTACTCAAGAAACTAGAAAATTTAGGTATACAGTCCGTTTTTCTTAGCTGGGTGAAATCCTATCTAACAGATAGGACTCAGTTGGTTAAGTTAAATGGCTGTACATCCCGCTCTGTTATAAAGTGTTCTTCAGGGGTTCCGCAAGGAAGCCATTTAGGACCACTTTTCTTTTTAGTTTTCGTAAACGATATCATCAAAAATTTTAAATTCGTGCGCGTATGGCAGTATGCCGATGATATGAAAATCGCTATGAAAATACGCAACATTGATGACTGCTATAAGTTGCAATCCGATTTAGAAAAGCTGCAATTTTGGTGCCGCGATAATAATTTATATTTAAATGTTAGTAAATGTAAAGTACTTAGCATATATAAATTGAAAACTCCGATCTTCTTTGAGTACTCCGTAACATGTAGTGTTCTTGCAAGGGTTGCCGAAATATCAGATCTTGGTGTAATTTTCGACCATGAGCTTTCATTTCGACAACACATTGATTACATTATTTCAAAAGCGAATAGTATGTTAGGATTTGTTAAACGTAATGCGCGTGAATTTAATGATCCCTTTACTTTAAAAATATTGTATACAGCTTTCGTACGTTCGCACCTGGAGTATTGTTCTATTGTGTGGAATCCGTTCTATAAGGTGCATATCGAGCGCATAGAAAGAATTCAACACAATTTTACACGGTTTGCCATTTATCAAATTGGCTGGCGTTTCAAGCCAGATTATAAAACTCGCTGTTCCTTACTGGGTTTACAAGCCTTAGATTATGATCATGTAATATACATACATACATACATACATTTTATGCCTAGTTGCGGGTATAGATACGTGGATGATGCTAGTCATTTATACATAATGATTGCTATATGTATCTTTTGGTGCGTGAAATTGGCGTTGGCGTGAGGATGTACATTTTTTTAAAGGACATAGATAGTGGGTCTAGAATACTGAAATATTTAGTGAGGGTTAATTGCATTTACATTAGAGTAAATGTTAGTAAATTACGATTTTTCTTGACAGGGCGTGGGCATTGTATAGATTTGACACTATGGTTCGACAACTCTGTCGAAGGAAGATAATATTTTCGTGTGGGCAATTGTCACTTGCTTGTTCGATGTCGACTTTTAGTTTTTTTTCCCGTTGCATTTATTATTTTTTTCATTTTAGAATTACTAATTTATAAACTCCAGACAATCGCCGTTTGAAAAAAAATATTTC
The DNA here is from genome assembly GCA_949715475.1 of Microchrysa polita. NCBI lineage: Eukaryota > Metazoa > Arthropoda > Insecta > Diptera > Stratiomyidae > Microchrysa > Microchrysa polita. The sequence continues at coordinate 95,716,244 of OX454415.1, forward strand.
AAATTAACTAAAAATCACATGGAAAAATAAGCTGCATGGCAGGAAAAGGATAACTGCGTGGTAATAGTTCATTTATAATTTTTGCCGATTTCTCTGGACTGATTTGATTTAAATCCACTTTCTTAGCCAATCAATACCAATAAAAAAAAGTGGTTACATGCAAGTGTTTTTATGTGTAGTTCTACATAATATATGAAAGATATTGTGGAAATACCGCTAACACATCGAACAAATATCTTCATACACGCTCTTCCTAGAGACATACATTTTCATTCCGACAGATCCCCCGATCCCCGATCACCGAAATTACTGCAAAGGCGCGCGCGCCGAGTCAATTTTCAAAAGATGTTTCGCTAACTTGTCGACATATACAATAACCAATAATGAACTTACAATGTTTCGCTCAAAGTTCAAAGCTCTTCACCAAAGACACACTACCAATCCATGCTCTTCCAATTAGATTCTCATTCTGCGTGAAGGCTTTTCAGCGGAGGAAGAGGTCGGTGGCGGATAATTCTTGTAGCATTTCCAGTGTTTTTCCAGTAAATTTCGTTCGCTGAATGCACTCATTATTTTCGCTCCTAAAGATAGCTTTACTTCGCCAATCTGTCATCAAATAAAGCACACACCAACGAACCAACATGAGCATAGTCACACACACACACACACACACATCTAGATACATTGCATACATACATTCAAAAACATAAAGAAATTCCTTACGCTTTTCATATACCATGGAATCGATCGTACGATGGACGACAATATAAGTCCATTTTGCAATGCATGGTGTCGGATGACCCTAAAGTACATATCTATAATGCAAAAGCACATACATCTGTCTCTGTCACACGAAGCACAGCGAGCACAAAAACCATCTGTCGCTGTAAATATTACAATTAAGATATTTGCGATCATAATTTCACCCCTTTGCCAATTTGGCTTCAAAAGTCAGCTCTTTTTTGGATGTTTGGGTTTCATAATTTTTTCAACTAAAATCACTATACTATGGGCCATTTTTTCGTACATTTTATAGGCTGGTTAGTCTTATTGCCTAGAGAAGACACACACAATATTTGGAAAGCTTTTCCATTGTACTGAATGACATTTTTGTTTATTTTGCATAGTTATGTTATCTTTTGCTTATTTACGCTGTTGCATGAAACCGTGCAATGATTTTTTTAATCTAAGATGATGGTGTAACCATCAAAATATGGCAGAACTATGCAAAATAAAGAAAAATTTCATTCAATAAAATGGAAAAGCTTTCTAAATATTGTGTGTGTCTTCTCTAGGCAATAAGACTAACCAGCCTATAAAGCTACAGTCACATTTGGCGAGCTACTAGTACTAGTAAAGTTGCATTCGAGAAATCACCATAGGCGACGACACGTAATAAACAACGAAAACAGTGTCATGTAAATGGGTGACTATGCGTTGTTACGACGTCGTCACCGAAAGTGTGATGCAACTAGACGCGCAACTAGTCACCCTATATACAGGAGTTAGTTGCAAACGAGAAATTACTACGGTGACGACGTCGTAAACAATCAACAAACTGTTGTGCAATTTTACTAGTAGCTAGTCAACAGACACATTTCCTAGATACTAGTGGAATAGGACATGTTCAATTCGACTAGCACCCACCCAGCGAGTGAATATACGCTACAATTATTTTTCGGTGGATTTCGAATTAACTGCTCAACCGATCGACACGAAATTCAGTGTGAATGTGTAAAATGGTAGGGTATTTGCCTAGAATGCCTTTGAGATTACGAAATGGTAACAGGGTGTCCGGGACGAGGTGCGAAAGTCGATTATTTTATTTGTCATCGGAAAAGGGTGTATCGGCACGTATATCGACATGAAATTCAGTGTAAATATATAGAATGGTAGGCTATTTGCTACAAACACCATTGAGATTACGAAATATCAACAGGGTGTCCTAAAAAAGGTGCAAAAGCTGATTATAATCGGGAATAAATTTTGTTTGAATGTGTAGAATGGTAGGGTATTTGCTACGAATGGCTTTGAGATTACGAAATGGTAACAGGGTGTCCGAGGCGAGGTGCGAAAGTCGATTATTTTATTTGTCATTGGAAAAGGGTGTATCGGCACGTATATCGACATGAAATTCAGTGTAAATATGTAGAATGGTAGGCTATTTGCTACAAACACCATTGAGATTACGAAATATCAACAGGGTGTCGTAAAAAAGGTGTAAAAGCTGATTATAATCGAGAATAAATTTTGTTTGAATGTGTAGAATGGTAGGGTATTTGCTACGAATGCTTTTGACATTACGAAATGGTAACAGGGTGTCCGAGACGAGGTGCGAAAGTCGATTATTCTATTTGTCATCGGAAAAGGGTGTATCGGCTCGTATATCGACATGAAATTCAGTAAATTTGTAGAATGGTAGGGTATTTGCTACAAATACCTTTGAGATTGGAAAATGTTAAAAGTAGATTATAATCGGCAATAAATTTAGTATGAATGTGTTGAATGGTAGGGTATTTAGTACGAATACTTTTGAAATTCGGAAATGCTAACAGGGTGTCCTAAACGAGGTGCAAAAGTAGATAATAATCAGCAATAAATTTAGTATGAATGTATCGAGTGGTAGGGTATTTTCTACGAATACCTTTGTAGTCGGGAAATGTTATCAGGGTCTCTCAAACGAGGTGCAAAAGTTGTTGTCGTAATCAGCATACCCAACAAACAATAGCTATCAACACAATACAAAAATACGAAAAACCTGCGGTTACAGAAAACATTCACAAAAAGTGACTGTTTGCTGTGCATTTTCGTCGAAGGGTCGACACCCCTATTTTTTCCATAGTCTGTATCTGCGGCTAGTCTCATTTTAGCATTTCAAATAGAAAATATAGTGCCAGGCTACTGTTAGTGTTTTGGAATCAGAATCACGGGTCTAAAGCCAAAACAAAAAAACATATTTATCCGAAAGTCCTAAAAGTACAAGCAATTGTGATTGGCATATAAAGAAGAAGAAGACATTTAAAAAGAGATAAAATACATTGCATATTAATTACTCGTTTCTTGTTTAACCTTCCGGCGGGCGCAATACCAATCCTAACACGATCGGGCGCAATGCATCTGACAGATTAAGTGCAGAAAAAAGGATGAAACTAAGTTTCTGTATATTTTAGACTCCTATTTATTGTTGCATTGTCTTTTTGAAACAGTTCTACGAAATTTTAGAAACAAATACGGGCTCACAAAGTTTTATACCCTTCACATTTTAAATTTTCCAAGAATATTCCGCTTTCAGTCGCTTCAATAATTAAAAAACCTCCACCAACTCGACCGCTTAAAAAATGTGAGCTTATTTGACTAAAAACACACTATTGAACAATTTGGTGAGCCTAAAAGTCATCACATCGTTATTACGCAATGTGAAAAGTATAACAAGTGGAAATTTTCATAGAAAGGAGAAAATAACACAATCGGGCGCAATACATCTGAGAGATTATTTCATCCCCTCCCGCCCCTCAGACATATGGTAGATACAAACTGAAAACTGCTTTGGGTAGCTGGTCGATAAAGATTAAGCTACTGTGAGTTTCAGTTCACTCCCTTTTCTTATCGCTCATTGGCGCAACAAAAACTGGTCACTTAATCTGTCAGATGCATTGCGCCCGCCCGAAGGTTAAAACAACCACAGTGCAGAGGATGTGAGAAAGATTTGCTCTATCTTTACTATTTGAAATGCTATAATGAGACTAGTCGCAGATACAGACTATAGAAAAAATAGGGGTAGCGACCCTTCGACGAAAATGCACAGCAAACAGTCACTTTTTGTGAATGTTTTCTGTAACCGCAGGTTTTTCGAATTTATGTATTGTGTTAGCTATTGTTTGTTGGGTATGATGATTATGACAACCACTTTTGCACCTCGTTTGAGAGACCCTGATAACATTTCCCGACTACAAAGGTATTCGTAGCAAATATCCTACAATTCTACACATTCATACTAAATTTATTGCTGATTATTATCTACTTTTGCACCTCGTTTAGGACACCCTGTTAGCAATTCCCAATCTCAAAGGTATTTGTAGCAAATATCCTAACATTCGACATATTTACACTGAATTTTATGTCGATATACACCCTTTTCCGATGACAAATAAAATGATCCGGCATATACAAACACTGGTCATCTGGTAAATCCATTTAACCATTATTAACAAAATGATCTACTTTTGCACCTCGTTTGGGACACCCTGTTAACATTTCTGAATCTCAAAGGTATTCGTAGAAAATACCCTACCACTCGATACATTCATACTAAATTTATTTCTTTTTTTTTTTTTTTTTTATTTTTGCCTCACAGAAGCTTCTGCCCCGGGACAGGGCTTCTCGGCATCACTTTACTTACTATGCGTACGTAAGTGACTAATCAATCAATCGAGTGTAAACTCTAGCAGATCGATAAAATAAAATCTAAAACAAAAAATAAATTAATAAGGAAATTTATCAAAATAATTTCTTTTAAAAATTAATTTGTTAATGCAATTAAAATTAACTAAGTCCTTCAAACTGTTATAAAGAATTATTGACCTTGTAATTGGTTCGTTAAGACCATAATTTACTCTATGATAAGGCTGAACAAGAAGGTTGTTCCGCCGTAAATTGTGAGGAATAGTTCTGACTTCAAAGTTATTTAATATATCTTCACAAACAATATGAGAGCAAAACAGATCTCTAATGAACATAGCGTTTAAAAACGTTCTTCTATAATCTAAAGCTTGTAAACCCAATAAGGAACAGCGAGTTTTATATTCTGGCTTGAAACGCCAGCCAATTTGATAAATAGCAAACCGTGTAAAATTGTGTTGAATTCTTTCTATACGCTCGATATGAACCTTATAGAACGGATTCCACACAATAGAACAATATTCCAAATGTGAGCGAACGAAAGCTGTAAACAACATTTTTAAGGTAAAAGGATCATTAAATTCACGAGCGTTACGTTTAACAAATCCTAACATACTATTCGCTTTTGAAATAATGTAATCAATGTGTTGTCGAAATGAAAGATCATGGTCGAAAATTACACCAAGATCTGATATTTCGGCAACCCTTAGAAGAACACTACCTGTTAAGGAGTACTCAAAGAAGATCGGAGTTTTCAATTTATATATGCTAAGTACTTTACATTTACTAACATTTAAATTTAAATTATTATTAAGGCACCAAATTTGCAGTTTTTCTAAATCGGATTGCAAGTTAAGACAATCACCTATATTGCGTATTCTCATTGCGATTTTCATATCATCGGCATACTGCCATACACGCACGAATTGAAAATTTTGTATGATATCGTTTACGAAAACTAAAAAGAAAAGTGGTCCTAAATGGCTTCCTTGCGGAACTCCTGACGAACACTTTATGATAGAGCGCGATGTACAGCCATTCAACTTTACCAACTGCGTCCTATCCGTTAGATAGGATTTCACCCAGCTAAGAAAAACCGACTGTATACCTAAATTTTCTAGTTTCTTAAGTAAGATATTATGATCTACTCTATCGAAAGCCTTCGAGAAATCGGTATAAACCACATCAACCTGCATTCCCTGCTCAATACCATCTGCAACAAATTTAGTGAATGATACCAAATTTGTTGTAGTTGATTTTCCTTTAAGGAATCCATGTTGACATGGTGATATTAAACGGCTAATTAAAACATCTATTTTATTTTTAATAAGCATTTCAAACAACTTCGGTATTGCTGATAGTTTGGCTATGGGTCTATAGTTATCAATAAGATGTTTCGGACCCTTTTTGTGAACAGGGGTTATGTACGAAACTTTCCATTCATCAAGAAAAACACCTGAAGACAAGGACAAATTAAAAATAAGGGCTAAAGGACGACATAACGATTGCATGCAATTCTTCAAAAATATATTAGGAATGCCATCAGGTCCGGCCTGAATACTAACATCAAGATCACGGAAAGCATTCAATAGGTCATCCTCAGAAATCTCAAGAGCACTCGTAAGGTCCTCCTGAGCTATCCGAGGGACCAATGCACTGTGGCTTGGCTTGGTGTTAGTATTCATTTCTGGTGAAACGGAGTCTGGCACTTCGTAAACTGAATTGAAAAATCTAGCAAATCCATCACAAACCGATTGAACATCGTTGTAAAAATTGCCATTGAACTCTAAATTTTTGGGTATTCCTGTATTCTTGCGCTTGCTGTTTATAAAACTCCAAAATGTCTTACTGTCATTTTTTATATTATTTTCAGCTCTCGCGATATACTGTTTGTAAAGATTTTTATTCATTAATTCATACTCTCTTCTCAATCTAAAGAAATGTTCTTTATTGGCAAGAGAGGATGACTTCTTATACAACTTATGAGCTTTATTTTTAGCTCTTTTAAGTTTCAACAATTCTTTACTACCCCAAGGATTTTTTGCTTTTATTTTTTTCTTTTGTAAAGGAACGTACTTATGAATAGCTTCCAATAAAATTGATTTAAAATTTGTATAACTTTCAGCAAGATTTATATTTGATATAACTGAAGCCCAGTCCATATTACGAAATATTGAATTTAATTTTGTAAAGTCAGCTTTTTGAAAATTTCTAGTAAGAGTAACTTCTGCCTCTTCTTCAATGTAATCATAAAAAACAAACTCAAGAAGAAGAGCACTATGATGCATTGAATTGGGCAAAAATGGTTTATCTACTTTAATTACAGAAGCATTGAAATCAGTACTAACAAAAATCAAATCTAAAATTCTACCAATTGAATTTTTAACAAAGTTCATTTGCATCAAATCCATGGCAAATAAACAATCTGTTAGAACAAATTCACACTCGAGATGTAAATTACGCGGCAGAATTTTTTTCTCGTCGTCGTTCCAGTACCAACTTATATTACCAAGATTGAAATCCCCAACGACGATCAATTTGTCTTTTTCCTCAAAGGATAATCTGGAGATATTATCTAAATGTTTTTTATAAACATCAACTGAACTCAAAGGTGGTAAATAGCTATTAAAAATGTATATTTTTTCGCTACTAGAAACATTAATAGAAACACATATCTGTTCCACGTCCTTATGAAAAAGCTCAACTTCATGAGATGGGAATGTTGTTTTGATAGCTACCAAAACACCACCTCCTCTCTTTGTTGAAGTCTCATAACGATCGCGGCGATAGACATCATAGTTTCTTATGAAAAGTTCCTCATTTGAAATGTCTGTGTGGAGCCAAGTTTCGGTTAAGCAAATGGCAGCATAATCTTCTAGTGAAACTGCAAGGTAAAAGTCATTTGTTCTTGAACGAAGACCACCAACATTTTGATAATAAACTGAAAAAACTGAATTGGAAATTATGTGTTTAGCTGGGCACTGTTTTGGCGTTTGCCGTTTTTTGAAAAATTGAATGGTGATATGTTGATGCCCTTGGGCCAGAAGTTGGCACAAAACACTTGCTTTGAATATTCTTGAGGAATTTTCAAACCAAAACTGATTGAAACTAATTTGGATATATCACAATCTTTTTTTATAAGTGCATAAACCGAAAGAAAAGTGTCATCTTTTAAATCAAGTTTTTTCATTACGTATTCCTTCAATTCATCTGCTTTTACCGAAGCGTGCAGCTTGGAAACATGGAATACTTTAAAACTAGGGACACTTCGAAGAGAATCATTAGCTTCATCGACTCCAAAAATTCTTTTATGTCGCCTATTATTATCAGCCTTTTTGGAAATAACATCACCAACAGGAGAAGGTTTTTTGATATTAATCTTTTTCTTACGTACAGTGACAAATTTATCAACCGGAGATTGATTTTTGTCAACATTAGAAGGAATTATAGAAGACGATGGATCTAAAATAACAGTAGAAGTTCCCGTATCTTGGCCATCAATAGGATGCTCAGAAGATTTCGCAAAAACTTTCATAGCATTCTTTTTAGTTTTTTTCTCTAAATTACTATTTTTATTTTTCAATTTTACATTTTTATCTCGTAATTCTCTACTATTGTTCTCACAACAATTTACAGAGTTCATTACGGATCTCAACTTGCTAAGTTGGCTCTGCAACGACGAAACGAGCTGAGATAGACCGTCAATTTGAACCTTATAAAATTGCTCGCAAACACAATTCATTTTACTATAAGAAAAAAAATGTAATTACTTGAAAAAAAGAAAAATAAAAAAAATTGTATATAGTGGGATTTGAACACCGGGCCTGAGGGGCGCGAATCTAGCACGCTACCACTGAGCTGTATACTACTGTGAAAGATACTATTCAAATAATTCAGTTAAGCTGAGTTTGAATCCGCTACTGGCCAAATGAAACAAAGAGAACAAAGGCAACTCGAGCGGCGATATAAACAACACACAACCAAAAACTTTCCGAAGTGATAATATATAATTTCACTGCACTAATCCGCGATACCACTTTTATTTAAATAACAAACGAGCAATTTAACAAAAAAATGACGGATTTGGTAATTAAAATTATGAGTTTTATGAAAAATTTAAATTTTAACTCGGAGCAGAATTTTGTTGTGTTCGCAATCGATAAACGTCAAACACGCAACCTTGACTTGAATTTCTGGTTATTATCTACTTTTGCACCTCGTTTAGGACACCCTGTTAGCATTTCCCAATCTCAAAGGTATTTGTAGCAAATAACCTACCATTGGACATATTTACACTGAATTTCATGTCGATATACACCCTTTTCCGATGAAAAATAAAATGATCTACTTTTGCACCTCCTTTGGGACACCCTGTTAACATATTCCTACTTCAAAGGTATTCGTAGCAAATACCCTACCATTATACACATTCCCACTGAATTTCGTGTCGATCCGTTGAGCCGTTAATTCGAAATCCACCGAGAAATAATTGTAGTGTATACGTATATTCACTTCCCAGTAGAATAATTGAACATGTCCTATTCCACTATTAAATACATTTTGCTACTATGTACTAGTAAAATTGCATAACACCTTTTTTATTGTTTACGACGTCGCGTCGCACAGTGCGTCGAATGTATGGAGTGGGTGGTCAAAAATCAATATCTTAAGAACGCGTTTACCGATTTTCATGAAATTTGGTGGATGTGTTTAGCTAGTTAGGTTCTTAATTCTGTATAAAATTCAAGATGAATAAATGATGGATTTTCGAGATATTGATAAAAATGTGAGGAAGATAAATGGTATAAAGATAGGCTATAATATAAAAAATCGTAACTTGGTAACCAGATAACCAATTCGCTTGAAACTTGGCTATTATCTAAAGCAAAAAATAAACATTAGTTGGTGAAAAAATTATTATCCGGGAACAACTGAGCTCTGAGTTATTTAAGAGAGAAATCTATGAATTTTACCTATTTTTGGGGGCTTTATAAAATGCCTAATATCTTTCAAGAACCCAAATTTAAACTTAATATTTTTTCACTCTGACATTGCTCAAGTGTCACTATTTAAAATATATAAATTTTAAAGAAACGGAGTTTTGCGATTTGGAGATATAGTGGTTCAAAAAATTAAATAATTCAGTGATATGCATCCTCCGAAGTCGTGTTTCGATAAAACATTTTTTTTCGTTTTTTATTTTATATAATAACAATAATATTAACAAAATACATGCTTATAATTTATTCTGGCTCATCGTCGCTTTCCAAATCCAGCAAACTTACATCAAAATTGGCAATGGAAAGTAGAATCTAATTGGTTTATATATGAATTGACTTCTGCGTCTATATGATGTTGCTTCTTAATTTTTGGAGTCCGCAGGGACGCTAGGAAAGGGTCCGAGTTTAAGAGGAGCATTCGCATTAAATCCTCATTGGAGCTGGTTCTGGAAAACTTACAAGTGTGAGACAATCGATTCCTTCTAACTTCCTTATGCAGTGCCTCCAAGGCATCATCAGATAAATTTCCAATTGGCAAATGGAAGGAATCAATTACCTCAACTCCGTGCACTAGAACCTTGTGCAAACTATTGAGCATGTAGTACCACGGGTATTATTCTAAATATAACCCTTTAGTGTGATCTAGAAGATCCTCAATTTTTTCTTTATTGATGCTTTGACCACTCGCCAGTACCCTTAAAATTATCGAAAAATTTTAATTAATTTGGCTGAATAAAAATACAAATTAGATTAAAAAAGCCAAAATAATTGTAGCTACTCTTAATCTTCCGTTACGTATTTTTTAAATCTCACTTTGAAAGTTTTTTCGTATTTTATAGATTTTTAACGAGTTTTTCAATTAATAACAATTTATTATTATATTATTATAAATATTTTTTACATGATATGGTTTACACTGGACTTCAGAAATCAAATTCCATAGAAAACCGTATGCATTATGTATTTATATTTATATTTTTTAGGTATTTTTGAGTTAATCGAATTTTTAATTTAATTAATTAATTAAAATTATTTATAATATTTTTTTTGTTCGTGCTTGAAATTTATTATCTCCTCTATCGCAGAAGTGTGTAAAAGTTTAATATTATGTTAAAAATTTCACTTTTAGTGACTTAAGAAATAGCCCAGTTGTCATTTTCCAAGGAACTAGTTCAGTAAAAATGCCAATTGCGTAAAAAAAGGCAAAAAAAGGCAAACCAATACTAGTTTAAATTAAAGTAGACACTTGTATCTTTCGGAAAATATCAACCACCCAAAACGTTTTGTGACGTTTTTTTTTAATCTCAATTTAAAGTTTTTTTTTCATATTTTAATGATTTTTTTACATTTTTTATTAAATTAAAAGATTTTTAGAAAAAAAAATTATCTGAAGAGTTTTAGTGGAACATACTTATTCTAAAAAATATCATTATGGTTGCCAACAACTTGCGAAAAGATCGGAAATCGAAGTTAAAGTACAACCTATTTTTTTGAATTTTTTATATTTTTCAACTTTAGTCCATAAAATTACTAAAAAAAGAAACAATAAAATTTTTTTTTTTACATATTCGGATACTCCAACATGTTCTCTTTGATATTGGCTAACTTTGATTTCGGGAAAAAATAGTCAATTTTTTTATTTTTGCCTATGGAACGACGCACTGTGCGTCGTCACCGTGGTAATTTCGCGCATACAACTAATTCCTAGGTAGATAGGGTGACTATTCACGCGTCTAGTTGCACACACTCTCGGTATCGAACGTCGTAACAACGCGTAGTCACCCATTTATATGACACTGTTTCGTTGTTGACGTCGTCGTCACCGAGGAGATTTCTTGTATGCATGCACTAGTAGCTAGTAACTAGCACGGTCTGACTGTAGCTTAAGATGTACGAAAAAATGGCCCTATATCTAGTATCCTTATACGAACTCATATACTTGTTGACATATCCTTATTCAAACACTGATTTTTTTTTAAATTTTGATTTTTTAACTACTTGGTATTTTTTTATATTTTACTAGCTAAGAGAGCTCGCTTCGCTCGCTCTCTTATCTAGTGCTCGCTGCGCTCGCGTTGTTCGCTTGGCTCACAACTTTACACTTATTTAACTTTATGAGCGATTTTGAATTTATTGCGATCGACGTAAGAGGGGAATTGGGAAGAGGGTCCGATGACCTTTTAGGTAATTTTGTCGTGAGCTCGGCAACACCTCAACCGTGTCGCTCCGCTAAAAATTGCGGATATACTCGTATCAAACGATTTCCGAAGTAGTAGCTGATTATGAAAATGCTGTGACCAACATCCAGGATAAATGTTCGCAAAAACGTAGTCACATTTATCTAAGTTACACTGTATTTGACGCAATGACAACTAAATATTCCATACATACAAAATGGAATTTACCGCCACTTCCTTTGAGACTTTCAAAATTTTCTCGGTCTGTAAACTTTCTTCAGTGTAAGATGGATTAAACAAACAAACAAAAATCCGTTATGTGTCCTATCTTCTGTATAAAACGAAGCAGTTTATCGTCAGGATAATCCTAAGAGTTTTTCCTATACTGGAAGTGACGTTATCAAGTATTCCATGGTAGCCTACCCTACTACAAATTTTCGACAGAGTTGCTCAATAGTGTTAAGCAGTGTTGTTTATGTATTTAACAGTTGATGTACCCACCTCTAATACAGTTAAAACTTCTCTGGATAATTATGGCTCCATTACACTACGTCATATCATCATATTTCTATCATATCCTTAAGCCAGTTCGATTTCATTAAGTACACGTATAAAAATTTAAAACGTATGAATCGAGTAGGTTTAATCCCTTACTGTACAAAATAGTAAAATAACGATAAAAAGAAGAGGAGGGCACTTCGAAGCATGAAATATAGTTTACGACCGATTACCATACCTAGCAAGGATATATACAAAATTTCATAAAAATCGGTCCAGCCGTTTCGAAAAAATCATATCCTTAAGCCGGTTCGATTTCATTTAGTACACGTATACAAATTTAAAGCGAATGAATCGAGTAGGTTTAATCCCTTACTGTACAAAATAGTAAAATAACGATAAAAAGAAGAGGAGGGCACTTCGGGGCATTAAATATAGTTTACGACCAATAACCATACCTAGCAAGGATATATACAAAATTTCATAAAAATCGGTCCAGCCGTTTCGAAAAGATCATATCCTTAAGCCTGTTCGATTTCATTTAGTACACGTTTAAAAATTTAAAGCGTATGAATCGAGTAGGTTTAATCCCTTACTGTACAAAATAGTAAAATAACGATAAAAAGAAGAGGAGTGAGTGCACTTCGGGGCATGAAATATAGTTTACGACCGATTACCATACCTAGCAAGGATATATACAAAATTTCATAAAAATCAGTCCAGCCGTTTCGAAGAGATCATATCCTTAAGCCGGTTCGATTTCATTTAGTACACGTATAAAAATTTAAAGCGTATGAATCGAGTAGGTTTAATCACTTACTCTCGCACAAAATGGAATTTCGATATTTACCACCACTTCCTTTGATATTTTCAAAAAAATTTTGGTCCATAAACCTTCTCCAATGTAAGACGGATAAAACAAAAAAAGAATCATCCAAATCGGTCCAGTGGTTTAGAAGTTTACTGGCAACAGACACAAATACACGTCCATTTTTATATATATGTATAGAAGATTTGTCACTTTCAATAGATATGATATATAAGTGAATTGTTTATTTAATGAGGCAACGCCCTAATAAGTGATGAATGACTATGAGTACGAAGCTCCCTTAAGGGAATCCTTATTACTTAAGTGGGGATTATGAATTCCGCCCATAGTATTTTTTTTCTCTTAGTGTCTATTCTAAATATAATATTTTGTTTTTAAAGATATTTTTATTCATTTAGTTGATATTGATTTTTTTCTTATAATATGTATGCAATTTAACAAAATAGTACAGTTTGGTATGATAAATTCAAAATTGATATTTCACTTAAATCCTTACTTATATTTATTTATTTTTTATTTCATTTATAGATTTATGTGAATTCTATGAGTGTTGCTGAGTATTCCGGAGGATGTTTGCAAATCGATAATTGATTTTATTTTTAAGTTTTCGTATTGCATTGTTTATATTTAAAAATTTAAAAAAAAATTGAATTCTAATTTGATTTTCTATATCTCGTGTCGTTGTCATTTTGTCAATGTAAACAGTAATTTCTTAGAGATTTTAGTTCTTTTTCTGTATGTTTTATATTTGAAAAAATATTTATTTTATATATTTTTCAGATAAATAAACATTTTTCCAGGAAATTTGGAATATCTTTTCTTTTGTTTATATTTTACTAGGAATCTACTACGCGATTTTCGAACTTATGAGGTCTTTTAATGTTTCTTATATGAATACCCTGAAGTTTACCTTTCATATATTTAGGTTCTTGTTTGAGCCTGGCGGCTTTATAGTTTTTTATAAAACCCGTGGTTCTATTCTTCGTAATTTTCCCGAGTTTCACTGGCTTTCGACAGCCATTTTTCTTTTGCCTGTTGCAAATTGGTTTTAACTTTACCGTGGTCAACCTTGTGCAGCTGTACGTCGCGTCGCTGGGGATACATTTGATTGTAGAATGATATCTATTGTTATAATGACGAATTGCTTGTTGGACTAACCTTCTAGATGATTTTTTTTTCTTTTGATAAAAAAGTATCCTGAATATTCCTAGTAATGAGTCATAGAACCTTTCGATGTCTGCAATTCCAGTGCTATGAATTTCGACATTTTCTGTTTCCAGAAATTCTTTTATCAAAACACCCTTGAACTCATTTCCGGCGACAATTTTTCTAGGCTTTCCTACTCGCGCGAAATGTTCTTCTAGAGCTTCAATTAGAGTGACATGATTACGATCTGTTAGATAATATGCGGATCCAAATTTTGAAAATTTGTCAATTATCGTGAGAAAAGTATGTTTCATTACCGTAAAAATGTATATTTGAACAATGTCATTTATTTTCATTGCAGTTTCTGATAAAATGAATTTGAGTTTAATCGGCTTATTTGATCTTTTTACAGTTTTACAAATGTCGCACTGATTAATGACTGTTTGAATAAGTTCTAACCTTAGAAAAAGCATAGTAACCCATGCCATGCGTTAGTCCAGAATGGCTATGTGATCACACAACCCATATGTGTTTGACTCCAAATTTATTACACTACACTCCACGAAATTATTCAAACGTCAAAATATTGTCGATGCAATTATTAACCCTTCTGTCGTCGCCTACGAGCTATTATGCATAAGGTGTAGCTGAATTTTCTGTGAAATCAATCTTAATTTTTGAAGAGGTTTAATTTGGGATCTTGAAACAGTTTACATACTATGTCTTACGATGATGCGCCGTTTTTTCGTTTCTTTAGACATAGTTTACATTTCGCCGAACGTTTGATCGGATTTGTGGCCGTCGGTTCCTTTGAAATATATGTGGAAAGGGGTGGAAAATATTGTTGAACGATATTTTTCATCAAGACCAATGGTCTGTCTGGATCTATACGCCAACAGAAGGGTTAAATATCACGTTGGCATTTTAAGAGAGTAATAAATATTACGCGGATTTTATATTCTCAATTGTAAACAAAAAATTGACGTTTGAATAAAATTTTCACGCATACTATGAACTGCAATAGTGTGAAAGCTGTGCCATCTTTATTTTCTGATGGCCACTCTGGACTAACGCATGGCATGGGTTACTATGCTTTTTCTAAGCTTAAAAATAATTGTGACAAAGTGACAAAAGTGTCCATCAAATCGAAGTGCATTTGCAGAATGGCCCTTATTATACTCGACGAACGTCATTTCTCGTTGGTTTACATACAAATTTAGCCTGAAATCTATTTGTGGTTCCATGCGTACGTGAAGGTGGAAACCCTAAACGAAATTTTGGTGGTGAACTCGTTCATGGTATTGCGGAGTAGGCCTGTTCCAAAAACCGGTGTTCACTTGGTACCGGACCCGATATTCTAAAGTACCGATATCACGGTTTTTTGGTACCGAGTTAAAAAGAACGATTCATTTCAACCATGAGCCGGTTTTTTCAGGTTTTTTTGGTACCGGTTTTTAACCCGGTACTCAAAAAACCCGGCTTATGGTTAAAAAAAACCGTCGGTACTGAAAAAAACCTGAGTCGGTTTTTAACCCGGTACTAAAAAAAACCGACTTATGGTTAAAAAAAACCCGTCGGTGCTGAAAAAAAACCTGAGTCAGGGAAACCGCTTGTGGTACCGGGTATTGAAAAAAACCGAAACCCGGTACTGAAATCTCGGTACAGAACAGGCCTAGCGGGGTCTCCTTGAATTTTTCTTTATTTTAATACTGGATCTGGAATTTTGAACTTATAACTATACTACTGCCGGATATATGAATAATCTAATCTAGTGTATGGCGATACAGTTTTGGCTGGCTGAACAAAATAAAACATTCATTGCAATTTGTGGTTAAATAAAAAAGGGCAATTTATTCATTTTTAGTTGCACTATGTATTGTGTTTCACCGCTTCTACAACGATCGATCGTCGTCGAGATACAACAATATCAGTAAGTTTGTTTTACTTATAGTACATTTATTTAGTTTGTTATTTAAATTGAGTTTTTTTTTCGAAATTAGTTTTTGTTAAATTACATCGTTCAGAGCTTTATCTTTGAATTTTATTTAGTTTATTAGTTGTTGTTTTTTTTTCATTTTCGTGAATTAATTTTTGGTTTACATTTAATTTTCTTGAGCCCTCATTATACCCTTCGCTTACTAAGCGAAAAGGGTATATTAACTTTGTCATGAAGTTTGTAACGCATTGAAGGAAGCATCTCCGACCATACAAAATATGAATATATATGATCAGCGTGACGAGCTGAGTTGATTGGACGATGTCCGTCTGTCCGTCTGTCTGTTGCGACGCGTTTTGCTCGGCCAGTTTAAAAGCTATGGAGCTGAAATTTTGCACAAAGGCTTCTTTTTGTTGCAGGCAGTTTGTATGTTTGAATCGGTGAAATCCGACAAGGGGGTCGTGGGGCTGCCATACAAACCTACTCCCCAAAATTAGGTTCTTCTTAGAAAAACTTTTTCATTTATGCACCAATTTCAATCAAATTTTACACAAATGTGTTTTCATTGCTGACACACAACATATGTAAAAATCGACCAAATCGGACAATGAGGTCGTGGGGCTGCCATACAAACCTAGTCCCCCAAATTAGGCTCTTCTAAGAAAACTTTTTTATTTTCTCATCGATTGCAATCAAATTTCGTGCAAATGTGTTTCTAGTGATAGCACGAAACATATCTAAAAATGGACCAAATCAGAGAATGGGGTCATGGGGCTGTCATACAAACCTAGCTCCCCAAATTAAGTTCTAAGAATTTTTTTTTTATTTATACACCAATTTCAACTAAACTTCACACAAATGTGTTTCTA
This sequence comes from Microchrysa polita, assembly GCA_949715475.1. Classification (NCBI taxonomy): domain Eukaryota; kingdom Metazoa; phylum Arthropoda; class Insecta; order Diptera; family Stratiomyidae; genus Microchrysa; species Microchrysa polita. The sequence continues at coordinate 95,733,097 of OX454415.1, forward strand.
TTGATGACACAAAACATACACTCCTCGCCACTTGAATAGCACACCCTTTGAGAACTCAATTCAACTGCCAAAAACTCAAAAACGACGAATCAGATAACGCTTAATTTTTTTTGTTCGTTTTTATGTTTGTGTGATGTGTCTCTGAAACAAAATTTGTGCACTGAAAATGTACAGATATTCATTTGTTGCAATTTTGTTTCGTTGTTGATACAAAACAACGGAAAAACATTGCGCCACTTGAATAGAACACCTAACGAAATCAACAGTTTTCTGGTATCATTGGACATGTGCGGTCGGTTCATCTCGGAAGGAAGTAAAATCGTGCTATTTTAATCAGAAAACGCAAAAATGGGGCGAGGAAAAGCTTTAACAGAGGAGGAAAAAGGAAAAATTAAAGCATACAAGGATGTGGGCCTATCTGTTTCGAAAATATCGAAAAAAATCGAAAGAAGCAGAAAAGTGATATCCTCCTTTTTATCGAATGAGTCAAATTATGGGGTAAACATGAAAGGCCGTACACATAGTGTGCTCTCTAGTGCGGAAAAGCGACTTATTTTGAGAAAAGCTTCAAATTCGCACGATTCTGTAGCGAAGATAAGGGATAAAGCAGGTGTCAAAGCAAGTGCAACCACTGTCCGTCGTGTTATTTCGAAAGCTGAACACATAAAGAGGTTAAAATTAAAGAAAAAACCACCACTCAATCCTGTACGTAAGGCGCAACGCCTCAGTTTTTGTCGCACTAACATGGCCTGGACTACCGAGTGGCATCGTGTTGTCTTCTCAGATGAGAAAAAATTCAATTTGGAAGGCCCCGATGGGTACAGCTACTATTTTCATGATTTACGGAAGGAGAGTCATCATTTGGACCGCTTACATACATAGTCGAGTCGGGGGTGTCATGGTGTGGGGAGCGATCTCGTATTATGGCACTTGCGAGTTGCAATTTTTGAGCACAACGATGAATGCAACGGCATACAATGGCGTACTGAAAACGGCTTTCCCATTCTTTGCTAACCTTTTTGGACCACTGTCGTGGACATTTCAACAAGACAATGCACCCATTCACACTGCCCGAATCGTAAAATCATTTATAGAGAGCCAAAACGTAACTCTGTTAAACTGGCCTCCATACTCACCGGACCTAAACATTATCGAAAATGTTTGGGGATGGTTAGCCCGGAAAGTTTATGGATCTGGTCAACAATATTCTACCATTCCAGAACTTATTGAAGCCATCAAACTTGCTTGGAGCTCTATTACTCTTGATTATATTGGAAAATTGTACGAATCAATTCCAAATAGAATTTATGAAGTTCTGGTCAACAAAGGGGGATCAACCCACTATTAATTTATTTATATTTTACTTAAAATGTTCAATTAACGTCAAATAAAATTAATAATAATATTTCAGACATAAACGTTTTTTCATAAATTACTTTTCTTTTGGGGTGTTCTATTCAAGTGGCGCAAGATCCAAGGTAAGCTTTTTGAGTCGATTTACATAAAAATTCATATAAAATCAACTGTTCCAGATATTAGAACCTTAATTGTTGCATCGGATTAACAATTAAAAAAGCTTAAGCTTAAAAATAAAGTTTAACTTTCTAGCGCTACTGGTTCGCGGTATATTGCGTTTTAACAATTTTTTTTAGGGTGTGCTATTCAAGTGGCGAGGAGTGTATGTATGAATAGATGGTCCGACCATGTGGTCATGGGGCTACCATACAAACCTATTCCCCCAAATCAAATTTTACTAAGAAAAACCTTTTTATTTGCATACAAATTTGAACCGAACCTCATGGAAATGTATTTTTATTGATGTTACAAAAGATATGCAAAAATGAATTAAATCGGACCATTGGGGTCATGGGGCTGGCATATAAACCCAACCCCTAAATTAGGTTCTTTGTCCACCAATTTCAACCAAATCTCATAGAAATATGTTTTAATTGATGCCACAAACATACGTAAAAATTCAAGGAAAGGCCATGCGTTCATAGGGTTGCCGTACAACCCCCCCCCCCCCCCCGCACACACACACACTTCCTTTTTGGTTCTTCTAAGAAACCCACGTCCCCCGCTTCCCCCAATAAATTTTCGCCCCGGCACTTATGTGAAAATTCAAGGAAAAGCATGGAAGCGGGAGAATTGAACACAAGTCATAGGAACGCCAGAAAAAACTTTTAGCCCGGCGGGAGCGAAGGGTATCCAAATTTCGGCCGCGCCCGAAATTAGCCTCGGTCTCGTTTTATTTTCACTTTATATTCAATAAATTCTATCATTAAAAAAATCAAAAAGACCTTTTTATTTGAGTTCTTCTGTGCCCCGAAGGATGGACATTTTCCTTCCTCCTTCCTCTCCTCCATAACGTTTCGTATCTAGGTGGCGTTTCAAGGATCAGGTTGCTTTGGCTCAAATAATCCACGACCGCCGTTGGTCTAGCTGGTACATGTGCCACCGAGCCAAAAGCAATTTGATCAAATAAAAAAAAAAAACTTGTTGCAATGACGGCGACTTGACATTAGAGCCGTGGTTCGCAACAAACTCTAAAATGTAAAAACGGTAGCAACTTGAAACATTCCTGTAGTTATTGGCTTGAACAATATAGCCCGGATTTTCGTGCAGTAAAAAATTGAAAAACGTGCGGTAAAAATCTCGAAACGTGCAAAATCGTGCAAAATAAATTCTCTCTCAAATGTGCATTTTGCGTGTAATGTAAAAAAACTGTTTTATATGCTTTTAGAAGCTCAGACTTTGGAGCAGTCGACGAAGGAAAAGTATACTTTAAGACGACTAGCTCTAAAAAATTAAGTAATTTTTACTTAAATACACTTCCAATTTTTTAACCTTTCGTAAGCTTCTCCCCATAAAATGCTCTCTAGATTAGAGATTTCAATTGGATTTATTAGTTTAGGATCCTCCGCAGAGCCTTTGACTTTATCTAATAGGAGAACGAATCGTTTTCTGGGGCAGATGTTCTATTTGTATTTAAGGTTAGTTAACCACCAGTTAATTAACATGCACTCCACAAACAACAGCTGTAAAATTGTATGAAAATCAACTGGCGTTTGACGAAATTCCCATATGGCGATGATTTTTGTTTAGTTTTATTGTTTTTCATCTTGTTGTTTCTTTCTCATTGATTTTATTCTCTTCTCTGTCTATCGAAAAATTCTGCACATTTCCATACTTATGGAAGGAATGTCATGTAAGAGGCTCGAAAAATGGAAATATGCGTTTTCATTCAAAAACATTAAAACGTGCAATTTCGTGCAATATACCCTGAAAATGCAATTTCGTGCATTAACGTGCAATTGCACGAGAATCCGGGCTCTAATGATAAGTTACGGGAAACACGAACATTTTTCATTTAAGCCCAATTTTTTCTGTTTAGGGTCCTTGAAACAGGAAACAAACACCGGATATTTAATGCAATAGTCTTCCCTTTTGGTTTATGACACTCCGTATGCCCACGTTCAATCAAGGATTAATTATTAATTTAATATCCTTTTTTAGAGCTTTCCAAACAATTTTTTTTTAGCAAATAAATAAACGCAATATATTGTCTTGAAGCCGTATTATTTTATATTAAGAAGTCCTTTAGTTTTTAATTAAAACCCGCTTTTAACATCTGAAAACTTTTTTTGCAAGTTAAAAATGCATATAGCGATAGCGTTTCGAGAGAGGCCTATCTCTCGAATAAATTTTCGATGTAATCGTTCATATCCTCGAACGTTTTCGAATTACGTGATAGGGGACTTTCGTTTTCGTATAGTCAAATTCGAAAGTCAATTCGTTTTCGAGTTACATGATACTTTGTCCAAATCGAAAGGAATCGCTTTCGAATCGAATTACATGATAGGGCCCCCAGTTTTTAATGGGAAATTGGGGGTAATTTTACTACATATTGATGTGAATCAATAGCATTGCACCAAAAATAACATTTTAAATTTCATTTGCCCCCCCTGTCTAGCAAATTTGACAATTCTTGTCGCAAATATACATATTTCGACTTTTCATATTATATTAACATATTTGCCAGATTGGTAAAACTTACTATTCTAGTGGGACTGATTAAAATTAAAACGTCAACTTGATGGCATCGAACACTTTTCCCAATGTGTAAAGCGGAAATATTTCCCTTTTCATATCAAATTACTTAACTGGCTTCATAGAAAAGTCAAACTTTGACATATTATCTAGAGAACCGTTACGATTTCGCGAAAAAGGATTGCAGATTCGGTAGTTTCAGACCAATATTAATGAAATGGCATCACCCAATTTGGCGCCGCAGAGACTGAAATTCCCGTAAGGGGGAGGATAAAGGTTGAAAGGCTCCGGCCGATTACTATATCCTTTTCAGTTGTGGCATAACTGCGGACCCTTAGCTATGCAGGAGGAGCTTCATAGGGTGAGCGGCTCCGGCCAATTCCTATGTTTCTCTACGGGGCGTTATTTTCCCGCATTATCCGAGTAACTGAGCCTGAGTGCTGTATTAACAACTTCAGCGTCTCAGGTTACTAACTGTAATAGGGCGACAAAAAAATTAGGGGGCTTCGCCCCTTGCTCGCTGCGCTCGCCAACCCCAGAGGGCGAGGCTAATTTCGGGCGCGGCCGAAATTTGGATACCCTTCGCTCTCCTTGGGCTAAAAGTTCTTTTCGGGCGTACCTATGACTTGTTTTAATCCCCCTCCTCATTCTTTTTCTTCCGTCTTGACAAAAGTTTTTTGCTTGGTTGAAATAAATGGGCAAAAGTATATTTAAAATTTTATTGGAAGTGCGGGAGTACGATCCCAATTGTTCTGACCATTTAGTTGCTTTGAAAAAGACACATTAATTCAAAGTTTTGTGAAATTGGTGTAAAAATTGTATCTTAGAAGAATCAAAATGGGGGGTTGGGTTTGTATGGCAGCCCCATGACCCCATGGTCGGATTTGATCCATCCTTACATTTGTTTTGTGTCATTAATACGAATACATTTTTGTGAAATTTGGTTGAAATTGGTGCACAAATAAAAAAGTTTTTCTTAGAAGAACCTAATTAGGGGGGTTGGGTTTGTATGGCAGCCCCATGACCCTATGGTCCGATTTGATCCAATCTTACGTACGTTTTGTGTCATCAATAGAAATGCATTTGTGTGAAATTTGGTTGAAATTGGTATACAAATAAAACAGTTTTTCGTAGAAGAACCTAATCTGGGGAGTTGGGTTTGTATGGCAGCCCCATGACCCCATGGTCCGATTTGATCCATTCTTACATTGTTTTGTGTCATCAATACAAATACATTTGTGTGAAATTTGGTTGAAATTGGTGAACAAATGAAAAAGTTTTTCTTAGAAGAACCTAATTTGGGGATTAGGTTTGTATGGCAGCCCCATGACGCCATTGTCGGATTGGATCTATTCTTACATATGTTTTGTGTTATCAATAGAAACACATTTGTGTGAAATTTGATTGAAATTGGTACATAAATAAAAAAGTTTTTCTTAGTAGAACCTAATTTGGTGAGTTGGGTTTGTATGGCAGCAGTGCCCTGTGGCATGGGTTACGAATAATGCCACCGCTTTTCCCGGCGTGTCTCGTAGAAGGCGACAAAAAAAGGGACAGGAGAGATGAGAACTCTTACAGTGTAAAAAAATCCCTAATCCCAGGTGGATCAGCATGCGCCGAGGGATGCATGGTCAAGAGGGTGCTTGGCCCTAGTATGCCAAGGTAGCAGGCAACCATTCCATCTGAAGCCTGAGGCACATTTTAACATCAACGAGATCTCCCATAGAATAGTGTGTATGTGTATGGGTTGCCGTGCCTGGAGATAGCCGGCGGACGTAAAAGGAAAGTCCATCAATTTACTTCTTTCCACACACTAGTGCCAAAACACAACCTTTCTCCAAAAGGTGTAAAAGAATGGAAGGCCTTATGGAAATTCACGCAAATACAAGCACTAACCCGCCGGGCACTATACTTCTGCTATGCGGTTGAGTGATCCCGGGGCGAACTTAGTTCGCGCCAGAGCTCGACGGTTTCCGGGGGCGAGCACTATAAGGCAGTCCAACTACACTGTGGAGAAGCTGAGGGTTGCAAGCTGGAATGTAGGTTCCATGACGTCGAAGAGCGAGGAGATTGAGGATATCATGAAGCGGAGGAGGATAGACATGTGCGTGCAGGAGACGAAGTGGCGAAATACCCATATCGACAGAGCCCGGTTTCTTACGAATTCCAAGAAGTACAAATTGTACTACTATGGAATCACAAATCAAAGAAACGAGTTGGCATTATTCTGGCGTCGTCTTTGCTTGGCAGCATAATAAGTGTCGCGAAGAGAAGTGATCGCTTGATCAGCATCAAATTGGTTATCTGCGGAAGGGTGTGGAACGTAATAAGTGCCTACGCTCCCCAGTGGGACTGCCACCAGAAGAAAAAGAAGCCTTTTGGAACGACGTTGACACCCTGATTCAGACCATACCAGATACCGAATTGGTGTTCTTGGGAGGCGATCTAAATGGCCATGTAGGCGAATCAAATTATGGTTACGAGGATTGCCATTGTGGAAAGGGTAGCCCTTCAGCGGTCAGAAATGACGAAGGTGAAGCTATTCTGACTATGTGCAGATCGCACTGTTTGGTCATCCTAAACACATGGTTTGTGAAAAACGAGAGACACCTGATCACCTACAGTAGTGGACAGGGAGTTAGGAAACATGAAACGCAGATCGATTACCACCTCATTTTATGAAAAGGTTGGTAAAAGACTGCAAGGTGATCTTGGGTGAATCTGTCGTTAGCCAAAATCTTTTGCAAAGGTCCACTCCACACGAAGAAAGAAACATGGTGGTGGAACACCGAAACTAAGGATGCAGTGCACGCCAAATCGAACGCATTTAATGCATGGACGAAATGTGAGTCAGGCAGTGAAACCGAACGGGTTCAACTTCGCGAAAATTATATGCAATGCCGGAAGAACGTAAAGCGCTTGGTAGCCCAAGCAAAGGCGAAGGCAGCTGAGAAATTCTACCAAGAATTAGAGACTCAGACTGCGACCGAAGGACCGTCTTTGCGCGAGAGACCTAAGCACGACGCCAGGATTTTTAGGGTCGCAGCCCAAAGGAGAAGGAACGCTCGGGAAATACAGGCGCCAAAGTACGTGGAGGACTCGCAAGGAATGTTGCTGATTGACTATACGGCAATTTGTAGCAGGATGCGACAGTATTTTGACGAACTTCTAAATGAAGAATTTCCTCGAGCAGCTTTTCAAGATGTTGAGCCAAATACCGCAAATATTGAAGATATCTCAGAGCAAGAGGTGATGGAGGCAATGCATCAGATGAAACGCGGAAAGGCAGTCGGACCGGACAAAATCCCCGCGGAATTTTGGTAAATGGAAAATGTCGGGCTTAGTTGGCTCACAGTCCTCTTCAACAAAATCAAAAGTGGGCAACCGATGCCTGATGCTTTCAGGGAAAGTTTTCTTCTTCCTTTCTATAAGAACAAGGGAGACTCACGCAAACTTAACAACTATAGGGCTATAAAGTTGACACCTCATACACTGAAGATCTACGAGCGAGTTGTCTGCAACCGATTGAGAAAGATTGTGCGGTTGAATGACAATCAATGCGGCTTTGTTGAAGGTCGATCTACAGTCGATGCGATTCAGTGCATTCGTATTGCGATGGAAAAGTATAGAGCAGCACGAAAGGACTTGCACGTTGTGTTCGTCGATTTGAAAAAGGCATTCGATAGAGTACCTCGTGATCTGATATGGTTGGCCTTGAGAGCACTTAATGTCCCTGAGGCATACGTCAGGATGATACGAGACATGTATGATGGAGCTACGACTAAGGTTAGATGCACAGCCGGTGAATCAGAAGGATTTCCGGTGAATGTCGGATTACACCAGGGCAGTGTATTGAGTCCGTTGGTCTTCAACATCATCATGCGCTACTTAATAACACGTATATCCGACGGCCTAGAAATATCTCTTCTTTTTGCCGATGATATAGTCCTCAGTAGCCCAAACATCGTTGCCTTGCAAGCTGCCCTTACAAAATGGTGTGACATTCTGGAGGAGCATGGACTGAGGGTAAGTACATATAACAAAGACTGAGTTCTTATGCTGCCTATTCTCAGACCCAGATGCACCGATACCAGAAATGTACGTCAAAGGAGAGCAGCTTAAGTCTTGTACCAAGTTCAAGTACCTTGGCTCGATGGTGAACAGCGGAGCTACATGCGATGATGACATCAAACACCGCACAAAGGTTGGGTGGATGACGTGGCGAGAAAACTCAGGAGTTTTCTGCGATAAGAAAATGCCACTGAAGCTAAAGGGCAAGTTGTACAAAACGGTTGTACGTCCCGCCCTCATGTATGGATCAGAATGCTTAAGTCTTGTACCAAGTTCAAGTACCTTGGCTCGATGGTGAACAGCGGAGCTACATGCGATGATGACATCAAACACCGCACAAAGGTTGGGTGGATGACGTGGCGAGAAAACTCCTGAGTTTTCTGCGATAAGAAAATGCCACTGAAGCTAAAGGGCAAGTTGTAAACGGTTGTACGTCCCGCCCTCATGTATGGATCAGAATGCTGGACCATGTATGAAAGTTACGCGAAAGAAATGACAGCGACTGAAATGAAAATGTTACGCATGTCAGTTGGTGTAACCAAAAGGGACCACATCAAGAGTAGCTACATCCGAGGCAGCTTGTCCATAGACCAAACAATCACCGAAAAGCTCGAAGACCGACAAATGGATTGGTATGCCATGTTCAAAGGCGTCCGCCTGAGAACCCCGCAAAGAAAGCGATATCAATGGAAGTTCCACTTGATGGACCCAAGGTCAGAGGCAGACCGAAGAACACCTGGATATGTCAAATGAAAAAGCAACAACAACGCAGTGGTCTCGGCGATGACACGATCCAAGATAGAGCTGCCTGTAGAAATATGCTGAGAAATTATCGCCAAAACGGGCGATGTGCCTACACCGCAGGTCGAGCAACGCGAAACCGTGGAGCGGTATAAACAACGAGGCAAGGAAGAAGAAGAGGGTTTGTATGGCAGCCCCATGACCCCATTGTCCGATTTTACCGATTCAAACATACAAACTGCCTGCAGCAAAAAGAAGCATTTATGCAAAATTTCAGCTTCATAGCTTTTAAATTGGCCGAGTAAAACGCGTCACAACAGACAGAGAGACTGACATCGCCCACTAGGCCTGTTCCAAAAACCGGGATCCCGGTACAAAACCGGTGTTCACTTGGTACCGGACCCGATATTTTAAAGTACCGATATCCCGGTTTTTTGGTACCGAGTTGAAAAAACCGACCGACGAGTCAGTTTTCTATAGCGAGTTAAAAACCGAACGACGAGTCGGTTTTTTGGTACTGGGTTAAAAAGAACCGACGAGTCGGTTTTTTGGTACCAAGTTAAAAAGAACCGATGAGTACCGAGTTAAAAAGAACGATTCTAACTCGCGAACGGCTCAACCGATCGATATGAAATTTGGTAGGAACGTGTAGAATAGTTACAGTGTTTGGCAAGAATTACTAAGAAGTTGGTTGGGCAACGAAAACGATAACAGGGTGTCCCGAAGATTTGAAAATTTGTTCACTAAATAACTCGCGAACGGCTCAATCTATCGTTATGAAATTTGGTAGGAATGTATAGAATGGTAACCGTTCTTGGCACGAAATACATACTTAGAAATTGGTATGGCAAAGATAACACGACGATTTGAACATTTGTTCACTGAATAACTCGCGAACGGCTCAGCCGATCGTCATGAAATTCGGTAGGAATGTGTAGCATGGTTACAGTCTTTGACAAGAAATACTCAAAAGTTGATAGGGCAAAGATAACAGGGTATCCCCAGGATTTGAAAATTATTGTTAATTTCTGATCCAATTAAGAATGTCTCTCCGCAGAAACTACCTGTATTTTATTGATGAATGTATGGATTTAATCAACATGGTCTACCTGTTTAGAAGCAAAAAAAAACAATAGGAACACGATAACATTCCTGAAACGCAAAACGGCGATTTGTGGTTCGGAAACGCAAACATGTTAGCGGAACAGAACCTTCCTCATTGATACAAAATATGTCGCGCGTCACACTAGTGTACACTACATTGTCGCGCGACAATAAACTACCTGCCGTTGTTACATATTTTTGACTCTTGAGTTTCGAAAGGTAGACAAAGACAATCCTTTCGTAAGAATGAAAATGAGCGACACACAGACTCGAGTGCAACTGCATGTTTTTTATTGCTGAAACTGAAAGATTTGATGGCCTGACAGGCGAGAAGATCCTGAATGATTTTGTACTTCACACACAAATGATGGAATGTTACATGTTACGATACCGGTTGAAATTTTGCACCAATAATGATTACGCAGTAAAGGGTCGTTCACCCTTTCCAACACTCAGAAAAATTTCAATGGGAAATCCCATTAAACTAATCATTTTGTCCCATTATTTTTAGTCAATAGGAAAAATCAGATTACTTTAAAAATATAGGATCTATTACTTTAACTCGATAAATATCCGTTTGTTTTAATAGTTGACTCATTTTAAAATAAACACATGGTCTAGTTATTTTCCAATAGGATATATCTTATTGAATTAATAGGATCAATCCTATGTAATAAAAAAAATCGTTTCACTAGTAATATTATCGAACTATATTTTTTATAAGTCCCATATTATTATACCTTCCACGCTACGTCATTGTGGATATTTTTAAGAATCACGATATTTGGCCAGGCTGAGTATTGAACATCCGATTTGCTAGTACTATTTAAAACTTACCAAGGGAAGGCAACCGAACGATCTCGGCTACGGAGCATGATGTTGGTTATCTTGCAAAATACATACGCTTGCAATTCAACTAAAAGGCCTATCCCATTAATGCAATAGGACGTCATATAAAACAAATGGGATCCATCCTATTACAGTAGCCGCTCGGAAATTAGAACGCGTGGAAATTAGGATAGCTTGAAAATTAGAACATCTAAATTAAGTACACTGACCGCTCTAAAATTAGAACAAACTGTTCTAATTATCAAGTTTAACCTTCGGGCGGGCGCAATGCATCTGACAGATTAAGTGACCAGTTTTTGTCGCGCCAATCAGCGATATGAAAAGGGAGAGATCTGAAACTCACAGTAGCTTAATCTTTATCGATTAACTACCCAAAGCAGTTTTCAGTTTCGGTCTACCATATATCTGAGGGGCGGGAGGGGATGAAATAATCTCTCAGATGTATTGCGCCCGCTTGTGTTATTTTCTCCTTTTCTATGAAAATTTCTACTTGTTATACTATTCACATTGCGTAATAACGTTGTGTTGACTTTTAGGCTCACCAAATCGTTCAATAGTGTGTTTTTAGTAAAATAAGTTCATATTTTTTAAGCGGTCGAGTTGTTGGAGGTTTTTTAAATATTGAAGCGAATGAATGCGGAATATTCTTAGAAAATTGAAAATGTGAAGGGTATCAAACTTTGTGAGCCAGTTTTTGTTTCTAAAATTTCGTAGAACTGTCTCAAAAAGGCAATGCAACAATAAATAAGAGTCTAAAATATGCAGAGGCTTAGTTTCATTCTTTTTTCTGCACTTAATCTGTCAGATGCATTGCGCCCGATCGTGTTAGGATTAGTATTGCGCCCGCCGGAAGGTTAAGAAGTTTGACAACAACATTTGTATGCTTTATTCCCGTTTTTAACAATGAAATGTATTCCGCTGCATTCCTCCTACATATAGGTACATAATTTTCTCGGAAATTTGCTTCCAGAAAACGTCACTCTCACTATTGAAATTAGCACAGTATTGGGTTTCTCAGTCTCTATTCCGGTTATTTATTAAGCTTTTTGTCATTCACCAGTCAGAAAATGGATAAAAAACGATTTCGTATAAAACTTTAAGGCGAATATTTTTACAATTACTCACGGAACACTTTTTTCGTGTCTATTTAAAAACGCTTGAAAATTAGAAAATCTCGGAAATTATAATTGGCCAAAACTTTTTATTTCTAATTTTCGAGCGTCTACTGTATTAGTTAATCATATCAGATCTTGTAAATTTAATGAGACAAACTGATTGAAATATAATCTGATGTCCCATTGGATTTACGGGACACATTTCATTCCATACAAAATATCTCAATAGGATTCTTTCAGTTATATTAATTATTGCATCTGTTTACTTTTGTGAAGAAATCTGGTAAATTGCCGTCCAATTAAAATAATGGTACAAAAACTTTTAAATTTACGGGGCCCATTTTTCTGAGTGAACACGATGTAAGACTTTTGAGTCTTTATACCTAATAGTTAGCACATGTGTCTTGCATGTAAACAAAAGCTTTCCTACAAGTTTGTAGTTGGAAGTTGAAAGAGCATTGAAACAAGTTGGTATGTGTAAACGAAAATTGGTCATCTTTTATCCGAATGTTTTTTGTATATCTTACAACGTTGCAAGAGTTGCTAACGACTAGTTTAACTTATCTTGTCAGCCAACTTGTTGTTGTGTGTTGACGAAGCATTTACGATTGATTTTATGGCTCAACTCAAACCATTTTTGGTTTTTCCCAAAAATGCTCACTCTCTAAATAATTGAAAATATGCATAATTGCGTACATAGTACAGTCTCAGGACATCTTTCGTTCAGTGAAGATAAATGTGAAACGAAGCCATAAAATTCCAAATTGTTTCTTGTGTCCTTGTGTGAGTTTGTTAAACAGTTCCGAAAAGTGAGATTTAATGCGTTTATTTTATATTGAAGTGTATTGCGGAAACTTGATATTTTGAAGTGCCCTTTAAAAACAAAAAGTGGGACCTAATACGTTTGTGTGATATTGAAGTGTGCTTCGAAAACGTGATAATATTTTTAAGTGCCTTTTAAAAACTGCAATTTGCAAACCAAAAATGAGTGCAAAAAAAGGGACGTTTGGGAGCATTTTAGCCCCATTGACCACAACAATGCAAAGTGTAAATTGTGCAAGCAGCTTTTTAGTATTTTTTTTAGTATTTAGCGTATATAACCGCATCCTACCTAACCAAAATTTTGTGCAAAGTTTTATATCGGTAACAGTTTAGAAAACCGAGGTTATAACGTAATCAAAACTTCAAACGCCTATCACTCCGTTGCGGTTACTTGAATAACTGATATAAAATGTACTCTTAGAGTCCTCAGAATTGAGTGCCCATACGTCCATCTCCCATTAAAAATAAAAAAGTCGACTCTTTTCACCTCTTCGAGACACCCTGTTATCCTTTCCCTACTAACTTCTAAGGTATTCGTGCCAAAGACGGTTACCATTCTACACATTTCTATCAAATTTCATGACGATCGGTTGAGCCGTTCGCAAGTTGTTTAGTGAACAAATTTTCAAATCTTCGGGACACCCTGTTATCGTACCATTCTACACATTCCTATTAAATTTCATGACAATCGGTTGAGCCTCAAGCCATCGATGGTTATAAAACATCAATGGTGAAAAACATCGACCATCGATGGTCAAAAAAACATCGACGCTGTACCATCGATTGTAAAAACATCGACCATAGAAACAAAAATATGAATGTTTTAGAAACATTGATGTTCGATGCTCATCCCTAGTCGACACCATTTCCGATAATAATAATCCACATCCACGTGTTAACATAAAAAAACACCTGGAAACTAAAGTAATGAAAAATGAAAACTGGAATTGAATCGGTGCTTGAAAACCTAACTAAAACACCGACTCGTCGGTTGTTTTTTTTTTTAACTCGGTACTAAAAAACCGACTCGTCGGTTCTTTTTAACTCGGTACCAAAAAACCTACTCGTCGGTTCTTTTTAACTCGGTACAAAAAAACCAACTCGTCGGTTCTTTTAAACCCGGTACCGAAAAATCGACTCGTGTCGGTTCTTTTTAACTCGGTACCAAAAATCGACGCGTCGGTTATTTTTATCCCGGTACCAAAAAACCGACTCGCCGGTCGGTTTTAACCCGGTACCAAAAAACCTGAAAAAAAAACCGGCTATGGTTGAAGTGAATCGTTCTTTTTAACTCGGTACTAAAAAACCGACTCGTCGGTTCTTTTTAACCCGGTACCAAAAAACCGGCTCGTGCGTCGGTCCTTGGAAAAAAATCTACGTCAAGAAACCTGGAATGAAAGCCTCGGATTGGACGGATACAACCCAATTCAGGCGGCCAAGGCCCGACGTCGGGCTATCGTGCCATAAAGAAGATACTGAAATCTCCCCAAAATTTTTCTTAGCAAAATTAGTGTTATACTCCTGGCACCCTACTGAATCGTAATGTACTCGGTGTCCCCTTTGATATGATACCCCGCATGCCGACCTCCGGTCAAGGATTAAATACAGTCTTGACTCGGTAATCCGGATCTCCTTTAATCCGGATATCACGCTAATCCGGACCACTAAATATTTCCACTATGTATTCTATAGTCCGGATTTTGGCAGCAATTTTGACTCTATTATCCGGATATTTGAGATTTTCAGGGTGAAATGGTAGATTTGATCTCGTATTTTTTACGGGACTGTTTAGCAAATGACATGATGCTGGCTAATTTCTAAAAAATAAAACGTTTATAGACTTTTGTTCCGCCTTTTTATTTGTTTGGACTCTTTTTCCTCAGAAAAATGTGATCGCGCTAATCCGGATGTTCCGATGATCCGGATTACCCCTTGCAATAATTGATCCGGATTATCGAGTCAAGACTGTAGTATCCTTTTTATGACCTTTCCTTTTTTAGCAAACTGAGTTTTTTATTCTTGGGAGCCCACTGATACAAAAACAACAAAAATTAGTCTTAAGGTACGTTGTGCTAGACGCGGCCGCACGACTGCGACTCGCTCATTCCATATGAAAACTCGTTTCTCTCTCATTTTAAAAACGAGTTTTTATATGGAATGAGCGAGTCGCAGTCGTGCGGCCGCGTCTAGCACAACGTACCTTTACTCTATTTTTTCTATTTTAAATGCTAATATGACTGGACTAATGGCTCGATATCACGTTCACTGCTGCTTTCGAGTCCGAAATACCGAAAATGCCATCAGCCTTCGCACACGCCTGCACTCCGCCAATACCGTGAATTTGTTGGTATTGGTACCCGGCTTTAGCCGCCTCTTCTGTTGCTATTGCAAGATTAGACAGTGGACACAGACGACGGTGCACCGCGCCATATA
The DNA here is from genome assembly GCA_949715475.1 of Microchrysa polita. Lineage (NCBI taxonomy): Eukaryota > Metazoa > Arthropoda > Insecta > Diptera > Stratiomyidae > Microchrysa > Microchrysa polita. Next base: position 95,748,282 of record OX454415.1, read on the forward strand.
AACACGCATTTCTAAAGCACAAGCGCGAGATGCGATTTCTGCAATTGTTTCCATCCGTAGCACCCAAAGCCAGCGGATCCGATAACGGCGGCGACGTGGTTTGGTTGAGGTCATTAGGCGACAGGCCGGTTGCGTAGTGCTTGTATAAAGCGGTCTTGAGGGGGGATTAAACACCCAATTAACCGGAACTTCTCTCATCAGCTACCCCCTACCAACGTCTGCTATGAGCAATTCTAAGAAATTCCTTGCATTTTGTCTGGAAACCCGTAATTGAAAAGTTAAATTATTTGTTAAATAGAAATTTCGGATTCGGACTTGACGCGGTGACGGTGGGTTGACGCATCACGTCGTCTTCGATAGTAGCGTCATGCCCGCCGACTCTAAAATGAATGAAATTAGCAAGTATAAGGGGAAGAAAGCGCAGAATACAAGTCATCCGCATGGGGCGAGGAGAAATTTATGCTAACAATTCGAATGCGAAGTACTCCGTATCTATGAGCAACTGCGTTTCGTTTTTGTCGTTTATTTACTTTTTTTGATGTATTTTTCAACACAGTAAATTCAATTCATCTACTCACCGCGTTCCACAATCCAAGCAGAAAATCAAGACACATGTGGGGCAATACTGCGAAAAGCTGTACAGTGTACACAAACACGGTGCACTTTCATCGGCGATTTGGATGATGCTGCTGAAAGTTCTTCTGCAAACCACACACATTCACTGCCACAACGCACAAGAACTTTAAGCACCCGCCTTCCGTGCACCCGGTGTGCTTGCGATACTAACGATGAACGACGATTCGGCGCCCTTAATGTTTCTGTCGTCGTTTTTTACACTTTTCCGTCTATTTACGTGCGCCGCGTTTTTTCAGCAGATTCCAGGACACTTTTCGTGACTGCTGTGGATCAGCTCTACAGCGCGCACGAAGGCACTTTCCACTCCACAAAACTATACACTTGACCAGCGGAAACGCCACAACACACACACGAGCCACAAACCAGACCGAAAATTCACGCCACAAGTTTTTTCACAAGTCGGTGGCAGCGGACAGCGGACACTACGACTCGTCTGATCCGCGAGTTGCTGGTTGTTTCACAACGATTATGTCGACGAAGGCAGTTTTTTATTCTCGTGGTGCAACGCGAACGCGTCACGTCGCCTGCTCCTCCCTGTCCGGTTGTTGTTCCAGGATGGTATTCATTACTCGTCTTCCCGATCGCCGTGGTTTGTGGCCGGGCGTTCTACATGCTTGCAAGAAAAAAAGCTTCAAAAATGGCCGCTTTTGAAAGCAATAAGCAAACAAAGAAGCTTTTTCGATTGTCGCGAAAATACGCATACCGGCAAAACGATTGCAATGAGCGGAAAAGCTTTCTCGAATGGAGCTTTGAGTGTATTCACCCTTAGAGCAGGTATTAATAGAAGGAGAGGGCGAAAGTCACGAATTCCATACAAAGTGACAGCTCAAAAATGTGCCGACAATCTAATACATGGGAGAGCAAGCATCTAACAGTAAAGTAGTAATTGTGTCAAAAATTCGTGCGCGCTTAGTTGAATTCTTCTTCTTCATTCTCTTTGTCTTTAAAAGTGGGTTGTCAAAGCATGGAACTTTGTTTGAATCGAGATGTACTGTTAGGCTTCATGCACACGACGCGAAAACGGCTCGCAAGCTCGACACATCGAAATGCATTGGCTCTTATGGGAAGCTCATGACGAGCGACAGCAAGCGAGAGTCATGCACAGTCAAAACACGGCTCGCGAGCCGTGAATTTGCGGATTGTGGTGCACGATATGTGAAAACACGTCTCGCTAGTTGTGATTTGACAGCGGCACGCCTCTCACTGTCGTGAGCTTCCCATAAGAGCCAATGCATTTCGATGTGTCGAGCTTGCGAGCCGTTTTCACGTCGTGTGCATGAAGCCTTACTCTACTTGTGTCGAATCGCTTTGCTTCAACAGTGTTGTTATTGTATTTTTCTCTCCCATGAATTTGCGCTTTCGGCACACTTTTTAAGCAATGTTTCCTCTCCTATTAATACCTGCTCGAAGCTTTCATCACTCTTTTCAAGTGATGTTTCCTCTCCTATTAATACCTGCTCGAAGGTGCCGAGAATCTAATACATGGGAGAGCAACATGGAATAGAGAAATAAAAAGGAATGCTAAATCAGCTGTCACTCATACAAACTGCATGGCACGATTTTAAAAAGCGGTTGTACCCATCTGTCAAGTGTTATTGTGAAGTTTTTACGAAGTAAGTGGGGGGAAAGATTGTTGCTGGAGGAAGTCAGGAAGTGTATCTATAAAATGTAATAGTCATATCGCAGTTTCAGTGTGACACAAAGGTAAAAAAGACGAATTGTCCCCACCTGTCAGATTCAGTCTGATATGAAAAATTCAATCATTTATCGTTTCTACGGGGCAATCCTCTTAGTTGTTAGGATCAGAGAATTCTTCTTCTTCTTCATTCTCTTTGTCTTTAATCACCGCCGTCTATATATTAAGGCCGGAGTGTAGAAAAATCGCCTACTAAATTTGCACTGTTTTGTTCTTTGAGCAGGTATTAATAGAAGGAGAGGAAACACCGCTTAAAAAGTGTGCCGAAAGCGCAAATTCAAGGGAGAGAAAAATACACAATCCAAAAATTACACTGTTGAAGCAAAGCGATTTGACACAAGTAGAGTAACAGTACATCTCGATTCAAACAAAGTTCCATGCTTTGACAACCCACTTTTAAAGACAAAGAGAATGAAGAAGAAGAAGAATTCAACCAAGCGCGCACGAATTTTTGACACAATTACCACTTTACTGTTAGATGCTTGCTCTCCATTGAATAAAAAACTAAAGGAAAGGCCCGTAGAAACGACTAATGGGTCCATTTTTCATATCAGACTGGATCTGACAGGTAGGGAACATTCGTCTTTTTTACTTTTGTGTCGCACTGAAACTGCGATATGACTCTTACATTTTATAGATACACTTCCTGACTTTCTCCAGCAACAATCTTTCCCGCCACTTACTTCGTAAAAACTTCACAATAACACTTGACAGATAGGGAACACCGCTTTTTAAAATCGGACCATGCAGTTTGTATGGGATGACAGCTGATTTACCTTTCCGTTTAGCTGTCTATTCCATGTTGCTCTCCCATGTATTAGATTCTCGGCACATTTTTGAGCTGTCACTTTGTATGGAATTCGTGACTTTCGCCATCTCCTTCTATTAATATCTGCTGAAAGGTTTTGTTGTTCCTTTTAATTACGTCATATGCTTGTTGTTGTTTGTTCGTGTAAATCCAAAACCTAGTAGGCGAATTATGACGCCATGGAGCAGTTGAGTTACGGCCTTGATGTATCTAGATGGCGTTGCTTTAATAGTGGGTTGTCAAAGCAAAAGGAACTTTGATTGAATTGAGATGTACTGTTACTCTACTTGTGTCAAATCGCTTTGTTCCACCCTTAGAGCAGGTATTAATATAAGGAGAGGGCGAAAGTTACGAATTCCGTTCAAAGTGACAGCTCAAAAATGTGCCGAGAATCTAATACATGGGAGAGCAAGCATCTAACAGTAAAGTAGTAATTGTGCCAAAAATTCGTGTGCGCTTGGTTGAATTACTCTTCTTCTTCATTCTCTTTGTCTTTAATAGTGGGTTGTCAAAGCATGGAACTTGGTTTGAATTGAGATGTACTGTTACTCTACTTGTGTCAAATCGCTTTGCTTCAACAGTGTTGTTATTGTATTTTTCTCTCCCATGAATTTGCGGTTTCGGCACACTTTTTAAGTGATATTTCCTCTCCTTCTATTAATACCTGCTCGAAGGTTCCACCAGTGTTTTTTTTTCTCTTCGAGCAGGTATTAACCTTCCGTTAGTCGCAATAAAAAATGTAACACGAATAGACGCAATGCATCTATTAGATGCCAACTTTGTCATCCTGTTGTAAGGTAATAAATATCTTCATAATAATTTTTTCTTCATTATCTGAATATTTGAAGCCTTGTCATACCAATAGTCAATATTAAAAGAAGAAAATCGGGTCTGTTAATAATATTTTTTTTGTTAAGAAAAAGTCTTACAAAAATGAGATTTTTTGGAATTGTCTTACATAATTGCAGTTTTACAGCTTTCTGAGCATAACTAAATTTTAAAATAGACTTCAATTGTATAACAAAGGTGTAATAGTGTAACTCTAAAAGTATTCAACTTGTAGTAAATTTTTTATATTTTTGTATACTGCTGCGCCTATATCAATTACACGTTCAAATCACTTACACGAGTGCTCGCAATGCATCTAATAGATGCTCGAGCCTGCTACGTAAAGCCAAAGGACCCCACAATTATCACTTTCAGACTAAAATGCTTTCGTACTCGGTATACGAAGCTACTCTAAGTTAGAAAGTGGAATTCGCAATACAAAAGAAGTTATGGTAAAAAAAACAATGTGAGGCATCTGTCAGATGCATTGCGTCTAACGGAAGGTTAATAGAAGCAGAGGAAACATTACTTAAAAAGTGTGCCGAAAGCGCAAATTCATGGGAGAGAAAAATACAATAACAACACTGTTGAAGCAAAGCGATTTGACACAAGTAGAGTAACAGTACATCTCAATTCAAACCAAAGAGATAGATATGGAGTAGACATAATGATGAAACTGCATGTAAAAACAACAACACTACATGGGACGAAAAATCTTGTCCATGGGCTCTCTCGTTCAGCGGTTCACAATATCATAACGTCAAATGCGACCAGTTTTGCCGCACCCAGCGACAAAATCGACTAGTTCAGCCACTCACATCAATACACACACCGACAAAGTCATCCGGTTCTGCTAGTTCTGTAGCACGCGTGCATTCTATATTGTCAAAGTCGGTAAACGCGGTAAACGATCCTCGCCGCGAATCTCGTTTGATTTAATTCGATTGCGCGAAATAGTTACGTTATTGACTACAACATTACGTTGCTCGGGTAATTTGTGGTTGTTAGGAGCTGTTTTATGTCATAAAATGCAAACGTAGTGTGTTATCGACGGGTTGTTTATGATTCACTCATCAATTAATGTACCGTTGTTTTCCTCTCCCATTAAACAAGCAAACTTGTCCCGTCTCATTTTACGTATGCCATCTCCTTTCCTTCATTCTTCCTGATTCAAACAAAGTTCCATGCTTTGACAAACCACTATTATAGACAAAGAGAATGAAGAAGAAGAATTCAACCAAGCGCACACCATTGAATAAAAAACTAAAGGAAAGGCCCGTAGAAACGACTAATGGGTCAATTTTTCATATCAGACTGGATCTGACAGGTAGGGAACATTCGTCTTTTTTACTTTTGTGTCGCACTGAAACTGCGAAACTGACTATTACATTTTATAGATACACTTCCTCACTTCCTCCAGCCACAGTCTTTCCCCCCACTTACTTCGTAAAAACTTCACAATAACACATGACAGATAGGGAACACCGCTTTTTAAAATCGGACCATGCAGTTTGTATGGGATGACAGCTGATTTACCTTTCCGTTTAGCTGTCTATTCCATGGCGCACACGCATTTTTGACACAATTACTACTTTACTGGTAGATGCTTGTTCTCCCATGTATTAGATTCTCGGCACATTTTTGACCTGTCACTTTGTATGGAATTCGTAACTTTCGCCCTCTCATGTTAATACCTGCTTTAAGGTTTTTCTATTTTTCTCTCCAATGGATTTGTGCCATGGAATAGACAGCTAAACGGAAAGGAAAATCCGCTGTCATCCCATACAAACTGCATGGTCCGGTTTGAAACACACAAAAAAAAAACATTCCACTTAAATGCGTTCCCTTTCTGTCAACGCTTGTCAGCTGTTACACGTTCTGCAAATTCTCAAGAACATATTTGTCGCGTCGCGCGTTTGTTTTTTGTGATAACGTAATTCTTATATCATTTGAGTGTTTTTTAAATGAAATCCAGTTACTGAGTGTGAGTTTGTGAAGTGAACTTCGCGCCTACATTTCAATGTTCCCTTTATGTCAAATACATGGCCATTAGTGTCATTTCAAAAACTGGACCATTTGAGTTTGATTCGGGCCTATCCTTTAGTTCTTTAATCAATGATTTGTGCTTTCGGCACAGAGAGAATGAAGAAAGGAGGGAGTATAAGTAAAATGAGACGGGACAAGTTTGCTTGTTTAATGGGAGAGGAAAACAACGGTACATTAATTGAAAAGTGAATCATAAACAACCCGTCGATAACACACTACGTTTGCGTTTTATGACATAAAACGTAATATTATAGTCAATAACGTAACTATTTCGCGCAATCGAATTAAATCAAACGAGATTCGCGGCGAGCATCGTTTACCGCGTTTACCGACTTTGACAATATAGAATTCGCACGTGCTACAGAACTAGCAGAACCGGATGACTTTTTCGTTGTGTGTATTGATGTGAGTGGCGGAACTATGTAGTCTATTTTGTCGCTGTGTGCGGCAAAACTAGTCGCACTTGACGTGAAGGAACCGTGAACCGCTAAACGAGAGAGTTCATGGACAAGATTTTTCGTCCCGTGTTGTGTCGTTGTTTTTATATGAAGTTTCATCATTAGGGCTACTCCATCTTTACTCCATGTTTCGGCACTTAAGTGACATTTCCTCTCCTATTAATACCTGCTCTAAGGTATTCACCAAAGAATTACTATCTTTTATTCAATAAGTGTATTTACAAGGGGGTGGCACTCCATATAAACTTTTCGTAGAGAGGGATGCAGCATTCTCAGCCGCACACATATTTGGCATATTTTAAAGCGAAAAATTCCATTGGAGTGAGTGGGATGGACCTAGTTCGGAATCAGCTGATTATCCCATCTTTGAACATGTATTGGTAGCTTAGCCTGCTTTTATGGACGCACAACTAAGCGGACCAAACCGACACGAATTCTACTTATATTATTCTCCACCAGAAGGCACTCAGTGTATGTGAAACGTATCGGAATGTCCTCTACCTAGCGCAGAATTTCTACGTTTCGCAACGAAGTAGCCATATATCAGAGTAGATGGCGGGAAAACAAATTTGAAAATTATGAAGAAATATATGTATAAAGGGCCCCATAGACTCAGCGATTTATCGGCCGATCAAAGCTCATTTCTGTGGAGAAAGTACATTTTTTAGGTTCCACTACCAAATTCACAAGAGAAAATGGGCTTCTTTCACAGAAAATGTGCTTTCTCCACAGGAATGAGCTTTGATCGGCCGATAAATCGCTGACTCTATTGGGCCCTTTAGTGTAAGAAAATTGGGCCAAAATATGGCCATCGAACGGCAAAAATCCTACATCGGAATTTTTTTTTAGATTATGGTTGGGGATGGTCCCCAGATGATGGCATAAAAAGTCCCAACCGATTGGGGGTCCGAAACCTTAAAAATTCGGATAAAAACTAAGGGTATCTCCCATACAAAGTGACACATCAGGAGTTTGTTCTACGTACTACTCATTTTATAAACTGTAGAACAAAGTCGTCTTGTTACCCTTAGCTAGCTAGCTAGCCAGTTGTACCCTTAGCTTTTATCTGAATGAGCTAATTTTTGGTGGATGGGGTGACTATGACCTCCAATCGCAACAAACCAAAATTTAGCATTCTGCTCCAATTTTGTGGGGAGATGGGGGGATAATGGAGGTCCTTGACCAGAGCGACTCAATGTTTACCTTAAAATGAACTTGAACTTATTGTGAATACTTTTACAAAATTTTACGGCTGAACTAGCACTCTTTCAAAAAATAATGAAGCTTTTAAAAAAGGTCTAAAATGAAAGTATTCTAATTTCTTTTCTAGTCTAACGCCGAAATATTCAATTAAACTCTAATGTATTATATATCATTGCAAAGATAATTTTATGTATTTTTTTTTGTCTTCAGATCATCATCTCTGACCGTTTATGAAATAATCGCAAAAAAAATGCCCTTGCCCCCTTTTTTCAAGGTTGCGGACCCCCGATCGGTTGGGACTTTTAGTGCCATAATCTGGAGACCATCCCCAACCATAATCCGAAAAAACTTCCGATGTAGGATTTTTTTCCGACCAAATATGCCATTTTTCTTAGACTATATTGTGGAAATAATACAACGCAGATTATGCTAATCTACATATTTTTATGCGATTTTTGTCATAATAATGAAAGTCGTTTGACATAAATGCATAGACCTATATATGTATATGGACACAAGACATATGCTTAAAACGTTGAAGCATTTTTACGGGACCCACGAATATGTATGCGTGACATGGTCATAGGCGTCACAAAAAAATTACAAAATCAGAAGTTTGAGAAGCACTGACAATTATTGTTGATTCAAACCCTAACTTGCATTTAAGCTAAGTACTATATTCACCGAGCGAAAAAATTGCATTTTTGTCTCCCATGAAAATGTGCCGTGCTAAATTACATAAATTTAAAAAAATTTGTACTCGCGGTCTGATTGATGGTCAATAGCATTACTGTGAACTAAAATGCAACTGCATTATTTTCGCAGGCGACATGTCAAAATTCGGTATGAAGATTTTCGTATGAAGTCAGTACAAGCAAGCGAGTTCGATTACACGATCATGGAAATTTTGACAGTATTTCCATGGATTTCACGTGAACTGAAGATGTTATTAAAACAACCCTATTGCACTTTATTTCACTTGGAAACGGTGTGAATGGCAATCAATCAGGCCGTGAGTGCACATTTATCTTAAATTTAGTGAAAAAAGGCAAATCCCCACCGCACTTTTTTTTTTCACGGGAAGCATAAATGCAAGTTTTTCGATGGGTGAACATAGTACTTACCTTTATTTAATGTTTCGGTTTTATGTTGTATTATGTTTGAAATGGAAAATTAAAATATTAGATGATGTTGCATTATGATTTTGAAAGGGGCAAAATCGATAGTTGCTGTTTTATTTAAGCAATATTTAAACATTTGACGCCAACACTAGTTAGTTAGTTAGTTTTTTGGTGTCGAGGTTTACTCTGACTCAAAACTGACGATCGTGTTTAGCAACGCTGCCCAAAACTACACGGGATGTATAGCAATAAAACGAGCCTGCTTCTTAAATTTATTATAAATAAGTAACAGGCATGACTGCCCGACATTGGCCGAACGCCGCAAATTTGTCACATCCAATTTCCAAGCTTTTGCTGCTTTTTTGTTGAGGTGTTGAAGTCAACAGCACGCTCACCAGTATTATTTATCCTCATAAATAGGAAGTCGTTTAACATCTGAGTGAGATAATAGTTGTTGGTCACATGGGTCATGAGTTCGAAAAACACCATGCATAAACTGAATTTGCTCACGGTAAATCTCAAACTCATGATCCTGTGCAACGAAGGCGCGCGCAATAGCCAGAATACTAAATATTTTGACTCTAACACTTTTTAAATTGATTTTGGATGGGTTTTAATTCATGCCGAAACGCAAAAATATTTCAAATGAGGGAAATAAATAATAATTCAAATAATGCGTTGAATAAAGCTGTGTAATGTGTTTACACATAAGGTAAGTCAAACATTTACATTTTTGTTACATAAAAGACAATTTTATAATTATTATGTAATGGCGAAATTATCCTCTATGAATGTAACAACTCCACGTGAAATCGAATTCGCTTGGTGGTACCCACTTCACATGAAATAGTTGAAATAGATTCGATGCGTCAGCATCAGCATCGGCAGAGGCATCGGCATCAGCAGAAAAATTTCAATTTAGAACACACGCATTTTCCTTTGATGACCCACATTGACAGCAGCAGCAGCGGCAGAAGCATTTTTTCTGCTTCTGCTGTCAATGTGGGTCATCAAAGGCAAATGCGTGTGTTCTAAACATGGAATAGAGAAATAAAAAGGAATGATAAATCAGCTGTCACCCATACAAACTGCATGGGACGATTTTAAAAAGCGATTGTCCCGATCTGTCAAGTGTTATTGTGAAGTTATTACGAAGTAAATGGGGGAAAGATTGCTGCTGGAGGAAGTCAGGAAGTGTATCTATAAAATGTAATAGTCATATCGCAGTTTCAGTGCGACACAAAGGTAAAAAAGACGAATTGTCCCCAGCTGTCAGATCCAGTCTTATATGAAAAATTCACTCATTTATCGCTTCTACGGCGCAATCCTCTTAGTTGTTAGGATCAATGGTTCTAAATTGAAATTTTTCTGCTGATGCCGATGCTGATGCTGACGCGGGAAATGTATTTCAACCAATAGTCTCCACACCGCTGTTGGATATTTCGGCAGCGAAACAATGCAGTTGTCCTGTTTGTTTCACAGGAAAAGATGTGGTCGACATTCAGTAAAAAGCAGGTCTCCACGGAACATTTTTCACGGGAGACATAAATGCAAGTTTTTCGCTCGGTGAACTCAGTACATACCTTTAATGTACATTTAAGCCTTGCTGAATTTTCTGGTTGAAATTTGAAATATAATCTAACCTGTAAAAAAGGATCAACTTTATTTTACATTGAGTATTCCAATTTGGAACAAGCTAACTCTTACAAATGCTTTTATAATAGACAGACTAACGAAAAGAACCGCAGATTATTTCTGATCCGCGAAATTGTAGTTAGGGAATCAGAACGGCAAACACAACTGTTTTGTTTCGTAACCTCACAATTTTTTACAATGACTGTGATTGATGACGAAAACAACATTAGTTTTGTATCAGCATTTCACCTGAATTGTATTGCTCCATATGTTTTCAGCGTCTAGTAGCTCGAAATCGGAATCGGGTAAATAAACAGATATACTTCGAAACCACTCTCTAAATCAGGGGTGTCAAACTCAAACCTGGCGCGGGCCAAATAAGACCTCCTTAGACTTAGGTGGGCCGCAGGAGGAACATTTCAAAAACTTTTATGTAATCGTATTACGAAAGTTGATTACAAAATATTACTTTTCAAATATAGCAGACAGTCTGGATCACTATAGCGGGAATATCCGTGAGAACTTCTTCCTTTCGAAAATGTACTTCATGAACATTAAAAAACTAAGACAAGAAGTGAAAGCGTGAAAATATGATTGATCTTCAAGTAACCACAATTACGTGATTTGCGCCAAATTTTGGACAGATGATAATGATTTTGACGTTTGACGTTTATCATAGCAAACACGCAAAATTTTTCGCTAATATTAAATTTCTAATTTTTTTATCAAATTCATAAGATTTAATATTAAATTCATAATTTTATGATTCATTTGCTCGTTCACTTCATCTGTAAAAGTGGTTTCGCGGATTGGTGTAGTGATAAATCATAAATTTGTTCGAAAAGTGTTTAGTGGTTTGCATTTTTTACCTGCCGCTCGGACGGTCTTTGTTCTTTGTTTTCATTTGGTCCAGTAGTCATTTCAAGTCGGCTTAACTGAGTTATCTGGGCATACATTTTCGTACTAGCATATAGCGCAGTGGTAGCGTGTACGACTCACGCCCGTGAGATCCTGTGTTCGAATCCCACTTTTTGCAAATTTTTTTTCTTTTTGCTTTTTTTCTCTTTTTATTTATTTATTAGTTTAGTTCTTGTATTAAAATGAATTGTGTTTGCGAGCAATTTTACAAAGTCCAAATTGACGGTCTATCTCAGCTCGTTTCGTCGTTGCAGAGCCAACTTAGCAAGCTGAGATCCCTTATGAAATCTGTAAATTGTTGTGAAAACAATTCCGAAGCATTGCAAGATAAAAATGTAAATTTAAAAAATAAGAAGAGTAATATAGGGAAAGACACTAAGAAAAAAACTAAAAATATTATTTCAATATCTTCTGAGCAATCTTTCGTTAGCCATGAAGCGGGGACTTCCACTGTTATTTCAGATTCATCTTCTACAATTCCTTCCAACGTTGACAAAAATCAATCTCCGATTGATAAATTTGTCACAGTTCGTAAGAAAGGGAAATATATTAAAAAACCTTCTCCTGTTGGTGATGTTATTCCCAAAAAGAGTGATAATAATAATAGGCGACACAAAAGAATCTTCGGTATCGATCAAGCTAATGATTCTCTTCGAAGTGTCCCCAGTTTCAAGGTATTCCATGTTTCTAAGCTGCATGCTTCGGTAAAAGCAGACGATTTAAAGGAATATGTAATGAAAAAGCTTAATTTAACAGATGACAGCTTTCTTTCGGTTTATCCTCTGATAAAAAAAGATTGTGATATTTCCAAATTAGTTTCAATCAGTTTTGGTTTGAAACTTCCTCATGAATATTCTAAGCAAGTGTTTTGTGCCAACTTCTGGCCCAAGGGCGTCAACATATCACCCTTCAAATTTTCAAAAAACGACAAACGCCAAAACAGTGTCCAGCAGAACACATAATTTCCAATTCATTTTTCTCGGTCTATTATCAAAATGTTGGCGGTCTTCGTTCAAGAACAAATGACTTTTACCTTGCAGCTTCACAAGAAGATTATGCTGCCATTTGCTTAACCGAGACTTGGCTTCACACAGACATTACAAATGAAGAACTTTTCATAAGAGACTATGATGTCTATCGTCGCGACCGTTATGAGGCTTCGACTAAGAGAGGAGGTGGTGTTTTGGTAGCTATCAAAATAACATTCCCATCTCATGAAGTTGAGCTTTTTCATAAGGACGTGGAACAGATATGTGTTTCTATCAATGTTTCTCGCAGCGAAAAAGTATATATTTTTAATAGCTATTTACCACCTTTGAGTTCAGTTGATGTTTACAACAAACATGTCGATAATATCTCCAAGCTATTTGCATCTTTTGAGGAAAAAGACAAATTGATCGTTGTTGGGGATTTCAATCTTGGTAATATAAGTTGGTACTGGAACGACGACGAGAAAAAAAATCTGCCGCGTGATTTACATCTTGAGTGTGAATCTGTTCTAACAGATTGTTTGTTTGCAATGGATTTGATGCAAATGAATCTTGTTAAAAATTCGATTGGTAGAATTTTAGATCTAATTTTTGTTAGTACTTGCTTGAATGCTTCTGTAATTAAAGTAGATAAACCAATTTTGCCCAATTCAATCCATCACAGTGCTCTTCTTCTTGAGTTTGTTTTTTATGATTACATTGAAGAAGAGCCCGAAGTTATTCCTACTAGAAATTTTCAAAAAGCCCAATTTGAAAAACTAAATTCAACATTTTTTAATATGGATTGGGCTCCAGTTATATCGAATAGTAATCTTATTGAAAGTTATACAATTTTTAATTCAATTTTAAATAAATCTATTCGTAAGTACGTTCCTTTAAAAAAGAACAAAATAAAAGCAAAAAATCCTTGGGCTACCAAAGAATTGTTCAAACTTAAGAGAGCAAAAAATAAGGCCCATAAATTATACAAGAAGTCATCCTCTCTTGCCAATAAAGAAAATTTGTTTAGATTGAGAAGAGAGTATGAATTAATGAATAAAAATCGGTACATTACGCTTTCAGGTCCCCAAGGGAAATTTTTCTTGTTCTTCTTATCGACACTAGTGACACGTATTTTACCGTCCGCCATATAACGGACATATAGCGGAAAATATCGGAAACATCAAAAATTTCCCTTGGGGACCTGAAAGCGTAATATACCTAAAAATCTTTACAAACAGTATATTGCGAGAGCTGAAAATAATATAAAGAATGACAGTAAGACATTTTGGAATTTTATAAACAGCAAGCGTAAGAATACGGGAATCCCAAAAAATTTAGAATTCAATGGCAATTTTTACAAAGATGTTCAATCGGTTTGTGACGGATTTGCTAGATTTTTCAGTTCAGTTTACAAAGTGCCAGACTCCGTTTCATCACAAATGAATGCTAACATCAATGGAAGTCAGAGTGCATTGGTCCCTCAGATAGCTCAGGAGGACCTTACGAGTGCTCTTGAGATTTCTGAGGATGACCTATTGAATGCTATGCGTGATCTTGATGTTAGTATTCAGGCCGGACCTGATGGCATTCCTAATATATTTTTGAAGAATTGCATGCAATCGTTATGTCGTCCCTTAGCCTTTATTTTTAATTTGTCCTTGACTTCAGGTGTTTTTCTTGATGAATGGAAAGTTTCATACATAACGCCTGTTCACAAAAAGGGTCCGAAGCATCTTATTGATAACTATAGACCCATAGCTAAAATATCTGCAATACCGAAGTTGTTTGAAATGCTTATTAAAAATAAAATAGATGTTTTAATTAGCCGTTTGATATCGCCATGTCAACATGGATTCCTGAAAGGAAAATCAACTTCAACAAATTTGGTATCATTTACTAAATTTGTTGCTGATGGTATTGAGCAGGGAATGCAGGTTGATGTGGTATATACCGATTTTTCGAAGGCTTTTGATAGAGTAGATCATAATATTTTACTTAAAAAACTAGAACATTTAGGAATACAGTCAATTTTTCTAAGCTGGGTGAGATCCTATTTAACGGATAGGACTCAGTTGGTGAAGTTAAATGGCTGTACATCTCGCTCTGTTATAAAGTGTTCATCAGGGGTTCCGCAAGGAAGCCATTTAGGACCACTTTTCTTTTTAGTTTTCATAAACGATATCATCCAAAATTTTAAATTCGTGCGTGTATGGCAGTATGCCGATGATATGAAAATCGCTATGAAAATACGCAACATTGATGATTGCCTTAAGTTGCAATCCGATTTAGAAAAGCTGCAATTTTGGTGCCGCGATAATAATTTAAATTTAAATGTTAGTAAATGTAAAGTACTTAGCATATATAAATTGAAAACTCCGGTCTTCTTTGAGTACTCCTTAACAGGTAGTGTTCTTGAAAGGGTTGCCGAAATATCAGATCTTGGTGTAATTTTCGACCATGAGCTTTCATTTCGACAACACATTGATTACATTATTTCAAAAGCGAATAGTATGTTAGGATTTGTTAAACGTAATGCGCGCGAATTTAATGATGCTTTTACTTTAAAAATATTGTATGCAGCTTTCGTTCGTTCGCACCTGGAGTATTGTTCTATTGTGTGGAATCCGTTCTATAAGGTGCATATCGAGCGTATAGAAAGAATTCAACACAATTTTACACGGTTTGCCATTTATCAAATTGGCTGGCGTTTCAAGCCAGATTATAAAACTCGCTGTTCCTTATTGGGTTTACAAGCCTTAGATTATAGAAGAACATTTTTAAACGCTATGTTTATAAGAGACCTGTTTTGCTCTCATATTGTTTGTGAAGATATATTAAATAACTTTCAAGTCAGAAATATTCCTCACAATTTGCGGCGGAACAACCTTCTTGTTCAGCCTTATCATAGAGTAAACTATGGGCTTAATGAACCAATTACAAGGTCAATTATTCTTTATAATAGTTTGAAGGACTTAGTTAATTTTAATTGTACTAATAAACTAATGTTTAAAAGAAGTTATTTTGATAAATTTCCTTATTAATATATTTTGTTTTCAGTTTTTTTTTTACGATCTGCTAGAGTTTACACTCGATTGATTGATTAGTCACTTACGTACGGATAGTAAGTAAAGTGATGCCGAGAAGCCTAGTCCCGGGACAAAAGTTTCTGTGAGGCAAAAAAAAAAAAAAATGTTTAGCACCAGTCACCTGATGTCGCCCAAAATAACATTGGGATTTTGGGCAAAATAGGGTACATTACGCTTTCAGGTCCCCAAGGGAAATTTTCGATGTTTCCGATATTTTCCGCTATGTGTCCGCTATATGGCGGACGGTAAGATAAGTGTCGCTAGTGTCGATAAGAAGAACAAGAAAAATTTCCCTTGGGGACCTGAAAGCGTAATATACCCAAATGGTAATTTTTATAGCACTACCAACTTCTTCGTGAATTAATGAAAATAGTGAAATTTAAATGGAATTTGGATTTTTTATGAATAAAATTAATATAGAAACAAAAAAAAGCCGAACAAGGCTGTCTTTTTATACTGATTAATAAATTAGCATTCTTGGTTTTAGTTGAAAAAAACATCCAAACAATAAATTGGGGGTATTTTTATTACATATTGATGCGAATCAATAAGACTGCACCGAAGCTAACATTTTCAATTTCATTGGCCCCCCTGTCTAGCAAATTTTACAATTCTTGCTCGCAAGTATATTTCGACATTTCATGTTCTAAACATCTTTGCCAAATTGGTGACTTACTATTCTAGTGGGGCTGATTAAAATTAAAACGCCAATTTTACGGCATCGAACACTTTCCCCAATGTGTAAAGCAGAAATATCCCCTTTTTCTTATCAAATTACGTAACTGGCTTCATAGGAAAGTCAAAATATGTATGACATTGAATATATGGGCAACCGTTGCGATTTCGCGAAAAGGGATTGCAGATTCGGTCGTATGAGGCCAATATTAATAAAATGGCATCATCAAAATTTTGCGCCACAGATACTGAAATCCCTATGTGTCATTTGTTGTGGTTGGTTCCGAATAATTTCTTTTAAAAAAACCGCAACCGGAGTTTTCGCGATTATTTGTTGAGCCCAGTTGGGCCTAAAACAACATAATATTGTTCGAGTGACGGTGCTTATTGTGTATAGACTATTATCTTTCTGTGCGTTGCAGACTGCCCGAACATGAAGTGTGTAGTGTATGGTTGCGAAAACGACTAGAGGGAAAGAAGACTGGAGTATCTTTTCACCTGTGAGTGACTATAAAGTGTTCACTTATGTCTACTGTCGGTGATAGGATAGAGACTTTTATTAAAATCCACTCGTTAATTGGAAAATTTTAAATTGTTGTTTGCAAATACCAAAACGCGACAATTGTGTTGTTATTTTATAATTATGAAACCCCATAGTAATCTCTAGTGAAATACGCCTATGTGTTACAAAACCGGTCCGCGACTCGACAGGTTTCGCTGTCAAATCAAGATACACAAATATAACAACACAATGGTTGCGTTTTGGTATTTGCAAAGAACAATTTAAAATTTTCCAATTAACGCGTGGATTTTAATAAAAGTCTCTACCCTATCACCGACAGTAGACATAAGTGAACACTTTATTGTTACTCACAGGTGAAAAGATACTCCAGTCTTCTTTCCCTCTAGTCGTTTTCGCAACCATACACTACACACTTCATTTTCGAACAGCTTGCCGCGCACAGAAAGATAAATACTCAGTCTACACAATAAATACCGTCACTCGAACAATATTATGTCGTTTTAGGCTCAACTGGACTCAACAAATAATCGCGAAAACTCCGATTGCGCTTTTTTAACAGAAATTATTCGGAACCAACCACAACAAATGACACGTTTGTTGATAATGAGTGCATTCAGCGAGCACATATTGGGATGTGCTACATATCCCCACCACAAGAAATTGGAAAACTGCTAAGTTTGTGTTCGCTGAATGGACTTGCTACATGAAATGTCAGTTCTCTTTCTCTCTAACCAGCTGATACATCCGCAGACCGTGTTCGTATGTGATTTCTTCTTTAAAAGTAGCAAATTTCCGAATTGGCTTTGGTATGAGATTCGCATCATCAGGCCGTCCTCGTTGAACAATTTCCTTTAGTAGTCGCAGTTCGAAATCTTTCTTCGTAGCCTCAATGAATCTATGTTCGGCTTCCTTTGTCAAAGCTAGTACAATGTTGACTCTAAATTGTTCTTCATCCTCGAATTCAGTCTGATGGCAGTCCCTGCTAAGTGCGTCGGCAATTGGAATGTGCATGCCTTTTTTGTAGTTAACGGATGGTGAATATTGCAGGACGTCCCATAGAATTTTCTGTAGCCGAAGTGGGGCATTTTGGAGCGGTTTTTTGAAGATTGTTTCCAATGGCTTATGATCTGTTTCAATTTGGAGTTCCTTGCCGTACACGTATTCATGAAACTTAGTGCATGCGAACTTGATAGCCATTGCCTCCTTTTCTATTTGTGGATAATTTTGTTGCGCTGGTGTAAATGCTCTCGTCGCATAAGCTACTGGCTTGTCATCTTGCATCAAACATGCGCCCATGGCCTTTGAACTGGCATCTACTGATAGCTTTACCTTTTTGTTGACGTCGTAATATTGCAGAACGGGCGTAGACGTAAGCGCTCGCTTTATATTCTCGAACGCTTGCTGCTGATCAATTTCCCAGATCCAATTCACATCTTTGTGTAAGAGTTGTCGTAACGGTTGGGTTAATTCGGATAAATTTGGAATAAATTTTCCCAAGTAATTCACCATTTCTAGTAATCGTTGAAGTTCTTTCACATTGGATGGTGTTTTCAATTGTTCAATGGCCTTAATTTTATCGTCATCTGCTTCGTATCCTTTTTGTGTGAAGATATGGCCGAGAAACTTGATTCGAGTTTTACTGTATTCACATTTTCCTTTATTAAGTGTGAATCCCGATTTGGCGAGACGATCTATGACAGCTTTTGTTATTGCTTCGAGCTTTTCTTTACTTTCAGCATAAATAAATATGTCATCCATTGCTACCTCACAATTTTCAATTCCGTTCAGCGTACGATTCATAACTTCGCAGAATACTTCCGGAGCTGATGAGATACCAAATGGCAATCGAAGGTAGCGATATCGTCCCCACGGTGTTGAGAATGTAAGGTACTTCGACGTTCTTTCCGTAACTTTAAGTTGCCAAAACCCTTTTTTGCAATCCAGTTTAGTGAAATATTTAGCATTGCGCACCTTTGCTGCTATTTCTTCGACGGTTTTAATAGGATAGTGTTGACGCTTTATAATTTTGTTCAATTCTGTCGGATCCATACAAATTCTGATTTTGCCACCTTTATTAACAACTACCATAGGGCTAACTGATTGTGTTGGCTCGGTGATTGGCTCGATAACTTTTAATTTAACCATATTGTCTAGTTCTTGCTTTACATTTTTTTTCTAATGAGTGCGGAATACGACGCGCCGGAAATATTTTGAATTTCGGATCATCTATAAATTCGATGTCGTACTCAAAGTTTTTGCAGCAACCCAACTTTTGATCGGCAAACAGTTCGATTTGATTAACTCGAGTAATAAAACCAAGCTTCTCGCTCATTTCGCCGCCCAGAATAGATGATACATTTTGCTCGACAATTTTGAAAACTACCGGCTCTACTTTATTTTTGACTTTGCAGTTCACCTTGATTTCGCCTATTACCTTAATTGGTTTGTTGTTGTATGCAATAATTCTTTTAGTCGTTGGTTTTTTTATGTTCGCGTTCAATTTATTTGCTACACGCTTTGACAGCACGTTACACTCAGCTCCCGTATCAAGTTTAAGTCGCAGCACCCTGTTACCGATGTTTACTTCGGCCGACCACTTTTCGCTCAACATATTTATTTTCATTCTATTGGACTTTTTAAATTCAATCGAACTCACTTTAAATTGTTTTGGATCATCGTTTCCGCTATCAGTATCTGCTTCAGAGTCTGATTCAACGTAATATACCTTTTTTGATCCCGATTTACGCCTATTCTCACTTGCAGATTTGTCCCCTCTATTCAAGTTGCCTTTCTTGACTCTGGATCTGCAGGCGACTTTGAAATGCCCTCTTACACCACACGCGTTGCAAATCTTGTTGAAAGCAGGACAACTACGTCGACCATGTGTCGTGTTACACCGATAGCAATCGAATGTGTCACTCTTCCCAACGGCATTTATCGTTGCACTCCCACTCGCTGTTGCTAGGTTGCCTTGTAATTCGTGAATCTGCTTCGTGGCCCTTTCAGCTGCCCTACAAATTCGATTGGTTTTTGTCAAGGTTAGAATTTCTTCCGTCCACAGCTTTTCTCGCGTTGCATCTGCGTAAATTCCGACTACTATCTGGTCCATTAGAAACTCGTTCTCGTTATTTCCATACGAACATTTTTTAATTTGTGTTTGTAGTTTTTGTAAAAAGTCTTCAAACGGCTCATTCTGACTTTGCTTAATGCGATGGAATTGGCATCGTTCGTACGTCTTGTTTCGGGCAGGGGAAAAATACGCCGTTAACTTTTGCTGAATCACTTTCACCTCTTTTCTTTCCATTTCACTCAGTCCTAAGTTATTGATTATTTTAAGGGTTTCGCGACCCACAACTGATAAAAAATTTGCCACTTGCACAGTAGAGTCTTCACCCGCGATTTTCGCTGCGATAAAATAATTTTGGTATATTTCCAGCCACTCCGTCCACTCTGTAGACATATCAATATCACTGCTCACTAGTAGGGGCTTTGGTGGTTTAAGTGACATGGTAGTAATATAGTTAATTATTAATTAATATTATTTAAAATGTCTGAGTCTGTATTCTTCACTATTGCTTATCAGTTATGACGATCGAGCACTGGGTACACTTTACAGTAAGATCACACCTGAACTTCTGACACCATGTGAGATTGAAACGACTATCTCGTATCGTGTACTAATACAGACTGGTTTATTTTCATGTTCACGTTACAGCAGCTACACATCTAAATGTAGCATTCCAATTCAACGCTAAATAGGGGAAATTTTCGATACATCGCATGTGGACCGATTAGCGGGTGAGTGGGACGCGGGGAGAGAACACTTTCCAGTAGCTCTTTCCAATATGTGCTCGCTGAATGCACTCAATTTGTCAACGCAAAGTGACAGTGACGCCTGGTCAAACAACTTTATGGTGAGTAGTGTGTGTGTGTTGCAGCGACTGCGCAATACGGTTTTTGTATTGCTCGGTTGCGCTCGATCCCATACAATATTCGGAAGACGACCATTCCATTATCTTATACTTCCATGTTGCATTCACACACCACCTCCCTGCAAACAATCGGTCAACAGTCCAGGGTTGAGAAGAAAGGGGAAGAAAATAAAATAATGCTTTAGGGCATTTCAAGGCCCCTAATATAAAAATTCCGTAAGGGGGAAGATAAAGGTTGAAAGGCTTCGGCTAATTCCTATATCTTCTTCAGTTGTGGCATAACTGCGGACCCTTAGCTATGCAGGAGGAGTTTCATAGGAAAAGGACTTCGGCCAATTCCTATGTCTCTCTACGGGGCGTTACTTTCCCGCATTATCCGAGTAACCGCTGCGCCTGAGTGCTGCATTAACATCTGCAGCGTCTCAGGTTACTTAACGTGATAGGTGACAGAAAACATTTAAGTCAACCACTAAAGCAGCATCTTCGAGGCATGCCCATGATGGCCTTTACTCAACGATTAAACCCTATCATGGTTTAGCGATGTGCCGACAACTCATCCTAAGAAAAACTTCAAGTCAAGAAACCTGAAACAAAAGCCTCGGATTGGACGGATACAAAACAACGACGACCCCGCAAACGAACAACTGATTACTCTTTCGGATCCTGGAATGTACGCTCCCTGAATAGACCGGGGGCCTTAAGGGCCCTCCTGGATCAGGTAGAACAATACAAGCTGAGCATAGTTGCAATCCAGGAAACTAAATGGCTCAAAAGCGAGATTAACGACCTCAATTTGCACACTATTTTTACGAGTGGTAAAGAGGAGGGCAACAAGGAGTTTGGAGTAGCTTTCATCGTGAATAAGCAGCTGAAGGACCACGTTATCGGCTTCAAACCCATCAACGAGCGGCTATGTGCGATCCGCATTAAGACCCGTTTCGCTAATCTCTGGCTCATTAATGCGCATGCCCCTACAGAAGTAAAAGAAGACGCGATTAAGGACGAGTTCTACAACGACCTAGAAACACTCTTCGACTCACTTCCATCAAACGACGTCAAGCTGCTGCTAGGAGACTTTAACGCCAAAGTCGGAAATGAAAGCTGGCATAGGGGAACTACTGGAGGTCATAGCCTCCACGAAGAAAACAACAACAACGGTCAGCGACTTATCGACTTCGCGAGCGGCAGAAACCTGGTAATAAGCTCTACATGCTTCCCTCATCGACGAATCCATAAGCAGACCTGGAAGTCTCCAGATGAATACACCGTGAACCAGATCGACCACGTACTGACCAGCAAGAGATGGGCTTCTAATGTCCTAGATGTTCGATCCTATCGAGGAGCCAACTGTGACACCGATCACTATTTGGTGAAGACGACCTACAGGTGCAGAATCTCTTCGGTGCACCTAACGAGAATCAACCCTGCCAAGATCTTCGAGGTTGACAATTTGATTGATGATGCCACGGCGGCTGCGTATACAACAGCACTAGAGGAAAAACTGTCGCCCATGCTTGATGACATCAACAATTTAGGCATCCATGAGTTCTGGGAGGAGCTCAAAGACAGCATCAAGGGGGTCGCAGAAGAGGTCGTGGGCTATAAAGGCCGGCGCAGACGAGCAGACTGGTTCGACGAAGAATGCAGGGCCTCGATTGAGGCGAAAAATGAAGCCTATCGCCAATACACACAACGCGCATCCCGAGCCAAGAAAGAAAGATATAACGAGCTTCGGCGAGTATCTAATAAGTTAATTAGACGTAAGAAACGCAAACATTTTGACGAGCAGTTACAGCAAATAAACCAAAGATTAGCCAGTAAGAACATTAGACAGGCGTACAAACTTATTAATAATGTTAAGAACGGATATCAACCCAGGACAAGCCTATGTAAGGACAAGGATGGTAACATCATCAGCGACATCGAAAGCGTCAACAAACGATGGGCCTCGCATTTTGAAGAGCTCCTCAATGCACCATCAACATCCCCCGCGGAGCCAGCTCTTGAGCAGTTAGCCGAACCAGGCCCTCCCGTTCTACCCCCAACAGTAGAGGAGGTGAGTCTTGCCATACAGTCGCTTCAAAATAATAAAGCGCCCGGCGCTGACGAGATCCCAGCAGAACTGCTGAAGCATGGTGGAACGTGCCTGACCAACGCAATACATGTGCTACTGCTGAAAATATGGAAGGACGAGGAAATCCCCGAAGATTGGCGCAAAAGCATAATCTGCCCAATCCACAAAAAGGGTGACAAGCTGAAGTGTGAGAATTACAGGGGCATATCATTAGTTTGTACGGCCTATAAGATATTATCTAAAATTCTTGAAAAGAGAATTAATCCGTACGCAGAACGAATCATTGGCGAGTATCAAGGCGGCTTCAGACCTGGTCGATCAACGACCGATCAGCTCTTCACAGTGAAGCTACTACTCCAAAAGTGCTGGGAATATAACATCGACGTATACCAAATCTTTGTCGACTTCAAGCAGGCATACGACAGTATCGATCGAAGTGTACTGTACAACATTATGCTGAATTTTGGTATACCGGCAAAGTTAGTGCGACTCACAAGGATGACGATGACTAATACCGTCTCGCAGGTCAGAGTGCAGAATCGACTCACTGACCTATTTGAAACTCGTACTGGACTCAAGCAGGGCGACGGGCTGGCGCCGACGCTCTTCAACCTTGCTTTGGAGTATGTAATTCGAGCCATGAATTTGGACAGCAGCGGAACGCTACTCATCAAGTCGACTCAATTAGTAGCGTACGCCGACGATATCAACATCATGTCTCGAAGGCTGGGTGATGCAGAAAGCCTTCTGCATAACCTCAATAACGCCGCAAAGGAAGTTGGACTACATATGAACGAAAGCAAAACAAAGGCCATGATGCAATCGAAAACAAGGACGCCAGCAAATTCAAGCATCACAGTGGGGGACCTTAATATCGAGTATGTAGACAACTTCAACTATCTGGGTTGTAACTTATCAAAGGACGCCAACGACACCGACGAAATTAAGCGACGGATACAACTAGCCAATAAGACATATTTCTCGGTCCTCCCTATAATTAATTCGAAACTTGCGCACAGGAACACGAAGCTCCGCGTGTACAAAACGATCATCCGACCCGTGCTATGTTATGGCTGCGAAACATGGACCCTCACCCAAGCCTCCGAAATTTTGCTAGACCGATTCGAACGAAAGGTCCTTCGGCGAATTTTCGGGGCCGTTCGCGAGCGAGACCAATGGCGTAACCGGTACAACCATGAGTTGTATCAATTGTACGATGAGCTGGAAGTATCGAAAATCGTGAAGCTTCAACGTTTGCAATGGGCGGGGCATGTACAACGGATGGACGATAATCGCATGCCAAAGAAAGTGATGAACGCACAACGAATTGACGGAGCGAGGTTGCGTGGACGACCGAGAGCTCGCTGGGAGAACTCCGTAGGTGAAGACGCCCAACAGCTGCTGGGCTTCCGAAACTGGAGGACGAGGTCACGTAACCGCGACAATTGGAGGTCAACGATTCAGGCGGCCAAGGCCCGACGTCGGGCTATCGTGCCACATTGATGAATATAAAAATACACGGGTGTTTTGAATTTCACAGTTTATTGCGCAACTGCTTTTCGAGGCATGTCCGGACACGACGAGAAAATTATACCAAGTGAAGTGACGCGCTCAGCTACATGAAAACAGCTGAGAGTAAGGACCGGCTTACATGATGCATTTCGAATTACTCTACATGCAGATGTCGTTTCTGTCTTCGTCGTGTCCCCACAGTACCCCCTTGGAGTAACATTGACAATTGGCTTTACATATATTTTGATTGGATTGTTTGTAAACAATGTTGGTGTTACGTTAATGCAAAGTTTAAACAAGAAAACAATTTAACATGTTGAACCAAAACCACCTTCACTAGAAGCCGGGAAGCAGCAATACATGCACACAAAACGAGCCTATGAACAAGTCGTATATACGTTGCACGATGCACTAACACAAGCACAGCGCATGTAAAAAAACCGTGTCTGCTCTGATAAAAATCGCGAAAACATGTGGAAAATTCACTTTTTTTCGGGATTTTGTTCTTTCACTGCATTCTAGACACTTTAATTCACGACACATTCCACTTTTCGCGACGAAAATCGACCGGGAACCAATACTTTTCGTGTAAAGTTTGTCGCGACCCAACCCGATTTGCCTTTACCGCAATGTAAATTTTCGATCTGAACAGGCCTATGATTTGGCGCTTAAGTATATGAACGTGTTCTGCTTCCGGGCTTTGTGTAAAGATGGTTTTGTGTTGAACTGTCAGGAAGTTACGTTAATGATAGCAAAAGAAAGTTGAATATTGAATGTTACGCGTTTGCTTTTAGGTCCGCTGTACGTTTTAATTCCTGTTCGCTTGAAGACACTTCGTGTTGGGTCGAACATAGGAGTGGGTTCGACATCCTCGTTAACGATGAAAGCGGGCTTCAAACGTTCTTCTTCTTCTTTTAGCGGTACAGAAAGGTGTGAACCGCTGTGTATCTATATGGACTCGTTTTATGTTCGTCGTCGTTTTCGTCCGCAATCTCCCGGGATAAAAACGTGGCAGCTGCAATGGGGTTTTCCCATAGTGAGAGGGGGTGAGATTAGTGGGTGCAGCTGGGCATTGAAACAAATGGGCTACATCGTGTGGCGTGCCAGTGCAATTTGGGCATACGTTTTGTATATTTGGGTCTATGCGAGATAGATACGAATTGAGGCGTGAGCAGAAGCCTGACCGAAGTTGGGCTAAAGTCACTCTGGTGGCTCTCGGGAGCCTAATCTCCTCAGGCGAAATAGGTGGTGGGAGCGCTGAGAGGACTCTGTTCGTACCTAAACTCGCAATAGACCTACTCACTTCCTCAGTGTGAATCATTGCAATGGCAGCCCGGTATGAATCTTCATCGAAAGGATCCCTTTTGTAACCCTGGACCTCTCTCTCAAGGTCACGAAGGCCACGTTTGATGTTGCGTGGAGGGGGAATTTTGTCCATAAGGTTACGATTAGGATGATCCTCTCGATAACAACCTACTAAATATTGTTTTGTAAGTAGTCGATTGTGGTCACGTATTGGCATCAAATGTGTCTCCTGATGTAGGTGGTCCTGGGCAGACATCAGAAGGCATCCTGTAGCTGTGCGTAGAGCAGCATTTTGGCAGACTTGGATTTTGTTCCAGCTTGTGTTACAGAGACCTTGCGACCAAACTGGCGCCGCAAAATCAGCCGCTGCTCGACCCACCGCTTTGTAAGTGGCTAGCATAGTATCATTATCTTTGCCCCAGGTGCTACCAGCCAGTGCTTTAAGAATTTTGTTCGTACTGCGCATCTTTTCACATACCGCTTCCGCGTGATGAGCTGAAGTCATCATTTTCTCAAAGTGAAGCCCGAGAATTTTTGGAATTGCAACAGCAGGGTCAATCGCCACCATGATGGTTCTATGGCAAGGTGTACTGTGGTTTTAGTCCGTCTCTTACACGTGTAGTGATCGCGTCCAGAGCGGTGGTTGTACTATGCATGCGTCTGAATCCGTGCTGATGGGGATCTAGCTTTGCATGTGAAACGAGAGTGGGGTGGATGAGGGCTTCCAGCGTCTTTGCTACTGGTGACAGGATCGTAATCGGTCTGTAGGAAGTTCCTAGTTTGGCACTTTTCCCTGGTTTAAGGCACGGGACTATGCGACCTTGTTTCCAGATGTCGGGGAGGGCGAGCGTAGACATTGACAAGTTAAAGACTGCCGTGAGATACTCAATGGCAGGAAGATCAAGATGTTTGAGCATGGCCATTGAAATGCATCTACAATAGAGACTTTTCATTTTGACACCAAACCCTTCATATCCTGCTAAATATCCCCCTTTTCTGATTATATAAAAATTACTGATAATATGCACTAATATTTTTGTAATTTCTGATTATTTACTTTTTATTTTAATAGTTTATGGAGTTAAATGTAATATTATTGCATATTTCACCAAAATAAGGTAAATTTAAGAATAAACTTCTCCTCACGCAGTGTTTAAAAAGAGGAGAAGGCAAAAAATAATTATTCTCTATTGTAACTAGTATGCAACTTATAGTCCTGACACAGCTAAACGAGTTCAGTGGCGATAATGTTGGTAGCAGGAAGAACTTCAGTTTTTGTGAAATTTTATGTAGTTTCTGAAACTGAAATCAAATCTTGGATTAAGTCATCAGGAGGGCAGCAGATTATGATTTTGCATGACAAGTCACGATTTTCGATAACTTTCACAAAAAGAGCGATAACAAGTTAACGGTAAAAAAAAAATCCTATTGTATTGGTAGTTTTCTTGCTGAAACAAGTTACGCTATCAACCCTTAGGGGCGATTCAGACTATCCACAGGATTTAATAAATCCTAGATTTAGTTGACATTGTACCATATTGTACTGCAATTTGAATAATGCAAGTACATTCTACGATGCATTTTGAATTTAATGACACACGATTTAATCTAGTAGGCGGGTGTTGACTCGATTAATTTAGTGGTTTTAGCAAATCCTGTCCATAATGTGAATCGCCTCTTAGTAGTATTGACCGCCTAATGCGGGACACCCTGTATATTAGGGCCGCAATGTAGAATCTTAGACGTAAAAATCAGCTCGTAATTTTTGGTTATGAGTCTTATTTTTACAACAAACAATACAGTAAAACTTCGTTATAACGCTCCCGGATATAACGCTTTCCCGACTATAACGCTCTTTTTTCTCGGCCATGGTCCCATTAGTATTTATTACAGGGAATTTCGATTCGTTATAACGTTACTATTTCCCGGTTATAACGCCCTTTTCCCAGTCCCATTTTCTTAAAACAATTTATATTGAAAAATTCATTGAGCACGTAGTCTATCTTTAAGGCCTGAATAGACCTCGGCAGGAATGAAAATGAAATTTTTGTCCGCTGCGATTTTCTCAATGAAAATGCATGCTTACTGTCGTGGAACATGTCGGTAATGATGGGGAATTCCATAAGCTACAATCCGAATATGGTTCCAAAATTTTTCTCGGCCATTTTATGTATTATTTTTCGATTCCCCCGTCATTAGATATTTTCCACGGTGAAATGACCGGGGAATCGAAAAATAATACATAAAATGGCCGAGAAAAATTTTGGAACCATATTCGGATTGTAGCTTATGGAATTCCCCATCATTTCCGACATGTTCCACGACAGTAAGCATGCATTTTCATTGAAAAAATCGCAGCGGACAAAAATTTCATTTTCATTCCGCCCGAGGTCTATACTGCGCTTTACATTGTAATAATCACAAACGAAATCATGATGCACATGTTGTACAGGGTTGCCGTTTTCAGATTTCTAAGTGTGACATTTATCTCATAAAATTGTGACATTTTTAGGTTGAGTGTAACAAATTTGAAGGTATTGGTGTAAATGAACAAATTAAACAATAAATATACGTAAGTCCGAAATGAGTGATTGCTCGCAAAAATAGTGGAGAGTTATAAATTAA
Organism: Microchrysa polita; assembly: GCA_949715475.1. Classification (NCBI taxonomy): domain Eukaryota; kingdom Metazoa; phylum Arthropoda; class Insecta; order Diptera; family Stratiomyidae; genus Microchrysa; species Microchrysa polita. The sequence continues at coordinate 95,776,334 of OX454415.1, forward strand.
AACAAACGATTTTGAAAATGGCTGACTTTTTTTCGAAAATGTTAGCCATTTTGTTCCAAAAATTCTGTATATTATGGCGAGTCCATGGATTTAACGAAAAATTCACGTGATAGTTGGACCCAATATTTGTGAGATATTATGAAACAATTTTTTTAATTGTAGTAATATTTGCACACATAGTTCCCACGACCGTGTCCACGTGACTCGCATAGTAAACATAATCCGAAATTATGTTTACTACAATATCCGCATTACTACAATATTCCACGTAGTAATATTTGCACACATAGTCCCCAAGACCGTGTCCATATGACTCGCATAGTAAACATAACCCGAGATTACGTTTACTACAATATTCGCATTACTACAATATTCCAGACGTAAACGGATACTATTATAATAGTATACTTATATTCGCGATATTCACTATATGTGAATTACAGTATGGAACTATGTAAAGTGCATCATAAGCATTTTTGGTGAGAAACCAAAAGATGCTTTATTAGCATAAGGTATTTTGTATAAATAGGTTAAGCAAATTAGAAAATATATCATTCGACAATTAAGACTCACATCGGCAATCGTTGCCTGTTTTAATTATCTGAAGGATCACCAGACGCAGCACCAACTGCTAGCCGCAAACAGGCAAAAAGAAATGGTAAGTTCGGCAGTCCCGACTGCCTGCCGCTAAACGGCATAACATTGGGAAAAATATATATTTCGGCAGAAGTGCCTACGAATGAGCGGGAACGGCCGCTCCAACTTAAATCCGTTCGACTTAAAAACATATTTTTTTATTTATCTTCCTTCGGTCCCGGAAAACACAATATCATTTTTTTTTTTTTTTTTTGCCTCACAGAAACTTTTGTCCCGGGACTAGGCTTCTCGGCATCACTTTACTTACTATCCGTACGTAAGTGACTAATCAATCAATCGAGCGTAAACTCTAGCAGATCGTAAAAACAACTGAAAACAAAATATATTAATAAGGAAATTTATCACAATAACTTCTTTTAAACATTAGTTTATTAGTACAATTAAAATTAACTAAGTCCTTCAAACTATTATAAAGAATAATTGACCTTGTAATTGGTTCATTAAGCCCATAGTTTACTCTATGATAAGGCTGAACAAGAAGGTTGTTCCGCCGCAAATTGTGAGGAATATTTCTGACTTGAAAGTTATTTAATATATCTTCACAAACAATATGAGAGCAAAACAGGTCTCTTATAAACATAGCGTTTAAAAATGTTCTTCTATAATCTAAGGCTTGTAAACCCAATAAGGAACAGCGAGTTTTATAATCTGGCTTGAAACGCCAGCCAATTTGATAAATGGCAAACCGTGTAAAATTGTGTTGAATTCTTTCTATACGCTCGATATGCACCTTATAGAACGGATTCCACACAATCGAACAATACTCCAGGTGCGAACGAACGAAAGCTGCATACAATATTTTTAAAGTAAAAGCATCATTAAATTCGCGCGCATTACGTTTAACAAATCCTAACATACTATTCGCTTTTGAAATAATGTAATCAATGTGTTGTCGAAATGAAAGCTCATGGTCGAAAATGACACCAAGATCTGATATTTCGACAACCCTTTCAAGAACACTACCTGTTAAGGAGTACTCAAAGAAGACCGGAGTTTTCAATTTATATATGCTAAGTACTTTACATTTACTAACATTTAAATTTAAATTATTATCGCGGCACCAAAATTGCAGCTTTTCTAAATCGGATTGCAACTTAAGGCAATCATCAATGTTGCGTATTTTCATAGCGATTTTCATATCATCGGCATACTGCCATACACGCACGAATTTAAAATTTTGGATGATATCGTTTATGAAAACTAAAAAGAAAAGTGGTCCTAAATGGCTTCCTTGCGGAACCCCTGATGAACACTTTATAACAGAGCGAGATGTACAGCCATTTAACTTCACCAACTGAGTCCTATCCGTTAAATAGGATCTCACCCAGCTTAGAAAAATTGACTGTATTCCTAAATGTTCTAGTTTTTTAAGTAAAATATTATGATCTACTCTATCCTAAATGTTCTAGTTTTTTAAGTAAAATATTATGATCTACTCTATCGAAAAATCGGTATATACCACATCAACCTGCATTCCCTGCTCAATACCAACAGCAACAAATTTAGTAAATGATACCAAATTTGTTGAAGTTGATTTTCCTTTCAGGAATCCATGTTGACATGGCGATATCAAACGGCTAATTAAAACATCTATTTTATTTTTAATAAGCATTTCAAACAACTTCGGTATTGCAGATATTTTAGCTATGGGTCTATAGTTATCAATAAGATGCTTCGGACCCTTTTTGTGAACAGGCGTTATGTATGAAACTTTCCATTCATCAAGAAAAACACCTGAAGTCAAGGACAAATTAAAAATAAAGGCTAAAGGACGACATAACGATTGCATGCAATTCTTCAAAAATATATTAGGAATGCCATCAGGTCCGGCCTGAATACTAACATCAAGATCACGCATAGCATTCAATAGGTCATCCTCAGAAATCTCAAGAGCACTCGTAAGGTCCTCCTGAGCTATCCGAGGGACCAATGCACTCTGACTTCCATTGATGTTAGCATTCATTTCTGATGAAACGGAGTCTGGCACTTTGTAAACTGAACTGAAAAATCTAGCAAATCCGTCACAAACCGATTGAACATCTTTGTAAAAATTGCCATTGAATTCTAAATTTTTTGGGATTCCCGTATTCTTACGCTTGCTGTTTATAAAATTCCAAAATGTCTTACTGTCATTCTTTATATTATTTTCAGCTCTCGCAATATACTGTTTGTAAAGATTTTTATTCATTAATTCATACTCTCTTCTCAATCTAAAGAAATTTTCTTTATTGGCAAGAGAGGATGACTTCTTGTATAATTTATGGGCCTTATTTTTTGCTCTCTTAAGTTTGAACAATTCTTTGGTAGCCCAAGGATTTTTTGCTTTTATTTTGTTCTTTTTTAAAGGAACGTACTTGCGAATAGATTTATTTAAAATTGAATTAAAAATTGTATAACTTTCAATAAGATTACTATTCGATATAACTGGAGCCCAATCCATATTAAAAAATGTTGAATTTAGTTTTTCAAATTGGGCTTTTTGAAAATTTCTAGTAGGAATAACTTCGGGCTCTTCTTCAATGTAATCATAAAAAACAAACTCAAGAAGAAGAGCACTGTGATGGATTGAATTGGGCAAAATTTGTTTATCTACTTTAATTACAGAAGCATTCAAGCAAGTACTAACAAAAATTAGATCTAAAATTCTACCAATCGAATTTTTAACAAGATTCATTTGCATCAAATCCATTGCAAACAAACAATCTGTTAGAACAGATTCACACTCAAGATGTAAATCACGCGGCAGAATTTTTTTCTCGTCGTCGTTCCAGTACCAACTTATATTACCAAGATTGAAATCCCCAACAACGATCAATTTGTCTTTTTCCTCAAAAGATGCAAATAGCTTGGAGATATTATCTACATGTTTGTTATAAACATAAACTGAACTCAAAGGTGGTAAATAGCTATTAAAAATATATACTTTTTCGCTGCGAGAAACATTGATAGAAACACATATCTGTTCTACGTCCTTATGAAAAAGCTCAACTTCATGAGATGGGAATGTTGTTTTGATAGCTACCAAAACACCACCTCCTCTCTTAGTCGAAGCCTCATAACGGTCGCGACGATAGACATCATAGTCTCTTATGAAAAGTTCTTCATTTGAAATGTCTGTGTGAAGCCAAGTCTCGGTTAAGCAAATGGCAGCATAATCTTCTTGTGAAGCTGCAAGGTAAAAGTCATTTGTTCTTGAACGAAGACCGCCAACATTTTGATAATAGACCGAGAAAAATGAATTGGAAATTATGTGTTCTGCTGGACACTGTTTTGGCGTTTGTCGTTTTTTGAAAATTTGAAGGGTGATATGTTGACGCCCTTGGGCCAGAAGTTGGCACAAAACACTTGCTTCGAATATTCATGAGGAAGTTTCAAACCGAAACTGATTGAAACTAATTTGGATATATCACAATCTTTTTTTATCAGAGGATAAACCGAAAGAAAGCTGTCATCTGTTAAATTAAGCTTTTTCATTACATATTCCTTTAAATCTTCTGCTTTTACCGAAGCATGTAGCTTAGAAACATGGAATACCTTGAAACTGGGGACACTTCGAAGAGAATCATTAGCTTGATCGATACCGAAGATTCTTTTGTGTCGCCTATTATTATTATCACTCTTTTGGGGAATAACATCACCAACAGGAGACGGTTTTTTAATATGTTTCCCTTTCTTACGAACTGTGACAACTTTATCAATCGGAGATTGATTTTTGTCAACGTTGGAAGGAATTGTAGAAGATGAATCTGAAATAACAGTGGAAGTCCCCGCTTCAAGGCTAACGAAAGATTGCTCAGAAGATATTGAAATAATATTTTTAGTTTTTTTCTTAGTGTCTTTCCCTATATTACTCTTCTTATTTTTTAAAGTTACGTTTCTATCTCGCAATATTTTGGAATTGTTTTCACAACAATTTACAGTTTTCATAAGGGATCTCAGCTTGCTAAGTTGGCTCTGCAACGACGAAACGAGCTGAGATAGACCGTCAATTTGTACTTTGTAAAATTTCTCGCAAACACAATTCATTTTAATTGAAGAACTAAACTAATAAATTAATAAAAAGAGAAAAAATGCAAAAAGAAAAAAAAAATGTAAAAACTGGGATTCGAACACAGGACCTCACGGGCGTGAGTCGTACACGCTACCACTGCGCTGTATGCTTGTATGAAAATCTATGCCCAGATAACTCAGTTAAGCCGAGTTGAAATGACTACTGGACCAAATGAAAACAAAGAACAAAGACCGCCCGAGCGGCAGGTAGAAAATGCAAACCACCAAAAACTTTTCAAACAAATTTATGATTAATCACTAAACCGATTCGCGAAACCACTTTTACCGATGAAGCGAACGAGTAAAGGAATCATAAAATAATGAATTTAATATTAAATCTTATCAATTGAATGCAAATTATGAAATTTAATATTGTGCGAAAATTTTGCGTGTGTTTGTTTTGATAAACGTCAAACGATGATATTAAACATTACATAATGGTAATATGGATAGCCAGCATTTCAGGGCACTTCGCATAATAAAACTTTAATAAAGAAATGGAAATTTCGCAATTAATCTTGGTGTCATAATACTACAGGCACACACCGCAGTATAGCAGAAACGATATGTCAAAATTTCCACAATTAGTTTAAATTCCAACCCACGATTTGAGAACAGATTCAATACGAAAACAATTGTTAAGAAATATCGCAATTAATATTGACACTTCTCTTCACAGAAGCTTAGTTTCCGAATGATTGAAGGGACATCTAAGTCTTTATGTTGTCGCAAAACGAGAAGCTCCTTCCAGTACCTCAGACAATGCTTGAGCTTTCAAAGTGAGTGTGAAAAAATGCTAAGTGAAGATGTCGAACGTTGTCTGGCATGTTAGCTCATCTGCTCTTTCCTGTCCATCAAAATACTATCAAGATCAAGCTACTCGCAAATCAATTTTACCTAACTTTCAAGCGGGCGCGCGGGCGGTAATTTACTTCCCTGATCATATAAACACGCATATTTTTTCTCCCGTTGGCCGGATCGAGGTGGGAGAAGTATGTATTCTTAAGTCATACTGTTATAGATACGATACAATAAAATGTTGGGTAAATTTTACCTTCCATGCCTTTCCAGTGGTCATCAAACGTTCGGGGATTGTATACACTCGGCCGCAAAACTATCGACTCAACCTGAAAGCGCGTGTATTTGTACGTGTTTTTGGAAAGTATGATAGTTATCCATAAAAGTCGTATGTCGTTTAAAAGTTTGAAACTTTAGCTAACTGTTAGTACCCTTTTTATCAATATTTGCTTCGCACTTTTTAAATTATTGCCACTTGTAACAAAAAACCCAGAAAAATTTATATTTCAGCTAAAGGTCAGGTCAGGTAAACTACCCCTATAAAAGCGCCCGTAATCGGTTTCTCATTATCAGTTGCATCAGTAAAGTTAGGTAACTTTGATGTTTGGTCATCAATGGATACGACGCCAGATCAGGCGGCACAAGTTGTAGCCCTATTGTCGGAAAAGCATAGTCAGCGAACCGTCGCTCGCCGTCTTGGAATGAGTCAGTCTACTGTCTCGAGAGTTGGCAGAAGATTTCGAGAGACTGGTAGCTTTAATTCGAGACCAAGAACGGGCCGCCCTCGATCCACTTCAGAGAGAAACGACCGTTTCATTGTTACAAGTACGTTACGAAATCGGTTCCTCACGGGTGTTGCTGCGCAGCGGAACCTGAGGCGTGTTCGCGGAGTAGCTGTTAGTGTCTGCACAGTAAGGAGACGATTAAGGGAAGCGAATATCAATCTAAGACGGCCTGCCAGGGGCCCCAAATTGACTGCACGACACCGACAAGCGCGCCTCTTATTTGCTTGAGATCATCTTACTTGGAGCGATACGGAATGGAGCTCAGTATTGTTCACTGACGAGTCGAGAATGTGTCTATATGGCAGTGACAGAAGATGTCGAGTCTACAGGCGTCCAACTGAGTGATTTGCGCAGTACTGTTTCACTGAAATGGTTGCATACGGCGGCGGTTCCTGTATGATGTGGGCTGGCATTTCCTTGGAGGGAAAAACGGATCTCGCATTCGTACCCACAGGAGGCCGAAGAGGAGGGCTGACAGCTGAGCGATACGTTACCGATATTCTCCGTGCCCACATTGTGCCCTATGCAGCATTTATTGACGAGAACTTCACTTTGATGCACGACAATGCCCAGTGTCATGCATTGCGCCTCACTCGACAGTTCTTGAATGAAGCCGATATGTCGTCACTTAACTGGCATGCACGCAGTCCCGACATCAATCCCATTGAACACTTATGGGACAAACTCAACAGAAGAGTCCGAGCCAGAAATCCAGTCCCTTCGTCCACTGAAGAATTGAAGGCAGCCCTATTAGAGGAGTGGACCGGTAATCCTCAAGATATCATCAGCAACTTGATCAGATCAATGCAGAATCGACTAGAAACTGTCATTAGAGCAAGAGGAGGCAATACCAAATACTAAAATAATAAAAGCTTAACTTATTTTCCAACAGTTTTTGTTTTATTTGCAAAAAACCTAACCAAAAACCATTTTCATATTTGCTCATTTTCGCTACGATTTCTCTCAAAGAGCATCAATTTTTAAAGTGCTCACCAAATATTGGTTAAAATGGTACCAACGTAAAGCTGAGGCCTTAAGCTTTTCAATGACATACGACTTTTATGGATAACTGCTATACTTTTCGAAAAACACGTACAAATGCACGCGCTTTTAGGTTGAGTCGATAGTTTTGCGGCCGAGTGTATTTTGGTATAGTTGTGCTCAAAATGTGTGTGCTCTGTGTAATATCACTGAAGTGACATGCTTCGCTAAAACAGCTGAACTTGTTTTATTGTTCACCAGATAATACTTTTTATGATTATAACTTATTCGGGACATGCTCTTCATTCAATTTACCATAATTATGAGAATGGAAGTTGTACGGTTGAGCGCAAATGGAGGGGAAAAGACGAGGGCGGTAAATTACCGCCGCGCGCCCGGTAATGTCACAAAAAAGGCGCGCCCGCTTGAGAGTTAAGCTATCACGTTCCTTCTTAAGGCCTGAATAGACCTCGGGCGGAATGAAAATGAAATTTTTGTCCACTGCGATTTTCTCAATGAAAATGCATGCTTACTGTCGTGGAACACAGGGACGTAGCCAGGATTTTGTTTCGGGAGGGGTCCAAATATTGCCTCCCGTACTATTTTTTGTTTTCTATTAATGTGATGAAAACGATTTTAACCTTTAAATTTAAATGATGGTCTGTGTTATTAGGTTAATTTTAACAGGGTAGTACACCAATTACTACAAGATTCCATGTGTCCCGAAAGAAATTAAAGGGAAGTCCTTTTCGAAATGAACAGTGCGATTTTGTAAAATACGTGTTACTGGAGTTTTTTTGCTAGAACGGTACAGTATTTAATAGCAAAGATTCTAAATTAAAAACTCAAACTTGTGTAGTTCTTATTTTCATATTTTCCTTTCTCAATTTCTCGGTCTACCCCTCCCGTTGTTGCGCCACTGTCTCCAACTAATAATAGGGCAAATTATTGATTGTGGCTGCATGTTTCACAATGTTGGTCATCAGCATGATTTAAATGCCGAGTTTCCCTGACACCAATGTGGAATAAAGTTGTATTTGGCTCGCATTTAAAGCCTTGATACTTTCCAAGAGCATCCATAATACACCACCGTCAAACTTATATATGTAGTCTAAGCTTACTGAATTCGGAATGTGACGAGGCTACATTGGATGTTTTTCTATCTGCGGTTGTTTTTTTATTAAGGAATCGTGGGAAGAAATCTGGGATTCGAACTTAAGTTCGTGGCATTTTGGCTGGAATGGGGAGCACAGAGAGTAAAAGCAGGTCATATCCACCTAAAGTGAGATGTCTGGCCACCCTATCCCATGCACATTTTCAAATGGCTAAACATACATATATTAATTTAGCCATAGATGTAAGCTGGAAATGATTGTATTCACGCACAAGTGAGCGGACTAAAATTTGGACACAAATTCTACTTATATTTTCCACCACCAGAAGGCACACGTAAGTTAGCGGCGAAGGTGGTGCGTGAATGCAATGTAACACTTATGTCAAACGACATTTATTATTATGACATAAATCACATAAAAATATGTAGATGAGCATAATCTGCGTTATATTATTTCCACAATATATTTCTTCATAATTTTCAAATTTATTTTTCCGCCATCTACTTTTATATGGCTACTTCTAGACCTAGAGCCAGCGACACTTCAAATGTAACTATTTCCTGGCCATTCTGTTACACATTATCGCAAATTTCATGATTGCCGATGCCCTAAAACGATAGTCTCCCTCCTGGAAAGTGGGGCTAAAGGGGTGGCAGACAACTTCAAACCCGTTAATGGTTGCAAATATTTGCAACTATTTCCTGGGCTTTGATTCATATGCCATTTCATAGAGGACGAGTCCCCGCATATATACTCCAAAAGGCAGACAAATATTGGGGGGCTAACATGGTGGCAGACACGCTCCAAAAATTGAAATTTGTATGAAAAATGGGAAGTGCTTCTACAAAAATAGCGCTAACTCCATCATGCTAAACCATGTAGGTACAGTAAGAGCCTAAATATTTTCCAGACACTTCCCCCAGCATTTAAGCCAAATTTCACTTCAAAATACGAATTACAACCCGGTTGATTTATCAATCGAAATTTGACTCTTTTTTTTAAGTAAATTCACAGGCAATATAGTACAGCAAATAGTAGCACTTTCCCCTAATATCACACAGATGGCCAACAGCAGTGATTCCTTCTGAATGGGATATAATTGAAAACACCGTGCTGAGCTTATATTTCCAAAGGCAGACAAAACCCTTTAAAAGGACGATCAGCAGACGAGCCCTTAAATGGGACAAAAAGTGCAATTTGGCTTGAAACAACAATTATCTCTCGTGACAGCATTTTCCCCTAATATCAGAGGAATGGCCCCCAGCAGCGATTCTTTCTGGACGGCATATCGCTTAGGACACCATGCTTAGTCTATATTTTTAAAGACAGACATAAAACATTAAAAGGACAATCAGCAGACGAGCCGTTAAATGGGGCAAAAAGTGGAATTTTGCGAAAAATAACAATTATCTCTCGCGGCAGCTTTTCCCCCTAATATCACACGGATGGCCCTCTGCAGCGTTTCTTTTTGAACGGTATATCATTCAGGACACCATACTAAGTATATGTTTCGAAAGGCAGACATAAAGCACTAAAAGGATGATCAGGAGACGAACCCTTAAATGGGGCAAAAAGTGGAATTTTGCGAGAAACAATAATTATCTTTTGTCACAGCATTTCCACCTAATATCACACGGATGGCCCCCAGCGGCGATTCTTTCTGGATGGCATATCACTTAGGACACCATGCTAAGTAAATATTTCCAAAGGCAGACATAATGCATTAAAAGGACGATCAGCAGACGATCCCTTAAATGGGACAAAAAGTGGAATTTTGCGAGAAACAAAAATTATCTCTCGCGGTAGCTTTTCCCCCTAGTATCACACGGATGGCCCTCAGCAGCTTTTCTTTTCGAACGGTATATCATTCAGGACACCATGCTTAGTATATATTTCTAAAGGCAGACATAAAGCATTAAAAGGACGATCAGCAGACGCGCCCTTAAATGGGGAAAAAGTGGAATTTTGCAAGAAACAACAATTATCTCTCTTGGCAGCATTTCCCCCTAATATCACACGGATGGCCCTCAGCAGCGTTTCTTTTTGAACGGTATATAATTCAGGACACCATGCTTAGTCTATATTTTTAAAGGCAGACATAAACCATTAAAAGGACAATCAGCAGACGAGCCCTTAAATAGGGCAAAAAGTGGAATTTTCCGAGAAACAACAATTATCTCTCGCGGCATCTTTTCCCCCTAATATCACACGGATGGCCCTCAGCAGCGTTTCTTTTTGAACGGTATATTATTCAGAACACCATACTTAGTATATTTTTCCAAATGCAGACAAAAACTTAAAAAAGGTCGATTAGTAGACGTGCCTAAAGTGGTGGCAAAAAAGTGATCATTGTTGTTTGCCGCAAAATCCCACTTTTTGCACGACTTAAGGGCTCGTCTGGTGATCGTCCTTTTAATGGTTTATGTCTGCCTTTGGAAATATTTACTTAGCATGGTGTCCTAAGTGATATTCCGTCCAGAAAGAATCGCTGCTGGGGGCCATCCGTGTGATATTAGGTGGAAATGCTGCCACGAGAGATAATTGTTTTTTCTCGCAAAATTCCACTTTTTGCCCCATTTAAGGGTTCGTCTCCTGATCGTCCTTTTAATGCTTTATGTCTGCCTTTCGAAACATATACTTAGTATGGTGTCTTGAATGATATACCGTTCAAAAAAAAACGCTGCTGAGGGCCATCCGTGTGATATTAGGTGGAAAAGCTGCCGCGAGAGATAATTGATGTTTCTCACAAAATTCAACTTTTTGCCCCATTTAAGGGCTCGTCTGCTGATCATCCTTTTAATGGTTTATGTCTGCCTTTAAAAACATAGACTAAGCATGGAGTCCTGAATGATATACCGTTCAAAAAGAAACGCTGCTGGGGGCCATCCGTGTGATATTAGGGGGAAATGCTGTCACGAGAGATAATTGTTGTTTCAAGCAAAATTATACTTTTTGCCCCATTTAAGGGCTCGTCTGGTGATCGTCGTTTTAATGCTTTATGTCTGCCTTTGGAAATATTTACTTAGCATGGTGTTCTAAATGATATGCCGTCCAGAAAGAATCGCTGCTGGGGGCCATTCCTCTGATATTAGGGGAAAATGCTGTCACGAGAGATAATTGTTGTTTCAAGCAAAATTACACTTTTTGCCCCATTTAAGGGCTCGTCTGCTGATCGTCCTTTTAAAGGGTTTTGTCTGCCTTTGGAAATATAAGCTCAGCACGGTGTTTTCAATGATATCCCATTCAGAAGGAATCACTGCTGTTGGCCATCTGTGTGATATTAGGGGAAAGTGCTACTATTTGCTGTACTATATTGCCTGTGAATTTACTTAAAAAAAGAGTCAAATTTCGATTGATAAATCAACCGGGTTGTAATTGGTATTTTGAAGTGAAATTTGGCTTAAATGCTGGGGGAAGTGTCTGGAAAATATTTAGGCTCTTACTGTACCTACATGGTTTAGCATGATGGAGTTAGCGCTATTTTTGTAGAAGCACTTCCCATTTTTCATACAAATTTCAATTTTTGGAGCGTGTCTGCCACCATGACTATCGTTTTAGGGCATCGCCAATCATGAAATTTGCGATAATGTGTAACAGAATGACCAGGAAATAGTTGTAAATAATTTCCACTTGGGCTCTTAGACTATTCGTTGCGAAGCGTAGAAATTTTGCGCTAAAAGTATAGGTACTAACATCGTCAGTTCACGTGAAATCCATTCAAATACTGTCAAAATTTTGATGATCGTGAAATCGAATTCGCTTGGTGGTACCCACTTCACATGAAAGTCTCCACACCGGTTTTTGACTTTTCGCCAGGGAAAATAATGCAGTTGCACTTTATTTCACAGTGAAAAGATGTCATCGACAATCAACTAGAATGCGAGTGAACATTTATCTTAAATTGAGTGAATAAAAAGCAAGTCTCCACGGCACAGTTTTCACGGGAGACATATATGCACGTTTTTCGCTTGGTGAACTCAGTACATACCTTAAGTAGAGGACACTGCGCTACGTTTCACATACATTTAGTGCATTCTGGTGGAGAGTAATATAAGTAGAATTTGTTTCAAAATTTTGGTCCGCTCAGTTGTGCGTGAATACACTCAATCTCGACTATGTTGCATTCTGGATTTTCTAGCAATGCTCAGGCTAAACTATTGTTCATTGCTATTTCTTAGCAACATTTAGGACCTCAGCAGCGGAGAGTTCAAAACACCAAACTATTAGGCAAATTAGGATAAATAATAACGAGAATTCTGTACCGAATGCGAATAGTAATTTTCTACACATAATTAGTAGTGTTCAGCCGCATCACTGCTAGCGGCACTTTCAACTAAGCTAACAATTTGAAAATATGTATTGAATATTGAAAATCTGAAATCGACTGCTATATAGGTGAATGAGTAATGATGTCTGAAAAAATAGCGGAGCCAAGAAGACGTCAATCGTTTTCAAAATTATGTTATCAAAACGGTAACTCCGATTATTTCTGCAAACATTTCGGGAGGGGTCCGGACCCCCTGGACCCCTCCCCTGGCTATGTGTGTTCGAATCCCAGTTTTTACAATTTTTTTCTTTGTGCATTTTTTCTCTTTTTATTAATTTATTAGTTTAGTTCTTCAATTAAAATGAATTGTGTTTGCGAGCAATTTTACAAAGTTCAAATTGACGGTCTATCTCAGCTCGTTTCGTCGTTGCAGAGCCAACTTAGCAAGCTGAGATCCCTTATGAAAACTGTAAATTGTTGTGAAAACAATTCCAAAATATTGCGAGATAGAAACGTAACTTTAAAAAATAAGAAGAGTAATATAGGGAAAGACACTAAGAAAAAAACTAAAAATATTATTTCAATATCTTCTGAGCAATCTTTCGTTAGCCATGAAGCGGGGACTTCCACTGTTATTTCAGATTCATCTTCTACAATTCCTTCCAACGTTGACAAAAATCAATCTCCGATTGATAAATTTGTCACAGTTCGTAAGAAAGGGAAACATATTAAAAAACCTTCTCCTGTTGGTGATGTTATTCCCAAAAAGAGTGATAATAATAATAGGCGACACAAAAGAATCTTCGGTATCGATCAAGCTAATGATTCTCTTCGAAGTGTCCCCAGTTTCAAGGTATTCCATGTTTCTAAGCTACATGCTTCGGTAAAAGCAGAAGATTTAAAGGAATATGTAATGAAAAAACTTAATTTAACAGATGACAGTTTTCTTTCGGTTTATCCTCTGATAAAAAAAGATTGTGATATATCCAAATTAGTTTCAATCAGTTTTGGTTTGAAACTTCCTCATGAATATTCGAAGCAAGTGTTTTGTGCCAACTTCTGGCCCAAGGGCGTCAACATATCACCCTTCAAATTTTCAAAAAACGACAAACGCCAAAACAGTGTCCAGCAGAACACATAATTTCCAATTCATTTTTCTCGGTCTATTATCAAAATGTTGGCGGTCTTCGTTCAAGAACAAATGACTTTTACCTTGCAGCTTCACAAGAAGATTATGCTGCCATTTGCTTAACCGAGACTTGGCTTCACACAGACATTTCAAATGAAGAACTTTTCATAAGAGACTATGATGTCTATCGTCGCGACCGTTATGAGGCTTCGACTAAGAGAGGAGGTGGTGTTTTGGTAGCTATCAAAACAACATTCCCATCTCATGAAGTTGAGCTTTTTCATAAGGACGTAGAACAGATATGTGTTTCTATGTGCTTGTCTAGACAGTTTCAATTTTCGTTCGTCTTCATCATTTTGACAATTGAAACTTGAGATGCCTGCGCTATTGAAGAAACGCATTCATTCTTGAACGTGGATTGCTAATGTTAAATATAAACAACTCATCATCTATTCGTACTATTCATGAAAGAATTTATCATTTACCCGTCCTGACCAAAGCCGCGACACATATTTCTCGATAAATAATGAACAGATGTGGATAGAATGAGGCATTGATCTCTTCTGTTCACTTGACGCAATCAACGACACGTTCAATATTGAAAGTGGATACGGAGCTTGAAGACGATAGTGAAGACGAAAGCGCACATATGTGGACATAGCCTATCAATGTTTCTCGCAGCGAAAAAGTATATATTTTTAATAGCTATTTACCACCTTTGAGTTCAGTTGATGTTTATAACAAACATGTAGATAATATCTCCAAGCTATTTGCATCTTTTGAGGAAAAAGACAAATTGATCGTTGTTGGGGATTTCAATCTTGGTAATATAAGTTGGTACTGGAACGACGACGAGAAAAAAATTCTGCCGCGTGATTTACATCTTGAGTGTGAATCTGTTCTAACAGATTGTTTGTTTGCAATGGATTTGATGCAAATGAATCTTGTTAAAAATTCGATTGGTAGAATTTTAGATCTAATTTTTGTTAGTACTTGCTTGAATGCTTCTGTAATTAAAGTAGATAAACAAATTTTGCCCAATTCAATCCATCACAGTGCTCTTCTTCTTGAGTTTGTTTTTTATGATTACATTGAAGAAGAGCCCGAAGTTATTCCTACTAGAAATTTTCAAAAAGCCCAATTTGAAAAACTAAATTCAACATTTTTTAATATGGATTGGGCTCCAGTTATATCGAATAGTAATCTTATTGAAAGTTATACAATTTTTAATTCAATTTTAAATAAATCTATACGCAAGGACGTTCCTTTAAAAAAGAACAAAATAAAAGCAAAAAATCCTTGGGCTACCAAAGAATTGTTCAAACTTAAGAGAGCAAAAAATAAGGCCCATAAATTATACAAGATGTCATCCTCTCTTGCCAATAAAGAAAATTTCTTTAGATTGAGAAGAGAGTATGAATTAATGAATAAAAATCTTTACAAACAGTATATTGCGAGAGCTGAAAATAATATAAAGAATGACAGTAAGACATTTTGGAAGTTTATAAACAGCAAGCGTAAGAATACGGGAATCCCAAAAAATTTAGAATTCAATGGCAATTTTTACAAAGATGTTCAATCGGTTTGTGACGGATTTGCTAGATTTTTCAGTTCAGTTTACAAAGTGCCAGACTCCGTTTCATCAGAAATGAATGCTAACATCAATGGAAGTCAGAGTGCATTGGTCCCTCGGATAGCTCAGGAGGACCTTACGAGTGCTCTTGAGATTTCTGAGGATGACCTATTGAATGCTATGCGTGATCTTGATGTTAGTATTCAGGCCGGACCTGATGGCATTCCTAATATATTTTTGAAGAATTGCATGCAATCGTTATGTCGTCCTTTAGCCTTTATTTTTAATTTGTCCTTGACTTCAGGTGTTTTTCTTGATGAATGGAAAGTTTCATACATAACGCCTGTTCACAAAAAGGGTCCGAAGCATCTTATTGATAACTATAGACCCATAGCTAAAATATCTGCAATACCGAAGTTGTTTGAAATGCTTATTAAAAATAAAATAGATGTTTTAATTAGCCGTTTGATATCGCCATGTCAACATGGATTCCTAAAAGGAAAATCAACTTCAACAAATTTGGTATCATTTACTAAATTTGTTGCTGATGGTATTGAGCAGGGAATGCAGGTTGATGTGGTATATACCGATTTTTCGAAGGCTTTTGATAGAGTAGATCATAATATTTTACTTAAAAAACTAGTAAACATTTAGGAATACAGTCAATTTTTCTAAGCTGGGTGAGATCCTATTTAACGGATAGGACTCAGTTGGTGAAGTTAAATGGCTGTACATCTCGCTCTGTTATAAAGTGTTCATCAGGGGTTCCGCAAGGAAGCCATTTAGGACCACTTTTCTTTTTAGTTTTCATAAACGATATCATCCAAAACTTTAAATTCGTGCGTGTATGGCAGTATGCCGATGATATGAAAATCGCTATGAAAATACGCAACAATGGGTGAGGTTATAAAACACAACGTTGCGCAACGTTTCGCGCAACGTTTCAAATCAACCGGCCGTTACGGATCAGAAACTTCTCCCTACAAACAGATCCTCTAAGCGCCCCCTTGCGAGGCATAGCTTGATTGATTGGCAGAAATTTACAATCTGAAGCCGAACCGTGCATTTCCGCCCTCATTTATTTATTAAACTATTTATAATCAAAATAAAATGTATCTGCATCTCGTTTAAAACTGGAAATTTTAATTTTCGAGCAAAACGTATCAGCTGTGATGTGTCAATTGTCACATTTGTCACTTTCCGAGAGATGGCGATGGGAACACCAAGTCTGATCCGGATCTATGCGTTTACAGAACACAATAGGAAACGTTTCGGAAAACGCGAAACGTTACGCGAACGTTGTGTTTTATAACCTCACCCATTGATGATTGCCTTAAGTTGCAATCCGATTTAGAAAAGCTGCAATTTTGGTGCCGCGATAATAATTTAAATTTAAATGTTAGTAAGGTTACGCTTCAGATTCTTCGCGTATATCCCTTCGGGCAACCTAAAAAGAAACCGGAGAGCACGATTAGTAAGGTTAGATTTTTGTTAATATAATATAAAATAAGTTAAATATAAGATACAAATAGAAGCTAGGGAAAAGGGGGTGGCATTACTAGAGTAGGAAGGGGGTGGCTTCTTAATATTAATACTTACCGCGCATCATTATTTCATCGACCGCTTGTCCATCTTCGAAATCGTCGTGTTTCGCTCCAAGCGTCTGCCTGCAGAAACTGTGAGAGGAAGAGAGGCACAAAGAATCGCGTTCAGCTACCGAAATCAAAGATACTTATCTGAGCTTGTTCCGCGTCCACAATAACTATCGGACCAACCGACCAGCAGACAATTTTCCGATTTACGCGCCGTCACTACATCCACCACGGATTGTTGCAAGTCCTGGCTCATGTGCGAGAAATGCCCCAAGAGCTCCGTGTCAGACAAC
The DNA here is from genome assembly GCA_949715475.1 of Microchrysa polita. Lineage (NCBI taxonomy): Eukaryota > Metazoa > Arthropoda > Insecta > Diptera > Stratiomyidae > Microchrysa > Microchrysa polita. Next base: position 95,793,574 of record OX454415.1, read on the forward strand.
TTGTCCTGACAATGCATTCGATAGGCATTGACAATTATCTTGATGGCCGATTCGAATTCTTCGCTATTGACAAAACCGTATTTGTGGGCGATCTTATCAAGTGATGCGACATCTTTGGTTAGTGTGCCGATTAGATGGTCGACGGCATGATGGGGAATCTCTTTGTTGCCGATATTTAGCAAAAAGTCATGCATTCTAGCGTGTTGTGCAGAATCCAGGGCACACAAAACACAAATCACACAACAAACAATAACACATTATAAACGTCACATTATAAACGTAACACAACGATTGTCGAATGACATCTGATCGAGACAACAATATCACTTCAGATGACAACGTTCAATGTATAATGAGCGAATACTGAGCAAGTGGGTTGCACCAAATGGAAATCTAGCGGGTGAATCCCGAGCGAATTCCGACCGAGGACGGTTAACACATAACCCTTTGCCGTTGAATGCATAAAAGGCCATCGCCCGTAACGGAATACCCTCTTTGTCTTTATTCGGTGAATCCGATAGGTGGGTATTCCGTTGGCCGGTTAAAATTTGGGAAAAATTACTAATACCCCTCTTTGTCTTTATTCGGTGAATCCGATAGCGAATTCGACATAACGAAAGACGGCGAATCAGAGAGGAAGAAGTTAGCCAAGACAACGACAGGCGAAGAATACGACGAAGACGAAAAGTGTAGCAAAGACGCACGAAAGACAACAAGTTAGCCAAGACCATGACAGGCGAAGAATACAACGAAGACGAAAAGCGTAGCAAAGACACACGACAGACAACGAGGTTGAGAGCGAAGCGAAGACGTTGGCGAGAAGCATCAGGCAAAAGGGAATTACCCGACATCATCGAAGACGTCCTCCAATTTCACCGATCGGCCGCAACGTTAGTATTTAGCGTCGAAATCAAGCCCACCCCCCTTCGCAGTAAGTTAGTTAAATAGTTCTTAATTAGATATAAGTGCTTAAAACGAAAATTCTGATAAAATATATATAGTGAGATAGAAGATTAAATCGAATTTAATAATACCGTGCGAAAGTGTGCTCCGGCAGTTGTACAGTTGTGCAATTCTTTTAAATTACGTAGCGAACCGCCAACGGATTCGCGTTTACCGTTGGTTTCTATTAATTTCGGTTCGCGGTTGCTGACCGTCAATTTAAAACGCGTGGCGCCCACGGCCCGTCTTCGCGGCAAGCCGGCAACCGGTCGCAACCTCCCCGTCCGCAAATCTTCGCGGGGATTGTAACGTAACAATGTAAAGTACTTAGCATATATAAATTGAAAACTCCGGTCTTCTTTGAGTACTCCTTAACAGGTAGTGTTCTTGAAAGGGTTGTCGAAATATCAGATCTTGGTGTAATTTTCAACCATGAGCTTTCATTTCGACAACACATTGATTCTTCTTCTTCCTTGCCTCGTTCTTTATACCGCTCCATGGTTCCGCGTTGCTCGACCTGCGGTGTAGGCACATCGCCCGTTTTGGCGATAATTTCTCAGCATATTTCTACAGGCAGCTCTATCTTGGATCGTGTCATCGCCGAGACCAATGCGTTGTTGTTGCTTTTTCATTTGACACATCCAGGTGTTCTTCGGTCTGCCTCTGGCCTTGGGTCCATCAAGCGGAACTTCCATTGATATCAACACATTGATATCAACACATTGATTACATTATTTCAAAAGCGAATAGTATGTTAGGATTTGTTAAACGTAATGCGCGCGAATTTAATGATGCTTTTACTTTAAAAATATTGTATGCAGCTTCCGTTCGTTCGCACCTGGAGTATTGTTCTATTGTGTGGAATCCGTTCTATAAGGTGCATATCGAGCGTATAGAAAGAATCCAACACAATTTGCCATTTATCAAATTGGCTGGCGTTTCAAGCCAGATTATAAAACTCGCTGTTCCTTATTGGGTTTACAAGCCTTAGATTATAGAAGAACATTTTTAAACGCTATGTTTATAAGAGACCTGTTTTGCTCTCATATTGTTTGTGAAGATATATTAAATAACTTTCAAGTCAGAAATATTCCTCACAATTTACGGCGGAACAACCTTCTTGTTCAGCCTTATCATAGAGTAAACTATGGGCTTAATGAACCAATTACAAGGTCAATTATTCTTTATAATAGTTTGAAGGACTTAGTTAATTTTAATTGTACTAATAAACTAATGTTTCAAAGAAGTTATTGTGATAAGTTTCCTTATTAATATATTTTGTTTTCAGTTTTTTTTACGATCTGCTAGAGTTTACACTCGATTGATTGATTAGTCACTTACGTACGGATAGTAAGTAAAGTGATGCCGAGAAGCCTAGTCCCGGGACAAAAGTTTCTGTGAGGCAAAAAAAAAAAATGTGCCTGGTGGAACATGTCGGAAATGATAGGGAATTCTATAAGCTAATATGGTTCCAAAATTTTTCGCTGCCATTTTATGTATTATTTTTCGATTCCCCGGTCATTAGATATTTTCTACGGTGAAATGACCGAAATATAATACATAAAATGGCCGAGAAAATTTTTGGAACCATATTCGGATTGTAGCTTATGGAATTCCCCATCATTTCCGACATGTTCCACGATAGTAAGCATGCATTTTAATTGAGAAAATCGCAGCGGACAAAAATTTCATTTTCATTCCACCCGATGTCTATCCAGACCTTTAAATGTTCTTTTGATTTAAAATGAAATTTGGTGCCCATATAAAGCTTGCATTCCAAATTTTACCGAATGACGAGAAAAATATTGGCAACCGTAAATGTTTTGTTTGAATCTGCGGCAAGGTAAAATTCAATTCATTTACTGAGCTGACTCGAAGGCTTGGGGCAACTAAGCTGGTATAGTTGAATGAACATTTATCTTGAATCAAGGAAGGACCAGTAAAAACGGGTACTCAATCCCGGGGTGTCTAAATTAAAACCTGACCTGGGCCAACAAATGTCAGCGTCTTCAGGATTGAGCGGGCCGCGGGATAAAAATTATGAAAACACTTATAGACTTAAAAAAAAAACAACGAAATTTGGTGGATTGATTTCGAGAGAAAACAATTTCACCATGGGTATTATATTTTCCTGAGTCGTGCTCTGTGGCCGTGATTGTTCGGTCGCCACTCTGTGAAATAGACACTCATGGAGAAATGAGTTTCCAAACTCGGCACGACTCGTCGCAAGTTTATTAGTCAGAAGAAGATGATAAGAAATATTCTTATCGTAGAATAATAAACTAACAATGCGACTAGGAAGTGGTATGGCTGACAACCGTATCACACTCCGAATTCAGTTGGCTTTGTAACGTTGATGACTACACACCATACGGTAGTCATCAACGAACCATGCTCCACTAGGAGTTACGGTTTTGAAGAGAAATTATATTTTCCTATAAATAAAATAATAACGAGAATTCTGTACCGAATGCGAATAGTAATTTTCTACACATAATTAGTAGTGTTCAGCCGCATCACTGCTAGCGGCACTTTCAACTAAGCTAACAATTTGAAAATATGTATTGAATATTGAAAATCTGAAATCGACTGCTATATAGGTGAATGAGTAATGATGTCTGAAAAAATAGCGGAGCCAAGAAGACGTCAATCGTTTTCAAAATTATGTTATCAAAACGGTAACTCCGATTATTTCTGCAAACATTTCGGGAGGGGTCCGGACCCCCTGGACCCCTCCCCTGGCTATGTGTGTTCGAATCCCAGTTTTTACAATTTTTTTCTTTGTGCATTTTTTCTCTTTTTATTAATTTATTAGTTTAGTTCTTCAATTAAAATGAATTGTGTTTGCGAGCAATTTTACAAAGTTCAAATTGACGGTCTATCTCAGCTCGTTTCGTCGTTGCAGAGCCAACTTAGCAAGCTGAGATCCCTTATGAAAACTGTAAATTGTTGTGAAAACAATTCCAAAATATTGCGAGATAGAAACGTAACTTTAAAAAATAAGAAGAGTAATATAGGGAAAGACACTAAGAAAAAAACTAAAAATATTATTTCAATATCTTCTGAGCAATCTTTCGTTAGCCATGAAGCGGGGACTTCCACTGTTATTTCAGATTCATCTTCTACAATTCCTTCCAACGTTGACAAAAATCAATCTCCGATTGATAAATTTGTCACAGTTCGTAAGAAAGGGAAACATATTAAAAAACCTTCTCCTGTTGGTGATGTTATTCCCAAAAAGAGTGATAATAATAATAGGCGACACAAAAGAATCTTCGGTATCGATCAAGCTAATGATTCTCTTCGAAGTGTCCCCAGTTTCAAGGTATTCCATGTTTCTAAGCTACATGCTTCGGTAAAAGCAGAAGATTTAAAGGAATATGTAATGAAAAAACTTAATTTAACAGATGACAGTTTTCTTTCGGTTTATCCTCTGATAAAAAAAGATTGTGATATATCCAAATTAGTTTCAATCAGTTTTGGTTTGAAACTTCCTCATGAATATTCGAAGCAAGTGTTTTGTGCCAACTTCTGGCCCAAGGGCGTCAACATATCACCCTTCAAATTTTCAAAAAACGACAAACGCCAAAACAGTGTCCAGCAGAACACATAATTTCCAATTCATTTTTCTCGGTCTATTATCAAAATGTTGGCGGTCTTCGTTCAAGAACAAATGACTTTTACCTTGCAGCTTCACAAGAAGATTATGCTGCCATTTGCTTAACCGAGACTTGGCTTCACACAGACATTTCAAATGAAGAACTTTTCATAAGAGACTATGATGTCTATCGTCGCGACCGTTATGAGGCTTCGACTAAGAGAGGAGGTGGTGTTTTGGTAGCTATCAAAACAACATTCCCATCTCATGAAGTTGAGCTTTTTCATAAGGACGTAGAACAGATATGTGTTTCTATGTGCTTGTCTAGACAGTTTCAATTTTCGTTCGTCTTCATCATTTTGACAATTGAAACTTGAGATGCCTGCGCTATTGAAGAAACGCATTCATTCTTGAACGTGGATTGCTAATGTTAAATATAAACAACTCATCATCTATTCGTACTATTCATGAAAGAATTTATCATTTACCCGTCCTGACCAAAGCCGCGACACATATTTCTCGATAAATAATGAACAGATGTGGATAGAATGAGGCATTGATCTCTTCTGTTCACTTGACGCAATCAACGACACGTTCAATATTGAAAGTGGATACGGAGCTTGAAGACGATAGTGAAGACGAAAGCGCACATATGTGGACATAGCCTATCAATGTTTCTCGCAGCGAAAAAGTATATATTTTTAATAGCTATTTACCACCTTTGAGTTCAGTTGATGTTTATAACAAACATGTAGATAATATCTCCAAGCTATTTGCATCTTTTGAGGAAAAAGACAAATTGATCGTTGTTGGGGATTTCAATCTTGGTAATATAAGTTGGTACTGGAACGACGACGAGAAAAAAATTCTGCCGCGTGATTTACATCTTGAGTGTGAATCTGTTCTAACAGATTGTTTGTTTGCAATGGATTTGATGCAAATGAATCTTGTTAAAAATTCGATTGGTAGAATTTTAGATCTAATTTTTGTTAGTACTTGCTTGAATGCTTCTGTAATTAAAGTAGATAAACAAATTTTGCCCAATTCAATCCATCACAGTGCTCTTCTTCTTGAGTTTGTTTTTTATGATTACATTGAAGAAGAGCCCGAAGTTATTCCTACTAGAAATTTTCAAAAAGCCCAATTTGAAAAACTAAATTCAACATTTTTTAATATGGATTGGGCTCCAGTTATATCGAATAGTAATCTTATTGAAAGTTATACAATTTTTAATTCAATTTTAAATAAATCTATACGCAAGGACGTTCCTTTAAAAAAGAACAAAATAAAAGCAAAAAATCCTTGGGCTACCAAAGAATTGTTCAAACTTAAGAGAGCAAAAAATAAGGCCCATAAATTATACAAGATGTCATCCTCTCTTGCCAATAAAGAAAATTTCTTTAGATTGAGAAGAGAGTATGAATTAATGAATAAAAATCTTTACAAACAGTATATTGCGAGAGCTGAAAATAATATAAAGAATGACAGTAAGACATTTTGGAAGTTTATAAACAGCAAGCGTAAGAATACGGGAATCCCAAAAAATTTAGAATTCAATGGCAATTTTTACAAAGATGTTCAATCGGTTTGTGACGGATTTGCTAGATTTTTCAGTTCAGTTTACAAAGTGCCAGACTCCGTTTCATCAGAAATGAATGCTAACATCAATGGAAGTCAGAGTGCATTGGTCCCTCGGATAGCTCAGGAGGACCTTACGAGTGCTCTTGAGATTTCTGAGGATGACCTATTGAATGCTATGCGTGATCTTGATGTTAGTATTCAGGCCGGACCTGATGGCATTCCTAATATATTTTTGAAGAATTGCATGCAATCGTTATGTCGTCCTTTAGCCTTTATTTTTAATTTGTCCTTGACTTCAGGTGTTTTTCTTGATGAATGGAAAGTTTCATACATAACGCCTGTTCACAAAAAGGGTCCGAAGCATCTTATTGATAACTATAGACCCATAGCTAAAATATCTGCAATACCGAAGTTGTTTGAAATGCTTATTAAAAATAAAATAGATGTTTTAATTAGCCGTTTGATATCGCCATGTCAACATGGATTCCTAAAAGGAAAATCAACTTCAACAAATTTGGTATCATTTACTAAATTTGTTGCTGATGGTATTGAGCAGGGAATGCAGGTTGATGTGGTATATACCGATTTTTCGAAGGCTTTTGATAGAGTAGATCATAATATTTTACTTAAAAAACTAGTAAACATTTAGGAATACAGTCAATTTTTCTAAGCTGGGTGAGATCCTATTTAACGGATAGGACTCAGTTGGTGAAGTTAAATGGCTGTACATCTCGCTCTGTTATAAAGTGTTCATCAGGGGTTCCGCAAGGAAGCCATTTAGGACCACTTTTCTTTTTAGTTTTCATAAACGATATCATCCAAAACTTTAAATTCGTGCGTGTATGGCAGTATGCCGATGATATGAAAATCGCTATGAAAATACGCAACAATGGGTGAGGTTATAAAACACAACGTTGCGCAACGTTTCGCGCAACGTTTCAAATCAACCGGCCGTTACGGATCAGAAACTTCTCCCTACAAACAGATCCTCTAAGCGCCCCCTTGCGAGGCATAGCTTGATTGATTGGCAGAAATTTACAATCTGAAGCCGAACCGTGCATTTCCGCCCTCATTTATTTATTAAACTATTTATAATCAAAATAAAATGTATCTGCATCTCGTTTAAAACTGGAAATTTTAATTTTCGAGCAAAACGTATCAGCTGTGATGTGTCAATTGTCACATTTGTCACTTTCCGAGAGATGGCGATGGGAACACCAAGTCTGATCCGGATCTATGCGTTTACAGAACACAATAGGAAACGTTTCGGAAAACGCGAAACGTTACGCGAACGTTGTGTTTTATAACCTCACCCATTGATGATTGCCTTAAGTTGCAATCCGATTTAGAAAAGCTGCAATTTTGGTGCCGCGATAATAATTTAAATTTAAATGTTAGTAAGGTTACGCTTCAGATTCTTCGCGTATATCCCTTCGGGCAACCTAAAAAGAAACCGGAGAGCACGATTAGTAAGGTTAGATTTTTGTTAATATAATATAAAATAAGTTAAATATAAGATACAAATAGAAGCTAGGGAAAAGGGGGTGGCATTACTAGAGTAGGAAGGGGGTGGCTTCTTAATATTAATACTTACCGCGCATCATTATTTCATCGACCGCTTGTCCATCTTCGAAATCGTCGTGTTTCGCTCCAAGCGTCTGCCTGCAGAAACTGTGAGAGGAAGAGAGGCACAAAGAATCGCGTTCAGCTACCGAAATCAAAGATACTTATCTGAGCTTGTTCCGCGTCCACAATAACTATCGGACCAACCGACCAGCAGACAATTTTCCGATTTACGCGCCGTCACTACATCCACCACGGATTGTTGCAAGTCCTGGCTCATGTGCGAGAAATGCCCCAAGAGCTCCGTGTCAGACAACTTGTCCTGACAATGCATTCGATAGGCATTGACAATTATCTTGATGGCCGATTCGAATTCTTCGCTATTGACAAAACCGTATTTGTGGGCGATCTTATCAAGTGATGCGACATCTTTGGTTAGTGTGCCGATTAGATGGTCGACGGCATGATGGGGAATCTCTTTGTTGCCGATATTTAGCAAAAAGTCATGCATTCTAGCGTGTTGTGCAGAATCCAGGGCACACAAAACACAAATCACACAACAAACAATAACACATTATAAACGTCACATTATAAACGTAACACAACGATTGTCGAATGACATCTGATCGAGACAACAATATCACTTCAGATGACAACGTTCAATGTATAATGAGCGAATACTGAGCAAGTGGGTTGCACCAAATGGAAATCTAGCGGGTGAATCCCGAGCGAATTCCGACCGAGGACGGTTAACACATAACCCTTTGCCGTTGAATGCATAAAAGGCCATCGCCCGTAACGGAATACCCTCTTTGTCTTTATTCGGTGAATCCGATAGGTGGGTATTCCGTTGGCCGGTTAAAATTTGGGAAAAATTACTAATACCCCTCTTTGTCTTTATTCGGTGAATCCGATAGCGAATTCGACATAACGAAAGACGGCGAATCAGAGAGGAAGAAGTTAGCCAAGACAACGACAGGCGAAGAATACGACGAAGACGAAAAGTGTAGCAAAGACGCACGAAAGACAACAAGTTAGCCAAGACCATGACAGGCGAAGAATACAACGAAGACGAAAAGCGTAGCAAAGACACACGACAGACAACGAGGTTGAGAGCGAAGCGAAGACGTTGGCGAGAAGCATCAGGCAAAAGGGAATTACCCGACATCATCGAAGACGTCCTCCAATTTCACCGATCGGCCGCAACGTTAGTATTTAGCGTCGAAATCAAGCCCACCCCCCTTCGCAGTAAGTTAGTTAAATAGTTCTTAATTAGATATAAGTGCTTAAAACGAAAATTCTGATAAAATATATATAGTGAGATAGAAGATTAAATCGAATTTAATAATACCGTGCGAAAGTGTGCTCCGGCAGTTGTACAGTTGTGCAATTCTTTTAAATTACGTAGCGAACCGCCAACGGATTCGCGTTTACCGTTGGTTTCTATTAATTTCGGTTCGCGGTTGCTGACCGTCAATTTAAAACGCGTGGCGCCCACGGCCCGTCTTCGCGGCAAGCCGGCAACCGGTCGCAACCTCCCCGTCCGCAAATCTTCGCGGGGATTGTAACGTAACAATGTAAAGTACTTAGCATATATAAATTGAAAACTCCGGTCTTCTTTGAGTACTCCTTAACAGGTAGTGTTCTTGAAAGGGTTGTCGAAATATCAGATCTTGGTGTAATTTTCAACCATGAGCTTTCATTTCGACAACACATTGATTCTTCTTCTTCCTTGCCTCGTTCTTTATACCGCTCCATGGTTCCGCGTTGCTCGACCTGCGGTGTAGGCACATCGCCCGTTTTGGCGATAATTTCTCAGCATATTTCTACAGGCAGCTCTATCTTGGATCGTGTCATCGCCGAGACCAATGCGTTGTTGTTGCTTTTTCATTTGACACATCCAGGTGTTCTTCGGTCTGCCTCTGGCCTTGGGTCCATCAAGCGGAACTTCCATTGATATCAACACATTGATATCAACACATTGATTACATTATTTCAAAAGCGAATAGTATGTTAGGATTTGTTAAACGTAATGCGCGCGAATTTAATGATGCTTTTACTTTAAAAATATTGTATGCAGCTTCCGTTCGTTCGCACCTGGAGTATTGTTCTATTGTGTGGAATCCGTTCTATAAGGTGCATATCGAGCGTATAGAAAGAATCCAACACAATTTGCCATTTATCAAATTGGCTGGCGTTTCAAGCCAGATTATAAAACTCGCTGTTCCTTATTGGGTTTACAAGCCTTAGATTATAGAAGAACATTTTTAAACGCTATGTTTATAAGAGACCTGTTTTGCTCTCATATTGTTTGTGAAGATATATTAAATAACTTTCAAGTCAGAAATATTCCTCACAATTTACGGCGGAACAACCTTCTTGTTCAGCCTTATCATAGAGTAAACTATGGGCTTAATGAACCAATTACAAGGTCAATTATTCTTTATAATAGTTTGAAGGACTTAGTTAATTTTAATTGTACTAATAAACTAATGTTTCAAAGAAGTTATTGTGATAAGTTTCCTTATTAATATATTTTGTTTTCAGTTTTTTTTACGATCTGCTAGAGTTTACACTCGATTGATTGATTAGTCACTTACGTACGGATAGTAAGTAAAGTGATGCCGAGAAGCCTAGTCCCGGGACAAAAGTTTCTGTGAGGCAAAAAAAAAAAATGTGCCTGGTGGAACATGTCGGAAATGATAGGGAATTCTATAAGCTAATATGGTTCCAAAATTTTTCGCTGCCATTTTATGTATTATTTTTCGATTCCCCGGTCATTAGATATTTTCTACGGTGAAATGACCGAAATATAATACATAAAATGGCCGAGAAAATTTTTGGAACCATATTCGGATTGTAGCTTATGGAATTCCCCATCATTTCCGACATGTTCCACGATAGTAAGCATGCATTTTAATTGAGAAAATCGCAGCGGACAAAAATTTCATTTTCATTCCACCCGATGTCTATCCAGACCTTTAAATGTTCTTTTGATTTAAAATGAAATTTGGTGCCCATATAAAGCTTGCATTCCAAATTTTACCGAATGACGAGAAAAATATTGGCAACCGTAAATGTTTTGTTTGAATCTGCGGCAAGGTAAAATTCAATTCATTTACTGAGCTGACTCGAAGGCTTGGGGCAACTAAGCTGGTATAGTTGAATGAACATTTATCTTGAATCAAGGAAGGACCAGTAAAAACGGGTACTCAATCCCGGGGTGTCTAAATTAAAACCTGACCTGGGCCAACAAATGTCAGCGTCTTCAGGATTGAGCGGGCCGCGGGATAAAAATTATGAAAACACTTATAGACTTAAAAAAAAAACAACGAAATTTGGTGGATTGATTTCGAGAGAAAACAATTTCACCATGGGTATTATATTTTCCTGAGTCGTGCTCTGTGGCCGTGATTGTTCGGTCGCCACTCTGTGAAATAGACACTCATGGAGAAATGAGTTTCCAAACTCGGCACGACTCGTCGCAAGTTTATTAGTCAGAAGAAGATGATAAGAAATATTCTTATCGTAGAATAATAAACTAACAATGCGACTAGGAAGTGGTATGGCTGACAACCGTATCACACTCCGAATTCAGTTGGCTTTGTAACGTTGATGACTACACACCATACGGTAGTCATCAACGAACCATGCTCCACTAGGAGTTACGGTTTTGAAGAGAAATTATATTTTCCTATAAATAAAATAATAACGAGAATTCTGTACCGAATGCGAATAGTAATTTTCTACACATAATTAGTAGTGTTCAGCCGCATCACTGCTAGCGGCACTTTCAACTAAGCTAACAATTTGAAAATATGTATTGAATATTGAAAATCTGAAATCGACTGCTATATAGGTGAATGAGTAATGATGTCTGAAAAAATAGCGGAGCCAAGAAGACGTCAATCGTTTTCAAAATTATGTTATCAAAACGGTAACTCCGATTATTTCTGCAAACATTTCGGGAGGGGTCCGGACCCCCTGGACCCCTCCCCTGGCTATGTGTGTTCGAATCCCAGTTTTTACAATTTTTTTCTTTGTGCATTTTTTCTCTTTTTATTAATTTATTAGTTTAGTTCTTCAATTAAAATGAATTGTGTTTGCGAGCAATTTTACAAAGTTCAAATTGACGGTCTATCTCAGCTCGTTTCGTCGTTGCAGAGCCAACTTAGCAAGCTGAGATCCCTTATGAAAACTGTAAATTGTTGTGAAAACAATTCCAAAATATTGCGAGATAGAAACGTAACTTTAAAAAATAAGAAGAGTAATATAGGGAAAGACACTAAGAAAAAAACTAAAAATATTATTTCAATATCTTCTGAGCAATCTTTCGTTAGCCATGAAGCGGGGACTTCCACTGTTATTTCAGATTCATCTTCTACAATTCCTTCCAACGTTGACAAAAATCAATCTCCGATTGATAAATTTGTCACAGTTCGTAAGAAAGGGAAACATATTAAAAAACCTTCTCCTGTTGGTGATGTTATTCCCAAAAAGAGTGATAATAATAATAGGCGACACAAAAGAATCTTCGGTATCGATCAAGCTAATGATTCTCTTCGAAGTGTCCCCAGTTTCAAGGTATTCCATGTTTCTAAGCTACATGCTTCGGTAAAAGCAGAAGATTTAAAGGAATATGTAATGAAAAAACTTAATTTAACAGATGACAGTTTTCTTTCGGTTTATCCTCTGATAAAAAAAGATTGTGATATATCCAAATTAGTTTCAATCAGTTTTGGTTTGAAACTTCCTCATGAATATTCGAAGCAAGTGTTTTGTGCCAACTTCTGGCCCAAGGGCGTCAACATATCACCCTTCAAATTTTCAAAAAACGACAAACGCCAAAACAGTGTCCAGCAGAACACATAATTTCCAATTCATTTTTCTCGGTCTATTATCAAAATGTTGGCGGTCTTCGTTCAAGAACAAATGACTTTTACCTTGCAGCTTCACAAGAAGATTATGCTGCCATTTGCTTAACCGAGACTTGGCTTCACACAGACATTTCAAATGAAGAACTTTTCATAAGAGACTATGATGTCTATCGTCGCGACCGTTATGAGGCTTCGACTAAGAGAGGAGGTGGTGTTTTGGTAGCTATCAAAACAACATTCCCATCTCATGAAGTTGAGCTTTTTCATAAGGACGTAGAACAGATATGTGTTTCTATGTGCTTGTCTAGACAGTTTCAATTTTCGTTCGTCTTCATCATTTTGACAATTGAAACTTGAGATGCCTGCGCTATTGAAGAAACGCATTCATTCTTGAACGTGGATTGCTAATGTTAAATATAAACAACTCATCATCTATTCGTACTATTCATGAAAGAATTTATCATTTACCCGTCCTGACCAAAGCCGCGACACATATTTCTCGATAAATAATGAACAGATGTGGATAGAATGAGGCATTGATCTCTTCTGTTCACTTGACGCAATCAACGACACGTTCAATATTGAAAGTGGATACGGAGCTTGAAGACGATAGTGAAGACGAAAGCGCACATATGTGGACATAGCCTATCAATGTTTCTCGCAGCGAAAAAGTATATATTTTTAATAGCTATTTACCACCTTTGAGTTCAGTTGATGTTTATAACAAACATGTAGATAATATCTCCAAGCTATTTGCATCTTTTGAGGAAAAAGACAAATTGATCGTTGTTGGGGATTTCAATCTTGGTAATATAAGTTGGTACTGGAACGACGACGAGAAAAAAATTCTGCCGCGTGATTTACATCTTGAGTGTGAATCTGTTCTAACAGATTGTTTGTTTGCAATGGATTTGATGCAAATGAATCTTGTTAAAAATTCGATTGGTAGAATTTTAGATCTAATTTTTGTTAGTACTTGCTTGAATGCTTCTGTAATTAAAGTAGATAAACAAATTTTGCCCAATTCAATCCATCACAGTGCTCTTCTTCTTGAGTTTGTTTTTTATGATTACATTGAAGAAGAGCCCGAAGTTATTCCTACTAGAAATTTTCAAAAAGCCCAATTTGAAAAACTAAATTCAACATTTTTTAATATGGATTGGGCTCCAGTTATATCGAATAGTAATCTTATTGAAAGTTATACAATTTTTAATTCAATTTTAAATAAATCTATACGCAAGGACGTTCCTTTAAAAAAGAACAAAATAAAAGCAAAAAATCCTTGGGCTACCAAAGAATTGTTCAAACTTAAGAGAGCAAAAAATAAGGCCCATAAATTATACAAGATGTCATCCTCTCTTGCCAATAAAGAAAATTTCTTTAGATTGAGAAGAGAGTATGAATTAATGAATAAAAATCTTTACAAACAGTATATTGCGAGAGCTGAAAATAATATAAAGAATGACAGTAAGACATTTTGGAAGTTTATAAACAGCAAGCGTAAGAATACGGGAATCCCAAAAAATTTAGAATTCAATGGCAATTTTTACAAAGATGTTCAATCGGTTTGTGACGGATTTGCTAGATTTTTCAGTTCAGTTTACAAAGTGCCAGACTCCGTTTCATCAGAAATGAATGCTAACATCAATGGAAGTCAGAGTGCATTGGTCCCTCGGATAGCTCAGGAGGACCTTACGAGTGCTCTTGAGATTTCTGAGGATGACCTATTGAATGCTATGCGTGATCTTGATGTTAGTATTCAGGCCGGACCTGATGGCATTCCTAATATATTTTTGAAGAATTGCATGCAATCGTTATGTCGTCCTTTAGCCTTTATTTTTAATTTGTCCTTGACTTCAGGTGTTTTTCTTGATGAATGGAAAGTTTCATACATAACGCCTGTTCACAAAAAGGGTCCGAAGCATCTTATTGATAACTATAGACCCATAGCTAAAATATCTGCAATACCGAAGTTGTTTGAAATGCTTATTAAAAATAAAATAGATGTTTTAATTAGCCGTTTGATATCGCCATGTCAACATGGATTCCTAAAAGGAAAATCAACTTCAACAAATTTGGTATCATTTACTAAATTTGTTGCTGATGGTATTGAGCAGGGAATGCAGGTTGATGTGGTATATACCGATTTTTCGAAGGCTTTTGATAGAGTAGATCATAATATTTTACTTAAAAAACTAGTAAACATTTAGGAATACAGTCAATTTTTCTAAGCTGGGTGAGATCCTATTTAACGGATAGGACTCAGTTGGTGAAGTTAAATGGCTGTACATCTCGCTCTGTTATAAAGTGTTCATCAGGGGTTCCGCAAGGAAGCCATTTAGGACCACTTTTCTTTTTAGTTTTCATAAACGATATCATCCAAAACTTTAAATTCGTGCGTGTATGGCAGTATGCCGATGATATGAAAATCGCTATGAAAATACGCAACAATGGGTGAGGTTATAAAACACAACGTTGCGCAACGTTTCGCGCAACGTTTCAAATCAACCGGCCGTTACGGATCAGAAACTTCTCCCTACAAACAGATCCTCTAAGCGCCCCCTTGCGAGGCATAGCTTGATTGATTGGCAGAAATTTACAATCTGAAGCCGAACCGTGCATTTCCGCCCTCATTTATTTATTAAACTATTTATAATCAAAATAAAATGTATCTGCATCTCGTTTAAAACTGGAAATTTTAATTTTCGAGCAAAACGTATCAGCTGTGATGTGTCAATTGTCACATTTGTCACTTTCCGAGAGATGGCGATGGGAACACCAAGTCTGA
Organism: Microchrysa polita; assembly: GCA_949715475.1. NCBI lineage: Eukaryota > Metazoa > Arthropoda > Insecta > Diptera > Stratiomyidae > Microchrysa > Microchrysa polita. The sequence continues at coordinate 95,808,923 of OX454415.1, forward strand.
TCCGGATCTATGCGTTTACAGAACACAATAGGAAACGTTTCGGAAAACGCGAAACGTTACGCGAACGTTGTGTTTTATAACCTCACCCATTGATGATTGCCTTAAGTTGCAATCCGATTTAGAAAAGCTGCAATTTTGGTGCCGCGATAATAATTTAAATTTAAATGTTAGTAAGGTTACGCTTCAGATTCTTCGCGTATATCCCTTCGGGCAACCTAAAAAGAAACCGGAGAGCACGATTAGTAAGGTTAGATTTTTGTTAATATAATATAAAATAAGTTAAATATAAGATACAAATAGAAGCTAGGGAAAAGGGGGTGGCATTACTAGAGTAGGAAGGGGGTGGCTTCTTAATATTAATACTTACCGCGCATCATTATTTCATCGACCGCTTGTCCATCTTCGAAATCGTCGTGTTTCGCTCCAAGCGTCTGCCTGCAGAAACTGTGAGAGGAAGAGAGGCACAAAGAATCGCGTTCAGCTACCGAAATCAAAGATACTTATCTGAGCTTGTTCCGCGTCCACAATAACTATCGGACCAACCGACCAGCAGACAATTTTCCGATTTACGCGCCGTCACTACATCCACCACGGATTGTTGCAAGTCCTGGCTCATGTGCGAGAAATGCCCCAAGAGCTCCGTGTCAGACAACTTGTCCTGACAATGCATTCGATAGGCATTGACAATTATCTTGATGGCCGATTCGAATTCTTCGCTATTGACAAAACCGTATTTGTGGGCGATCTTATCAAGTGATGCGACATCTTTGGTTAGTGTGCCGATTAGATGGTCGACGGCATGATGGGGAATCTCTTTGTTGCCGATATTTAGCAAAAAGTCATGCATTCTAGCGTGTTGTGCAGAATCCAGGGCACACAAAACACAAATCACACAACAAACAATAACACATTATAAACGTCACATTATAAACGTAACACAACGATTGTCGAATGACATCTGATCGAGACAACAATATCACTTCAGATGACAACGTTCAATGTATAATGAGCGAATACTGAGCAAGTGGGTTGCACCAAATGGAAATCTAGCGGGTGAATCCCGAGCGAATTCCGACCGAGGACGGTTAACACATAACCCTTTGCCGTTGAATGCATAAAAGGCCATCGCCCGTAACGGAATACCCTCTTTGTCTTTATTCGGTGAATCCGATAGGTGGGTATTCCGTTGGCCGGTTAAAATTTGGGAAAAATTACTAATACCCCTCTTTGTCTTTATTCGGTGAATCCGATAGCGAATTCGACATAACGAAAGACGGCGAATCAGAGAGGAAGAAGTTAGCCAAGACAACGACAGGCGAAGAATACGACGAAGACGAAAAGTGTAGCAAAGACGCACGAAAGACAACAAGTTAGCCAAGACCATGACAGGCGAAGAATACAACGAAGACGAAAAGCGTAGCAAAGACACACGACAGACAACGAGGTTGAGAGCGAAGCGAAGACGTTGGCGAGAAGCATCAGGCAAAAGGGAATTACCCGACATCATCGAAGACGTCCTCCAATTTCACCGATCGGCCGCAACGTTAGTATTTAGCGTCGAAATCAAGCCCACCCCCCTTCGCAGTAAGTTAGTTAAATAGTTCTTAATTAGATATAAGTGCTTAAAACGAAAATTCTGATAAAATATATATAGTGAGATAGAAGATTAAATCGAATTTAATAATACCGTGCGAAAGTGTGCTCCGGCAGTTGTACAGTTGTGCAATTCTTTTAAATTACGTAGCGAACCGCCAACGGATTCGCGTTTACCGTTGGTTTCTATTAATTTCGGTTCGCGGTTGCTGACCGTCAATTTAAAACGCGTGGCGCCCACGGCCCGTCTTCGCGGCAAGCCGGCAACCGGTCGCAACCTCCCCGTCCGCAAATCTTCGCGGGGATTGTTACGTAACAATGTAAAGTACTTAGCATATATAAATTGAAAACTCCGGTCTTCTTTGAGTACTCCTTAACAGGTAGTGTTCTTGAAAGGGTTGTCGAAATATCAGATCTTGGTGTAATTTTCAACCATGAGCTTTCATTTCGACAACACATTGATTCTTCTTCTTCCTTGCCTCGTTCTTTATACCGCTCCATGGTTCCGCGTTGCTCGACCTGCGGTGTAGGCACATCGCCCGTTTTGGCGATAATTTCTCAGCATATTTCTACAGGCAGCTCTATCTTGGATCGTGTCATCGCCGAGACCAATGCGTTGTTGTTGCTTTTTCATTTGACACATCCAGGTGTTCTTCGGTCTGCCTCTGGCCTTGGGTCCATCAAGCGGAACTTCCATTGATATCAACACATTGATATCAACACATTGATTACATTATTTCAAAAGCGAATAGTATGTTAGGATTTGTTAAACGTAATGCGCGCGAATTTAATGATGCTTTTACTTTAAAAATATTGTATGCAGCTTCCGTTCGTTCGCACCTGGAGTATTGTTCTATTGTGTGGAATCCGTTCTATAAGGTGCATATCGAGCGTATAGAAAGAATCCAACACAATTTTACACGGTTTGCCATTTATCAAATTGGCTGGCGTTTCAAGCCAGATTATAAAACTCGCTGTTCCTTATTGGGTTTACAAGCCTTAGATTATAGAAGAACATTTTTAAACGCTATGTTTATAAGAGACCTGTTTTGCTCTCATATTGTTTGTGAAGATATATTAAATAACTTTCAAGTCAGAAATATTCCTCACAATTTACGGCGGAACAACCTTCTTGTTCAGCCTTATCATAGAGTAAACTATGGGCTTAATGAACCAATTACAAGGTCAATTATTCTTTATAATAGTTTGAAGGACTTAGTTAATTTTAATTGTACTAATAAACTAATGTTTCAAAGAAGTTATTGTGATAAGTTTCCTTATTAATATATTTTGTTTTCAGTTTTTTTTACGATCTGCTAGAGTTTACACTCGATTGATTGATTAGTCACTTACGTACGGATAGTAAGTAAAGTGATGCCGAGAAGCCTAGTCCCGGGACAAAAGTTTCTGTGAGGCAAAAAAAAAAAATGTGCCTGGTGGAACATGTCGGAAATGATAGGGAATTCTATAAGCTAATATGGTTCCAAAATTTTTCGCTGCCATTTTATGTATTATTTTTCGATTCCCCGGTCATTAGATATTTTCTACGGTGAAATGACCGAAATATAATACATAAAATGGCCGAGAAAATTTTTGGAACCATATTCGGATTGTAGCTTATGGAATTCCCCATCATTTCCGACATGTTCCACGATAGTAAGCATGCATTTTAATTGAGAAAATCGCAGCGGACAAAAATTTCATTTTCATTCCACCCGATGTCTATCCAGACCTTTAAATGTTCTTTTGATTTAAAATGAAATTTGGTGCCCATATAAAGCTTGCATTCCAAATTTTACCGAATGACGAGAAAAATATTGGCAACCGTAAATGTTTTGTTTGAATCTGCGGCAAGGTAAAATTCAATTCATTTACTGAGCTGACTCGAAGGCTTGGGGCAACTAAGCTGGTATAGTTGAATGAACATTTATCTTGAATCAAGGAAGGACCAGTAAAAACGGGTACTCAATCCCGGGGTGTCTAAATTAAAACCTGACCTGGGCCAACAAATGTCAGCGTCTTCAGGATTGAGCGGGCCGCGGGATAAAAATTATGAAAACACTTATAGACTTAAAAAAAAAACAACGAAATTTGGTGGATTGATTTCGAGAGAAAACAATTTCACCATGGGTATTATATTTTCCTGAGTCGTGCTCTGTGGCCGTGATTGTTCGGTCGCCACTCTGTGAAATAGACACTCATGGAGAAATGAGTTTCCAAACTCGGCACGACTCGTCGCAAGTTTATTAGTCAGAAGAAGATGATAAGAAATATTCTTATCGTAGAATAATAAACTAACAATGCGACTAGGAAGTGGTATGGCTGACAACCGTATCACACTCCGAATTCAGTTGGCTTTGTAACGTTGATGACTACACACCATACGGTAGTCATCAACGAACCATGCTCCACTAGGAGTTACGGTTTTGAAGAGAAATTATATTTTCCTGCACAAAAGTACTTTCAAAAACCGCTAGCTTCCTAAAACAGAGAGTAGGATGTTTAAATACATAATCTAATTTTTCAGTCGAATTTTTGACGAGTTTTAATAAATTTCTTAGACTTTAGCTCAACTACGATGTGGGCCGTATGTGGCCCGTCGGCCACAAGTTTGAAATGCCTGACTGAATCGATGGGTGATTATGCACAGATCATACAAATAGAAAATTTGTTTTTCGGAATACTTCTTCATGTTACTTATAGTAGAAAAATATTAAAATATAGTTGAATTCTCCACTCTCGCCAGATTGTAACAAAATTGGTCGGGGTGTAACATTGTAACAAGAAATTTGAATTTGTAACAAAATGTTACAATTGTAACACGAGTGGCAACGCTGCTCTTGATGTGATCCCTTTTCGTTACACCAACTGACATGCGTAACATTTTCATTTCAGTCGCTGACATTTGTTTCGCGTAACCTTCATACTTGGTCCAGCATTCTGATCCATACATGAGTGCGGGACGTACAACCGTTTTGTACAACTTGCCCTTTAGCTTCAGTGGCATTTTCTTAACGCAGAAAACTCCAGAGTTTTCTCGCCACGTCATCCACCCAACCTTTGTGCGATGTTTGATGTCATCATCGCATGTAGCTCCTTTGTTCACCATCGAGCCAAGGTACTTGAACTTGGTACAAGACTTAAGCTGCTCTCCTTTGACGTACATTTCTGGTATCGGTGCATCTGGGTCTGAGAATGGGCAGCATAAGAACTCAGTCTTTGTTATACTTACCCTCAGTCCATGCTCCTCCAGAATGTCACACCATTTTGTAAGTGCAGCTTGCAAGGCAACGATGTTTGGGCTACTGAGGACTATATCATCGGCAAAAAGAAGATATATTTCTAGGCCGTCGGAGATACGTGTTAATAAGTAGCACATGATGATGTTGAAGAGCAACGGACTCAATACACTGCCCTGGTGTACTCCGACATTCACCGGAAATTCTTCTGATTCACCGGCTGTGCATCTAACCTTAGTCGTAGCTCCATCATACATGTCTCGTATCATCCTGACATATGCCTCAGGGACATTAAGTGCTCTCAAGGCCAACCATATCAGATCACGAGGTACTCTATCGAATGCCTTTTCCAAATCGATGAACACAAAGTGCAAGTCCTTTCGTGCTGCTCTATACTTTTCCATCGCAATACGAATGCACTGAATCGCATCGACTGTAGATCGACCTTCAACAAAGCCGCATTGATTGTCATTCAACCGCACAATCTTTCTCAATCGGTTGCAGACAACTCGCTCGTAGATCTTTAGTGTATGAGGTGTTAGCTTTATAGCCCTATAGTTGTTGAGTTTGCGTGAGTCTCCCTAAGCCTACTCGATTCATTCGCTTTAAATTTTAAATGAAATCGAACCGGCTTAGGGATATGATAGAAATATGATGATATGACGTAGTATAATGGAGCCATAATCTTCTATCTATATATATAAAAATTAGGCATAAACATGGTTAGTTTTCGGACTCTATTCTGCAAACGATTTGTGAAATCATACTTTGCAAAATTATTCCGGCACTTAGTTTGCCTAGCTATGAGCAGGGACGGATGCTCAGATATATCCCGTTCAAAACCAAATACTACATGGTAGTTTCACTCTCTTTATTTTTGTTCTCTATGCTGACTCCACATTACGTGACGTCCCATCTCTTCTTTGTGGGCTCTCGCGGCGAGCACGCGCGTCATCATTTGACACTCTCGCCATGTTGTTTCATGGCGATCCCAACATATATATACATGGCGATCCTGCGACCGATCCTGTGACCAATTCTGCTACCAATGTGCCTGTCTAGACAGTTTCAATTTTCGTTCGTCTTCATCATTTTGACAATTGAAACTTGAGATGCCTGCGCTATTGAAGAAACGCATTCATTCTTGAACGCGATTGCTAATGTTAAATATAGTATTTCCCAATTGAAAACATCCTTATCCCAAATGGAAAAATCCTTATCCCAAATGAAAAAATCCATATCCCAAATGAATAAATCCTTATCTCAAATGAAAAAATCCGTATCCCAAATGAAAAAATCCATATCCCAAATGAGAAAATCCTTATCCCAAATGAAAAAATCCATATCCCAAATGAAAAAATCCGTATCCCAAATGAAAAAATCCTTATCCCAAATGAAAAAACCCGTATCTCAAAAGAAAAAATCCTTATCCCAAATGAAAAATCCTTGTGTGCGAATTAAAATAAAATGAATTTAGAGGTGTTTTAAGCTGTTTCTTGCATCAAATTATGAGGTGTGGTTGATGTTATTGAGGATATGTTGGATATAAGTTGGTAGGGCAAAGATAACAGGGTGCCCCGAAGATTTGAAGTCGAAGCCGACTTTTCTAGTTTTTACTTAAATCAAAATTTTTATTTGTCCGTGTGTAGCCCAGGTCTGCAGATTTGAAAATTATGATGAGTCTTTTTAGAAAATTACATAAGAAGAGGCCAGACAATTTTAATTCGAATAAATTAATAACTATACCAAAGAATGAACATGGAATTTGGTGTAAAAACATAGAATAGTAATCTAGAGGTCCAGAGATCGAATCTCGACGTTGTCCAAACATTTCCGTACATGTGCGCATAGGAAATATATAGTGCTTGCAACATTATACAGGGTGTCCGGAAACTGCCGCATAAACGCCCCGGATTATGATTCCTCTTATGATTTCCAGCAAAAAAGTTGAATAGAACATACCCCCTGAGCTTAACCCTTTAGCTGCCACATGCTTTTGAAGATTTTTGAAAAAATCATTTTCTTGCACGACTTAAAGCTGGATCAGCTAGAATAGTGAAACAAAATGATTATTACAGCCAACAAATTTACCTAAAAAATAGAACTAACCACACTAAAATCGGATAAGAGGTTTCGTTTTTACAGAGCTTCAAAATAAAATTTGTGTGATTTGACCCAAAAACAATATATTTTTCCATCTCAATTTTCTTTAACTTCTGCCAAGGGCGCCTCTCCTTGTACGATTCTCTTAAAAATTGGCCCATGGTATTACGATCATGTCTTTCTTATATCATTTTATTCTAGCTCGATTATTGCGAACAGTTTTAATACCTTCAGTGCGGAAAACTACCGTTTCACTATTCTAGCTGGTCTAGCTTTGGAGATATTTAGCTTTAAGTTGCACAAGAAAATGATTTTTTCAAAAATCGTCACATGCCTGTGGCAGCTAAAGAGTTAAGAATAGGGGTATGTTACGTACAACTTTTTTGCTGGAAATCAATTGAGGAAACATAATCCGGTGCGTTTATGCGGCAGTTGCCGGACACCCTGTATAATGTTGCAAGCTCTATATGTTTCCTATGCGCACATGTACGGAAATGTTTGGACAACGTGGAGATTCGATCTCTGGACCTCTAGATTACTATTACCACTATTACCATTCTATGTTTTTACACCAAATTTCACGTTCATTCTTTGGTATAGTTATTAATTTATTCGAATTAAAATTGTCTGGCGTCTTCTTATGTAATTTTCTAAAAAGACTCATCATAATTTTCAAATCTGCACACCTGGGCTACACACGGACAAATAAAAATTTTGATTTAAGTAAAAACTATAGTATTTCCCAATTGAAAACATCCTTATCCCAAATGAAAAAATCCTTATCCCAAATGAAAAAATCCATTTCCCAAATGAAAAAATCATAGACCTACATACTGGACCGGACATATGCTTAAAACGTTGAAGCATTTTTGTGCGATCCGCGCCTATGTATGTCTGACATGGTCATAGGCGCCGCAAAAAAAGTATAAAATGAAAAGTTTGAGCAGCACTATCAATTATTGTTGATTCAAACCCTAACTAGAATTTAGAGGAAATTATTTTGCAAAGTTTGAGTATTTCATCTTGGAATAAATTAACTCATACAAATGCTTTAGCATTAAAGATACATAGAATTATTATTTAGATATGTGTAAATGGGTGTATTATACTTATGAATTATAGCATCTCGTTTTAGTTGCTGTATAGTTTTTACAATGTCGGTATGTGTATGTGCGTGTATGATAATGGAACTATAATTATGTAGTTAAAATGATGAATGTGCCTGTCTAGACAGTTTCAATTTTCGTTCGTCTTCATCATTTTGACAATTGAAACTTGAGATGTATGCGCTATTGAAGAAACGCATTCATTCTTGAACGCAATTGCCAATGTTAAATATTAACAACACATCATCTATTCATACAATTCATGAAAGAATTTATCATTTACCGGTCCTGACCAAAGCCGTGACATATATTTAACGATAAATAATGAACAGATCTGGATAGAATGAGACATTGATCTCTTCTGTTCACTTGACGCAATCAATGACATGTTCAATGTTGAAAGTGGAAACGGAGCTTGAAGACGATAGGGAAGACGAAAGCGCACATGTGTGGACATAGCCAATAGGTGTTTTCGGATTATTTGTTAACGTACTTAAAAAAAATTACAAACATCTTTGAAATAAACCCAAATATGTAATCAAAGAAGGGTTCAGAAGGTCCTTTATTTCAATTCAATTCAATAAATATGTAGTTTATTTATATTATATTTTATATAAATGGAACCATTAATTTCTTTATTTCCAAAATCACCTGAAATGGTGGTTATTTCAAAAAAGTAAAATTAAGTTACAACCTAGGTCAAAAAAATGTGCTGTGAAAATTCGGCGACAATTGCAAGAAGTGTTTCAGATATATGTCACACACGATCAAACCAGCAATAAATACTAAGCCTGAAACGGTTACTCAGCGAAAAATCAAATAATTTATTGGGTTTATTTATTACTGAATTCAAAAAAATTGATGAATTCACTTTCGAGGTTAAAGTGTTAAAGTGTTTGTGACATATTCTGTTTTGTTTCGCAGTTATATTTGTTTTCATTCGGCCTTTTAAAATAGTTAGCCATTGTCTCCTTTGCCGCACTTCTAATAGAATCCTAAAATATATCAAAAATATTATAACACGATCCCTTAAATTTACAAAAATTCACTACACCTCATTCTAATTTTTAACAAATAAAATACATGAACTACAAGTTATACACTTAGTTTTTCTATAGTAAAAAAGTGTCTGCGAAAACACACAAATCCTCCCCGGTTTCGACCAACAGCATATGACACCGCATATCAGTAAGTGCCAGTGCTTTGCGGCGCCATGCACTGCCGGGAGTGGCATGACCGGAGGTAATATATCTTGGTTCCGATTATGTGCCTTTAACAATCATCTAAACTCGGCAGGGAAACGAATCAATGCAATCATGATCCCTGGCCCGTTTTGGCGAACAGAGCATTTCACGTCGCATCTCATCAGATGCCACTTCTTTGCGACGCAATAAATTGCGGTTAGGAATTGCAAATCTGCACTTATGTTATTCTTAAGATGCATATTCACACATTTCGGTTATTAATCACAATCACATTATAATGTCTATACCAATCGGCAGATTGTGTTATAAGATTCCATTTATGGAACCCATAAATGGGTACTCACCACTAACCGCTAGACACTAACGCACTAACCGCTAGACCAGCCAGACTACTGGCTGGCTGTTTGAAATGGAAAATTATAATATTAGATGATGTTGCATTATGATTTTGAAAGGTCCAAAATAGATAGTTGCTGTTTTTATTTAAGCAATATTTAGACATTTGACGCCAGCAATAGTTACGTTTTTTGGTATCGAGGTTTACTCTGACTCAAAACTCACGATCGTGTTTAACAACGCTGCCCAAAACTACACGGGATGTATAGCAATAAAATGAGCCTGTTTCTTAAATTTATTATAAATAAATAACAGGCATGACTGTCCGAATCTGTACGAACGCCGCAGATGTGTGACATCCAATTTCCAAGATTTTGCTGTTTTTTTGTTGACGGGTTGAAATCAACAGCACGCTCACCAGTATTATTTATCCTCATAAATGGGAACTCGTTTAACATCTGAGTGGGATTATCGAAAAACACCATGTATAAACTGAATTTGTTCACGGTAAAGGCAAGTACTATGCTCACCGACCGAAAAACTTGCATTTATGTCTACCATGAAAAATGTGCCGTGGAGACATGCCTTTTATTCTCTAAGATAAATGAGAACTCGCGGGCTAATTGATTGTGGATGACACCTTTTCCCTGTGAAATAAAGTGCAATGGCATTGTTATCGTAGGCGAAATGTCAAAATACGGTGTGGAGACTTTCGTGTAAAGTAACTACAACCAAGCGAATTCGTTTTCACGATCATCAAAATTTTGACAGTATTTGCATGGATTTCACGTGAAATGAAGATGTTAGTACCTACTCTAAGTCTCCACCCCATGACCCTGTGCAACGAAGGCGCGCGCACTAGCCAGACTACTAAATATTTTGACTCCAACACTTGTTAAATTGTTTTTGCATGGGTTTAATTTCATGCGGAAACGCAAAAATATTTCAAATGAGGAATAATTATGCGTTGAATAAAGCTCTGTAATGTGTTTGCACATAACGTTAGTCAAACATTTAAATTTTTGTTACTTAAAAGACAATTTTATATGTTATTATGCAATGGCGAAATTATCCTCTATGAATGTAACAACTCCACTTCACATGAAAATTTCCACACCGGTTTTGCCGGTTTTTGACATTTCGGCAGCGAAACAATGCAGTTTCTCTTTGTTTCACAGGAAAAGATGTGGTCGACAATCAATCAAAACGCGAGTAAACGTTTATCTTAAATTGACTAAATAAAAAGCAAGTCTCCACGTAAATTTTTTCACGGGAGACATAAATGCAATTTGAAATATAAACTAACCTGTAAAAAAGGATCTGCTTTTATATTAGACAGACTAACGAAAAGAACCGGAGATTATTTCTGATTTTGCGAAATTGTAGTTAGGGAATCAGAACGGCACAACACAACTGTTTTGTTTCGTAACCTCACAATTTTTTACAATGACTGTGATTGATGGCAAAAACAACATTAGTTTTTATCAGCATTTTACCTGGATTGTATTGCCCCATATGGTTTCAGCGGCTAGTAGCTCAAAATCGGAATCAGGGTAATTAAATAGATACGTCGAAACCACTCTCTAAATGATACACATTATCATTATGATAAGACAAAAACAACGACACAATTTTAAGGTAATATGTATCAACATTCAAAGTAGCTAACAGCAATTTCTATGAACATTCTAAAACGTAATTTCGGTTAAATTTAGTTTAGTTTACCTTTTTAGCGAACATCCGAAATATTCTAATTAGTTCACAATTCGAATCTTTCGCGCCATATTTTTATCATAAACAATCACCAAAAAAGGTTTGAGGTGAAGGTGAAATTGGAACGATTGGAACAAAAGAACGAGAAAATACATACTACACGGCGCAACTGTGAATTCACCCGAATTTTCCGAGAAAAAAATCACTTTTTATCTATGAAATATGCAACTAAAAACATTCTCACATATTTCATTTTCACCGCCACTAATTCAGTTTTTCGGATTAATAGAGCCTTTTACGAGATTCACTGGTTAGCATCATGAAAAATACATAGAAATCCGTGCCACGTATGGGAAAGCTCACCGAAATCATATTTTTACCGAAAATATTTATGGCACTGATAGTACCATCTATAAGAAGGTACATGCGATATTCAGTAATATGTTGTTTACACCTTACAAGTTATCAGTTTACCAGCCGACGTGGTTAGCTATTAAAAAATCTTCAATTTGTATCACCAGAACACGATGCTTACACGAAAAATGAAATTCAGGCTCAAAGTTTTCGGTAAATCACTTGCACAATTCTTTACAGCGCACTTCATTATTTAAGTTTAAAATGTTGTTAAGGGATTTGAATTAATGAAACTCACTAAAAACTTTAAATTTTAAAGTTATCCCTGAATACAATTCTTAACGATGTGAAAACAGACGGGGACTTGTCACTCATGTCAGAAGTTGGAACGGAACGGAATGAGCGAATTCCCCGCAATTTTCCAGTGTTTCTCAGCATTTTGCGGAAAAGAGTTTTGTAATCAGATTTTGTTGTACTAAAAATAAGTTACAGTATAATTCCAAATAAGTGCTAGCTTTAATAATCCAGGAAGAATGTACAAAAATGAAAAAAATGCGGAATCAACGTTAAATGTTCAATGATTTCTTCCGAAAAAAATCAGTTGAGAAAAAAGGTTGAGAGCCAGTGTTATAATCGCAATTTTGGACAGTGACGTGAGAGGGGAGAAAAAAATTGCCGTGTACGAATACGGGAAAATCAAAGTATGTGTGTGGCTTCACGGGTTGCAATAGAACGATATGCTTTCTTCTTATCCAGTATGTATATCTATGGAAAAAATCCATATCCCAAATGAAAAAATCCTTATCCCAAATGAAAAAACCCGTATCCCAAATGAAAAAATCCGTATCCCAAAAGAAAAAATCCTTATCCCAAATGAAAAATCCTTGTGTGCGAATTAAAATAAAATGAATTTAGAGGTGTTTTAAGTTGTTTCTCGCATCAAATTATGAGGTGTGGTTGATGTTATTGAGGATACGAATAGCATCGGCTTCGTGGGGTTGGCTAATGCAATTGCCGTGGTTGGGCATTTATAAAATTTTCTACTCGTACGTAAAGTTCCTTGTGTGTGGTTGGCTTTTGATCTTCATCACATACGCATACCGATCGTCATGAAATTTGGTAGAGATGTGTAGAATGGTAACAGTCTTTGGCACGAAATACTTAGAAGTTGGTAGGGCAAAGATAACAGGGTGCCCCGAAGATTTGAAGTCGAAGTCGACTTTTCTAGTTTTTACTTAAATCAAAATTTTTATTTGTCCGTGTGTAGCCCTGGTGTGCAGATTTGAAAATTATGATGAGTCTTTTTAGAAAATTACATAAGAAGACGCCAGACAATTTTAATTCGAATAAATTAATAACTATACCAAAGAATGAACGTGAAATTTGGTGTAAAAACATAGAATGGTAATAGTGGTAATAGTAATCTAGAGGTCCAGAGATCGAATCTCCACGTTGTCCAAACATTTCCGTACATGTGCGCATAGGAAACATATAGAGCTTGCAACATTATACAGGGTGTCCGGCAACTGCCGCATAAACGCACCGGATTATGTTTCCTCAATTGATTTCCAGCAAAAAAGTTGTACGTAACATACCCCTATTCTTAACTCTTTAGCTGCCACAGGCATGTGACGATTTTTGAAAAAATCATTTTCTTGTGCAACTTAAAGCTAAATATCTCCAAAGCTAGACCAGCTAGAATAGTGAAACGGTAGTTTTCCGCACTGAAGGTATTAAAACTGTTCGCAATAATCGAGCTAGAATAAAATGATATAAGAAAGACATGATCGTAATACCATGGGCCAATTTTTAAGAGAATCGTACAAGGAGAGGCGCCCTTGGCAGAAGTTAAAGAAAATTGAGATGGAAAAATATATTGTTTTTGGGTCAAATCACACAAATTTTATTTTGAAGCTCTGTAAAAACGAAACCTCTTATCCGATTTTAGTGTGGTTAGTTCTATTTTTTAGGTAAATTTGTTGGCTGTAATAATTATTTTGTTTCACTATTCTAGCTGATCCAGCTTTAAGTCGTGCAAGAAAATGATTTTTTCAAAAATCTTCAAAAGCATGTGGCAGCTAAAGGGTTAAGCTCAGGGGGTATGTTCTATTCAACTTTTTTGCTGGAAATCATAAGAGGAATCATAATCCGGGGCGTTTATGCGGCAGTTTCCGGACACCCTGTATAATGTTGCAAGCACTATATATTTCCTATGCGCACATGTACGGAAATGTTTGGACAACGTCGAGATTCGATCTCTGGACCTCTAGATTACTATTCTATGTTTTTACACCAAATTCCATGTTCATTCTTTGGTATAGTTATTAATTTATTCGAATTAAAATTGTCTGGCCTCTTCTTATGTAATTTTCTAAAAAGACTCATCATAATTTTCAAATCTGCAGACCTGGGCTACACACGGACAAATAAAAATTTTGATTTAAGTAAAAACTAGAAAAGTCGACTTCGACTTCAAATCTTCGGGGCACCCTGTTATCTTTGCCCTACCAACTTCTAAGTATTTCGTGCCAAAGACTGTTACCATTCTACACATCTCTACCAAATTTCATGACGATCGGTATGCGTATGTGAAGAAGATCAAAAGCCAACCACACGCAAGGAACTTAACGTACGAGTATACAATTTCATAAATGTCCATCCACGGCAATTGCATTAGCCAACCCCACGAAGCCGATCCTACACATATCCTCAATAACATCAACCACACCTCATAATTTGATGCAAGAAACAGCTTAAAACACCTCTAAATTCATTTTATTTTAATTCGCACACACGGATTTTTCATTTGGGATAAGGATTTTTTCTTTTGAGATACGGGTTTTTTCATTTGGGATACGGATTTTTTCATTTGGGATATGGATTTTTTCATTTGGGATACGGATTTTTTCATTTGGGATAAGGATTTTCTCATTTGGGATATGGATTTTTTCATTTGGGATACGGATTTTTTCATTTGAGATAAGGATTTGTTCATTTGGGATATGGATTTTTTCATTTGGGATAAGGATCTTTCCATTTGGGATAAGGATGTTTTCAATTGGGAAATACTATATAAACAACTCATAATCTTTTCATACTATTAATGAAAGAATTTATCATTTATCCGTCCTGACCAAAGCCGCGACACATATTCCCCGATAAATAATGAACAGATCTGGATAGGATGAGGCATTGATCTCTTCTGTTCACTTGACGCAATCAACGACACGTTCAATATTGAAAGTGGATACGGAGCTTGAAGACGATAGTGAAGACGAAAGCGCACATGTGTGGACATAGCTAATGGAGGAACTTGACGCAGTGGCGGATTTACACATTTGCTGCTAGTAGGCTGTTGACATTTTGCCGCCCCTACCAAGCTCTACGAGAGGGATGTCGAGTTCAAAACCTGATATGGGCGGGTCTGGGCCAAAAAATATCACTGTCTTTCAGTTTGAGCGGGGCGCAGGATCAAAAATACGGAAACCTCTACAAAAATTTACGAGTATTTCACAAATTTGATTACACAAATATTTCTTTTGAAATATGGCTATAAATCTGAGGCACTCGGGATCCTTGAAAAATGAGATTTTTGGACAACGTACTTAAATCGAATTAAAAAATTTTAAACAAGAAATTAAAGGCCAAAATCGATCAAAATCAAAAAAATTTGATCCGTCAGTAACAACTTTTTTTCAAATTAATTTCCGTGAAATTTTAACCAGCTGATCAGAATATTCATCCGGTTATCCAGGTCGCCCCAAACAACCTTGGCAGTGAAAATTGGCAGAAAACATAAGTAAACTTCGGACAGAAAGGTGGTTTTAAATAAGCAAAAATTAGTTTGTGATGCACCGGTAAAACTTAGCAAAAAATCGAGTACTTGGAGTCAAATTGCAATGTATACGAAATTTACTATTTTCTCACCAAAGGATCGGGGTATTTTTTTTTAAATAAATATTTTCCAAGATACTCTTGTCCCATAATCTAAAAGGTTGCGAACAAATTATGTTGCA